>JAOYRR010000129.1:600000-1059549 GCA_038994665.1 Podotricha telesiphe | reverse complement strand
TCTCTATTATATGTTTACATTTTCTTCGCTTAAGAAAAACTATTATAATGAATAATACCATTACCAAATTTTGACTACTTAGACAGTACGTGCGTTAGGTGTTAAAACAAACTTTTTCAGAAATCAGGTAACATTTTAAATACTTATCAACTTTCTAACAACTTAGATTTAAACCTACAACCAAAAAAGTAAAGCCCTAAGACAGCATCAACACTTGACATACTTATTTGACACATTTTTATTTGTTTTTTTACTTGATTATCTTATCAAAAACTAGTAGCATATAAATTTCGAGGTTAACTAAATGTAAACATGAAAATTTACTGAAAATACTTGAAAAATATTTGAATATCATTAACGTTCAAATATCAAACATGGGGTCTCATTAGTTAGTCTGTAGACTGTAGTGGTAAAGTGGTATAACCGTAAGTCGGTTATACAAAAAAAATATAATTTTTATTCTCTTTTATTGGTATACTCTATTATATTTCTCATCGAGACAAAATATTTATGGTAATATCTACATTTAGGCGGTAGGTTAGGCTGTGTACCGAAAACTAATCTGACCTAACATTGAATCCCATCTAACCAGAAATTCAAGTGCTCAGTCAGTCAGTGCTGGTACAAAAGACTAAGAAAGAAGAAGAAATTTCATGGCAACTACTAGCTCCGTCGAACCCGTTACCTTAGCAACATGTCTGTATTTCACAAAAGTGTATGTCAAGCTATATATATATATATATATATATAACAATTTTTTAGAACTAGATAGATGTTTTTAATAGTTTAATATTATTTTAATGAATTGTTATAAAAAATATTGGCTTTCTATTTTCTCACGTCATGTCACATATACGAAGGGTTTTATTTAAAAAAGCTTGTCTAAAGTTTAGAAATTCCATACAACTGGACCATAAAAGCATGTATAAAATTTTTAATAGTTTTTGAAAACGTCTTACGCCTTCTTTGTGTTTAAAACCGTATTATACTATCAAATTATAGTATGTAAGTATTTAGTGTAAGCCTCTGCGGCTTTCCTTAAGGACAGAGGTAACGGAGTAACTTTTTACGAAATTTATCAAATAGTTGACCTATTTTAGATATAATTCTTAAAATTTAATTCTCAATCTATATTATGCTTTTTAACTTTTGTCTCAATCATACAGAGTTTTGTATAAACCTGTATTTTAATGAAAATGAAGTAGAATTTAAAAGTAAAAGTATAAAGTATGTAAATAATCAAAAATAGTTATTAAAAAAATAAAGACAATTGGAGTATCTGTTTCTAATATTTAAGTAACCACTTTTTACTAAACGCATGTATGTAAACACGGTGCATATATCAAAATTTTTTTTTTTTTAATTTTTGCCTGTCTGTCTGTTTCTTCCGGCTAATTTTTGGATCGGCTGGATCGATTTTGACGTGACTTTCACTGGCAGATAGCTTTTGTAATAAATTGTTTCAGAATTCCACTTGGACGAGGTCGCAAGCATAGCTAGTAACTAATAAATACACAAGAAACTGTAATTATGTTAATTATAAACGAAACAGTGAAAGCTCGCACACTTTTCTCCTGTGATAATGCAGCAAATTACGAAGCTGTTTTCGAACACGATCCAATATGGAGACAACATATAGCGGGATGTTTTGTGCTATATATTTTAAAGGATATGTTTAAATTTAAGTAAGTCTGTTATATTTTTTTATTTAGTCATAGTAATATTATAAATGCGAAAGTAACTCTGTCTGTCTGTGTAATCACCACGGCCAAAGCGCCCAACCGATTGTGATAACATTTTATATAGGGATACTTGAGTGTCTTCGGATGAACATAGGCTACTTTTTGTATAATATTTTATTTATTTTACCCGAAATTTCATTGTTTAACTAAAAGGCCACCATACAAAACACATGCTAAGCCGTGTACCGGGTTGCTGGTATTTATAAAAATATGACTTCGTCGTAGTATAGTCGGCATATCCTCTATGTTATGACAAAAGACGAAGACGTTTACGGCTAAATCCACTTGAGTCAATATTTTTTTTATATTTGTAGTTTACCGATCTTTTTCTGTACTTACCTATACGAATATGTTTCAATAAACTACAATATAAGGAAAATTTGTGAAGTACATATGTTTTTTGCTTCAATAACATCTCAATTATTTCGACGGTAGCCTTTGAAATATGATATTTCTTTACATTATCCCAATAAAAATAACCCACACGTCGATCTTAAGCTACCAAAACTAAAACTTGATACTTGTCTTGAGACATACTTGGCGAAATAACATAAAAATGTTGCTGTAAAAATTTTGTGTGCATTTTAGCAAAATGCAAAAGCATATAATAATTGTATTAAAAAACACAGTGTCGGTACGAAATTATGATTTATTTTTGGATAAATACATATTAGGGTTGCTAATATGACTAAAAAAAGGATGATCACTTATATTTAACTTTTAAAACATCTATCTATATTTATCTATACTATAATAAGACAGTAAAAAAAGTTATGTCTGTACATTGAAAATATTTACGAAAAAACAATTTAGGGTTATGTAAAAACAGTAATAGAACATGACACTATCATAACTAAATTTTTTGTATGTCTGTTTGTATGCGCATCTTCGTGGTTACCGGACCGATTTGAATAAAACATTTTTTGATGTATACCTCTGAAGCCTGGACAGGCTTTCGGGTATAATTTATTTCGAAGAATGGAACACCTGATGTAGACCTGCTGAACTATAAAAAAAAGCAATGAAACCTTAACAAAACGTTATTAAGCGTAATTAACATTATCCGCTCTCATATAAAAATTAAAAATCTGGAACACCTGATGTAGAATCATAATAGACCGGCTTTCAAACTATAAGAAATAAGTAAAAGTCGCCTTAACACAATTTGTTTAAGTGCCTTCTCCTTCCTTCTGTCTACATATAATAATTAAATATCCGGTGTAACAGAAGAAGAATCATAAAGATCTAGCTAAATTATAAAAAATAAGTAAATGATTAATTAGTAAAAATGTTGAGTATGGAGTAGTGGTGATATTTCGTTATATTACAAAGAAAGGTCAAAATAAATGTTTTGTGTATTTAACTTAACTCATTCGACTGACCTCTTTATTCTTTCGAGGTAGTCCAAAAGAAATTTTATTAGGGTCTTATAGAATTTGGACGAAATGGAATTATAACGCTTCCTTCATTCTGAACAATACATAACAGGTGATGTCGTAATCGAAGTATTGAGACCATATTTTAGTAAGTTATTTGATTTACGTTTTTTATTGTATCATATCTGAATTTTATAGTCTAGATAGAGATAGTGTTTGACGTTTCATAAAATTGCGTTTTTAAAGTATGTTTAACATGTTTTTAAGGTATTTAAAGTATTAATCACTTAGAAAATTGAAAAACATATTCTTAGAAAACGTATTATAACTTGAACCCGTGCCTCTTAAAAGCCGAAGACCGCTAAGCCATGCGTTTTACATCCAGCTGCAACAAAATTCTTATACGTTTATTACTACTTATTTTTGTTGTTAGCATCTCTGTAGAGAGATTTTTATACGTTTTCTAAAAATATGTTTCTTTAAAGTATGTTCTACCAGTGCCACCATTTAGGTCTTGTAGTTTAACTAAAAATACACATATTTTGACTTGTTTCAGTATAACCTATCTATTACCAGAAAATAATACCAATGTGACTGAATACAATCATTGGGAAGCTGTTTATCCTCATCGTGACGACTCCGCGGATATTTATGTAAAAGCAATGAACTTGAAAACCGACCTTTTAGATAACACATATCCTATACAAGCAATTTTCATGTGGAGGTTAGTTTTATTGATATAATATATAATATTGACTTATTTCATTTAAATAACAAACTTCACTTTCCGCCCCAATTCAAAAGATGACTCTTTCTCATGACGGTTTCTTATCGCAGTTAGGAAATGTCTTTGTGAGAGTACGTGTTTTTTTTACCCAAAATATAATGTACTCTTTAATAACAAGCCTTGCATGTTCACTGACTGCCTGAGGTTCGCGAATATTGTAAAATAATATGGCGAGTACTTGTCGATTTGATAATAATTATGTACCATTAATTTGATGGCGAGGCAGTCTGACAATATATATATATTTGTCAGTCAGTAGAGATGTAGTCAAAGTGAACCGTAGTCAAAGTGTCAAGACACTCCATTCTTCTATTTCAAGTAAGAAACCTCAAATAATTGGCCTCCATGGTTTATGAAAAACCCTTAACACTAAACTATTCTCTCAGCCTCTCAGATTTCTTAATGCACGAGAGTAAAAATACAAGAATAAATAGTCAAAGCTTATCAAATATCAACTCATCTTGCCCCATCAATACCAATTATATATACCATTTTGATTGACTTCTGTCCAGACACAACAGAACGTATTTTTTTGTATTAAAAGAACTGCTGGTCCAAATCACATAAAGCAAATGTGTCAGCAATATACTGGCTAGATTAAAGTTTTCATACAATATTTCGTCATCAGATAACTCGTGAGAAAAACGAAAGATATAAAATGTTATACATATTATAATTTCAGTTATACATATTATAATTTTTTAATAAAAAAAGAAAATAAGGCTACCAATTAATGGTAGCTTTGTTTTTGTTTTTTTTGTTGCTTTGCTTTTTATTTAGTTTTTTAATTTTTTTAGCTTTGGCTTTATTTTTTTCCGCATAACTGAGTGTTCACTGATAAACTAGTACCAATATACCTCATTCTCTGTTTTCCGCCCCAAATCAAGGCATTACGTATTGAGTAGCCAAACTCGTTGCTTTATCTTGCAAGAGACAAAAGATCATTTCCCCGAGCGGGGATCGAACTAACAACTAATCCGATTACAGTCTTCATATTCATGTACACTACATATGTAACAATTAATGTATGGCATTTTTCCAGATTTGGATTCATCTTTCGACAACGTTACAATGTACTATTCAAAGACTTCTATACCCGGCCATTCACTACACCTGTATGGTGCTGTATATGCTGCATTATAATTTTGAGTGCCATTATATTTCACATATTGAGTGCTTGGGACAGAAGGTTATATGGTACACAGGAGTGTAATTTTGGACTAGAATTATTATTAGCATTTTCCGTATATTGCCAGCATAGTAAGTTATTTTTTTTATCTTCAAGTGCTTTTTGCATTCTAATACGTTGCTCTGCATAATATTTTCTAGAACCATGGTGACGTAGTGCGACAACGTCTGATTGCAAACGCTATTGGTTGTGGGTTCAATCTCCACTCGAAGGAATAATTACATTTGAACTATTTTTGTTTCACCGCTCTGGTAGAAGACAAAGAGCAGCGTTGAGGTCAATAAGAAATAAAAACTTTAAAGTCACGCCTGTCCCTTATCACATACAGTTCAAACGTATGAGTAAATGACGGCAAAGGTCTCAAATATAAATTTTGTAAACAAATAAGTATATTATCTTGTTTCTATTATTTATTAAATACTAAATAATATATATTAATACTATCTCACTGTTTCACGCGCTACATTCTACAGATAAGTCATTCATTCGGAAGGAGACTACGAAGAGAGTTCTTGGTACTAGGTTCTCTCGCCTACCATGCTTTGTGGGAAAAACGGTGACGATAAACAAAAATATTTAATTAATTAAATTTTTATTAATTCATTAATATTTTTACCTTGCGTCAAGACATTCCGTTTTCTACTTGTAGTTAATTAATTATCAACTAATTAAATATTATTTTTATATACTATTACTACAGTTCTCCCGGTTCAAGCGCTATCATTTTCACGACGGACTGGGTACCTGTCTTTTATTATAACGGCTTACGTCGTACATTGCTTTTACACCTCAAATCTGCTGTCCCATCTGGTACACGACAAAAACGTTGCCATGGACTTGAAGGCTTTGGCGGAGAGTGATTATAAAGTCGCTTTGTTAAAAGATATGTATCTATCTACAGATACAAAGGTAAAATAATTTTTTGTATTTTTTTTAAATGTGTCTGCAAATGGAAATTTAGTATATTCTCATTTTTATAAATTATATACCATGTTGAGGCTATCGTGACGCAGTGCGACAGTCTGAGATTAAACGTTGATTGTTCGATTCCCACTCGGAGATTATATTATGTAACGCAGTATTTGAACCCGCGCCTCTTGAAAACCGTTGAAGTTCAGTTCTAAATATGTCTTTTTCAATTTGCTAAGTGTGCGATTAGCACATTAAAAAATGTTAAAAATAGTGAGACATTCCCTGTCCCTGTGTGGAATTCTAACACAAAAGTAGCTTAAGTTAATCCTTCTTACATCAGCTAACTGCCAGTGAAAGTCCCATTAAAATAAGTTTCAGAGTTTATCCGGGACAATCAGACAGATAGACAGACAGACAAAAATTGGAAAATTACATTTCGATAGATGTACCGTATATATATTATATTTTGAACAACAATCTTATGAAGTGTATTTAAATGGTACTGTATCGTGTAGCACGAGAAAAATATTTGACCTCAAATATTACGACGCCAACCAAAAACAGATAAACTTTTGCAATAAAATAAATTATGTTGATATTGTAAATGTGACATTAATGTGTAAAATTCGGTCGTAATACAACAATGCATGGTAAAGTTTTTTATCATCAGTATCTATACATATAATTAAAATATAACGGATCGCCGTCTGTACATGGAAGATATATAAAAAAATATATTAATGGAATATTAATAAAATTTAATAATAAAACACAAAACATGATTTTTAATTCTCTTTTCTGTTTGTCTGTGCGTTTGTGCACGCTAATCTCTGAAACGGCTTAGCTGATTTAAATACAGTTTTTTCAGTGCTTATTTCATTTCAATAGGTATCATAAATAAAAAAGTTACAAACCATTCAAATTATAAATTGAAGCAAAGTTTATAATTTAATTTAAGTAAGAGCGAAGGCGGACGAAAAGACGAAATAGTTAAGGCGAGTAATTTACGCGGGTGAATCCGCGAGCGGGTCGCTAGTCATCTGTATATTAATATGCGAAAATAAATAAACTTCACATTTTCAATTTGCATACAGAAGAAGCGCAGATGCCTTATTTATAAGAAGAAACTAGAAATACACTAAATTCATAATTAATAAAATAAATATAACTAGCACTGCCACCTACAATTTTGTATACGCGCTTACTCGCTAAGGGTAACGGGGCTTACTAAACGTTTACTCTGTAAAACTTACCATAAATCATAATCCAGTAGATTAAAATCAGGTTTAGATTGCCAGTCTTGAGCTCTGCTGAAGTCCGGAAGTACGTTCGTTTCTACTCAAGATTGGGTGGATCGAGCTTTATGGCCCGGCGCCGAGTCTCGCTGAAAGGACCATTCTTGGTTATTGAACATGGAGTTGTTAAGGGGCCTAACTACCTTCTCAAGAATGGTATCTTGATACACTTGAGTCAATGTTTTGATAAAATATACACCTTTTTCACAAAAATATCACTGCTTCATAAGCAAAACGTCACTCATCAAGTATTATAGAAACCCCTTGACTTAGTAAAATGAATTGATTAGGGTGGTAGGTAGTTTATAATTTGTAGACTGCCGCTAAAAAGGGATTTCATGACAGAGCTGGTCCAAGGAAGTTTAAGAACTCTCACGAGTTAAATTAAAAAGCCTTCATTAGGTATACGCAGACGAAGACGCAAGCAACAGCTAGTTCTAAATGAATATAAATTTAAATGCACAGCATCGTTTCTAACAGCAGGTTTCTAACTAACCTAAACAAAAACATTCAAATCAATAAGTCATTTTTTATATAAATAATTGTCATTTTTCAGAAATATGAGGCAACAATGGATAAAAATTTAAGTATTGTTTGGAAGAAACTTTTACAGCTCTCTATAATGGACGTCCCGACAGCTTTAACAGCCGTAATGGATTCTAAGACGGCGCTCCTCACTGATTATATCATTTTGTATCCTATTTTGAAAAGACGTAAGAAAAAGTTTATTTAAAATTTAATATCTTGATTTTGCCTTACAGGAAATTAATAATATTTAACAGTAAAAATACTTCCAATCGAGTGTTTTTTCATATTAAATTATTATTCAGTTTCATAGTTTAAAGGTGAGATGACCTTGAAATTTATTAAATATAATTATTGTCCAATATTGTTTAAAAAAATGCGATGGTGGACGCCGCTCGTTTAGAAAATAATATCTCGCATCTTAATTTGTTCAGTATAAGCTTTTAATTTTGATTAAGTAACATATAACAGATAAGATACTGGCGATTAAAGAAATTGCTAAAAAAGTATTAATTAAGTGGCGGAACGGAAAGCCGGGCTTTATCTATAAAAATATAATTTAAACGTCATAAGTTATTTTTTTTTTGATTCAAGTCTCTCGTTTATTTTAGAAACATCTCGTATATGATATCGGAATTTAACGGCGCTTTGTCCAATTAGATCAAGGAAATTTAAATAATAACTATCCAATTAAAAGATTTAAATTTATTTATGACTATAAATAAAAACGCACATATTAACAACATTATGTTCCCAGGTTTTGAAATGAATGAAATATGTGAACTTGTCGAAATAGATCTGTATTCAAGAGTCATGTACTATTTTGTTACAAACAAAACTTTTAAATATAAGGAGGAATTCAAAATTGGGTAACATAAATATAATGTATAATTTTAAATTTCACACTCAAGCTTTTCTTACATAGACACTACTGTAACTGTTAAGCCCGAATTACGATAAATCGTAAGATTTACGAAATTTATTAATAAAAGTCCATCGCGGCGCAGTGTGACAGTCATACTGTATACGACAAGGTTGGGGGTTCGATTCCTACTCGGGGAAATGATTATATAGATATTATTTTTATTTCTCCGCTCTGGTGATAAGATAAAGCGCGGCGATGAGTTTCGACACTCAACTATTTTCAACGCGCAATGTTTCGATTTAGGGCGGAAAGTGGAGAACGGCGGTTTTCTCTGACTACCCTGCTATTCGGGAAAAAGTGTAAAACTGTTATATATACTGTCTGTAACTGTTATATACTGTCAAATGTAAACTATTTTGTGTCCATAATTTTTGAACTTATACCTTATTTCTAAGTTTTAGTTCAAAAATCTTTGAATTAACGTAGTTCGGGCTTTACAGTAACATATTTATAGGTTTTATACTTAAGAATTACAAATTCATTATCTGAATTATATGTACTTCAATGCCTTGCAATAAGTACCTGACTTTAGATAGGTAGGAATTTAATAAGAATCTACCGAAATAAAAAAAATTTAAACTAAAATAAAGCAGTTTCACGCCTGTTCCCACATTACATTGTAATTATAGAGAAGTGTCAAGACACTCCATTCTCTACTTCTTGTCCTAAATACATACTTTTAATAAGAACATATATCTTTCCAGGACATTCCGCATAAATGAAGCTGGGCTCATCAGGCGCAAACAAATTTTCGAAAAATATAAACCCTTTCAATGTATGCAAGCTAAGACTTGTCTATATCAATACGAGGCCCAATTCGATCAAATTGTTATTATATTAGTAATATTACTTGCAAGTTATTTATTAGCTTTTGTTGTTCTTATCGGAGAAAGGATTCATTATAGAAGGAACAGAATATGGCCATATGTTAACTAAATTCAAAAAAAAATAAATAGACATAATATAATGGAAAGTTTACGAATTTCCAAAATAAATATTTAAAATTATAATATTGTTTGTTGTGCCTTTTGAAAATGTATACAATAAAATTGTTAAGTACACGCTGTATAAAAGCATATAACTAAGTTTTGAATTTCAAACTTCATTCCTTTTTTTATTTAACCTAGATTTTTTGCAGCTTCAGCTGCAGTTTTTCTCGCATAGTACCGTGCAAGTGCACTCCACGTTCCACCCGAAATCTAAACATTGCGCGTTTAAAAATAGGTTAAAAATAGTTTAGATAGATGAGATTAGAGATTAGAGTCGTGAATCTCAACATCTTTATCTTAAGTACTAGAGCAGAGTGTGGCAGATATTTTAAATATAATGTAAGTTCAATTCCTCGGGAGGAATACCCTTGAGTGGGATTACACATAAGTCATTGAGTACGGGATTTGTCGAAGGGCGGGCAATTTTCAAAATGGCACATAACACATCATAATAGCGTTGCAAAATTTCCTTTTAGTGATCGGTATACCTATATAAAGTTAGATAAATACAGGTAAAGATAATCAAAGCGTGATAAGTTCAATCTATTTATACACAACCATTCATAAATCAAACACCTTTTACATTCTAAGCTAAAGCTAAAACCCAGGCTTAGACGCGGCGTGTACCACACCATTTAAAAACTGCATGAGTCTTATTCAGCCTCACATTTTTACCCGCATAGAAGGATAGGCAGAGAGAACCTAGTGTCACGACACTCCGGTCTCCACTTTACCCTAATTCAATATTGACGAGTTGATTGGCGGAACTCAACACTTTAGTCTTATTTGTTGAGTGCGGTAGTATAAATAAGACCCACGCAGCTTACACTCGATCTTAAAGTCGCGAAGTATCGGCCGTGTTTTAACGTAGGCTTAGGGGCTGTCCTCACAACGAAATTTTACTGAGACATTTTTATTCTTGCGTATATTCCTCAATGAAAATTACACCCAGTACGCACTACGAATAAATTTTCGTATGACTTTTGTCAGATATAATTAAATTTTCGGCTAAGACCCACGTCTAAAATGGACAACTGTTATGTTATGTTTCGCCCACTTACTGCATTGGGTCTTAATACTTGTGGTACTTACTTGATACAGCACAAAATATATCCCAACGCAGCGTGTTTAATTTGCATCAATAGTGTTTAATTTTTTTACCACCAGTGCGCTACTCCCATAAGATTCAATATGTTAGAGAATTTAAAAAAAACGTCATTTTGTGGTGAAGTAACGCTGTGGGACATACCAATTAGCAATTCCTTTTTCATTAAATAATATCTTTCATTCGTTAATTGTATATATAAACTAATGAAAGGAGTATTTTTAGTAATGATAACTCTATTATAACATAATATATTTTTATCAATAGAATTTATATATGAGGAAATCATGATTGGAACTAAGGGCAAATAAGAATAAAAGTTGACAATAATTTTGTTGGCTTCTTCCCCTTATTTCAGAAACACTTTTGTTCAGTTAAAAATAACACACAATAAACCAGAAAGACACGTTTTAAAAATAATAAAAACATTTCTAGCCATCTTTTAAAAATATAAAGGCGTACTTCTTGAAAGAAAACAAACATGAAACTCAAGGGAGTGACCTGAAACGTGCCTTTAATTTATTTTAAGATTTCAAACATACAAAAAAAAATATAAAAAAAAGTTGACAAGATTAATTCAAAAGTTACGTAATTGTTTTTTTTTCTGAACTAACAATTAGTTTAACACGTATTGTTATAATTAAAAAAAAAACAATGTTATTTCACTTTAGCCACTACCAGCTGCACCTAACCCGTATGGTAATGAAGATCCAGTAGTAAGGTAATAGTTTCCGAAACTTCCGGATTCCTTATCAGATTTGATGCCCAAATACGTCATTTCGTTGTTTTTGCAATTACCAGTTTGAAACTCAGTCCAATTGTCGCATTTTCTTGCTAAAACATGATGTAAATAATAAATAATTAAACTTTATTTTATAATAGAAAATATCGATAAAATATAAAAATATTGTGAGATTAAAGAAGATATAAGTATAATCTTGTCCTTTTTTTTGTAATGAAATCCTTTACCAGCCCGATTCTGGACTCGGACGTGGTTATGTGGGACACCCCCCGGATACCCACTAAAACCTCACGGTGCTCCTCCTCAACCTCCATTAGCCGGTCACGGGAACCCTGACTTAAAATGCGATAGTTACCCGTCGATAATTTCCGTCGAAAGAATATTTTTATTAAAAAAAGTTCGATTTCCTGATTTCGTAAGACATAGTGCGACATTGAACTACACCAGTCAGCATGCGAATATCTTAAAACGCAGAAAGACGAGGAGTGTCATAGCTCTATGATTTCTCTCTAGGATCCTTATTTTTTTATGTTAAAGTAGTAACTGCCCGCAGCTTTGATTGCTTAGACTTAATGACAGTTCCTAACAAAATATCCGTTACTCTGAACAACTTTTGTTAAGACGCAATTTCCTTTTATCGGATAGTATAGCTGGTCTGTTATAGCTTTACATAAGGTGCTCTTATACAACAAAAAGATTTCATTCCAATCCGTAGTTCCGAAGATATGCGCGTATAAACATTCTTTACTTTACAACAGGCTTTACTGTTTTATATGTGAACGCATAATGAAACACATTCCGAAACATTCTCCAAAATTAAATAAAAACAAATTCAAATCTAGTTTGTAGTATATTTAGTTTTTCACCTCCATTATGAAGATATCATCGACATTTTTCAATCAACAGATAGAATATTAGTTAATTTACCAGGAAAATGGTCGGGAAACTTAATAGATTCCGCATAAATTTCCCAAGCTCGACTATGGTCGCACGTTGATAGAACACATCCAGGTTGTGACATACCATTGTTTGGGTAAAAATCTTTATGGCCTGTAACAATTATACACATCGTATAATAAATAT
Source organism: Podotricha telesiphe (assembly GCA_038994665.1). Taxonomy (NCBI): domain Eukaryota; kingdom Metazoa; phylum Arthropoda; class Insecta; order Lepidoptera; family Nymphalidae; genus Podotricha; species Podotricha telesiphe. The sequence continues at coordinate 1,046,879 of JAOYRR010000129.1, read as the reverse complement.
ATATATATATATAATTCTTATACATACTTTCAATATAAATAATTTGTTTGAGGTTGCAATTTATATAAAATAATTAATTTAACCACTCAAAAAATATGCAGGTATATAAATAAATAATAGATTTAATAGTAGTATGGTCATTTATGCAGAGTTTAGAAGATATTATAATACATATGACTAAATAAAAGATTATATATACTTTTAGTTTTTATTACGGCCTGAATTAATCTACGCTGTATTATTATTACTTTTTTCTCATATTTATCAGTGCGGATAAATGAAAATAATTAAATTATGATCTTTCCATCGAGTTAGAATCGAACCTACATCGCGTATTCAGACGCAGTCCTTCAAATTTTGCGATTATTATATCAAGATCCTAAAACTGGAACAATAACAAAATTTTATATTTGTAAACCGTTACCTACGGGTTCTTTTAATCCCAGCATTCCACCATTTGTATGTATAACATCGACGAAATTAGCATCAGTTTTGTAGAGTTTGCCATCTACGTGCACATTACTGAAGCACGGCCCAGCTGGATCTAAGGCAGTAATTCTGTTGAGCAGTTGCCCAGTCCTTTTATACACTTGCTTCCCCGCTATTCCTGCTATGTGAGCTCCTAGACTATGTCCAATTAAAGCTATTTTAGACGCATTTACACCACCTATAATAGATCAAACTAAAAAAGTCATGAAATGTATCGTAAAGCATTACTAAAATAATTGTTCTTATAATTATTTTTTCTAAAAATCTCCCTAGAGTATGCTTATAACTAAAATAAATTGTAAGGAGCGTGTAATAAATATTTAGATTATTTTAATGTGTTCGCTCTGGTGATAAGACAAAAAACTGAACTTACTCTTAATAATTTCACTCAAAAATGTCCCTAGTCCCTCCCCCATGAACCTAGCGTAGGTAGATGATCGGAAGTACTCAAAATTAAACACTTTTCTTCCATCCAAAGCAAATACTTTTACATATTTTTTCCTTATAAAACTAGGCGCAATTTCTTGTACCATTACACCGTCAGAACTCTCCATGAAGCCGTGGATAAGAAATATAACAGATCTGGAACTGTCAATTAGCCTTTTGAATGTAACAGTTTCGTTTAAATCATATTTTATATTACCATTTTTAGAAATATGATCGATTTTCAAGATTCCATTGAAGTTCGTTGAATTTTTTTCTAGAATTTGGTTGTAGGATAAACCAAAAAAACTTTTCACTGCTTCACCTGAAATTATAAATATATAATAGTACATTACGATAAGTGTTGCATAATCTATATTTTATTGCAAGTATAATTTATTGTGTACAATAAAAATGTAACTGATCCTTGTCGGTACATGGACGATATATGAAAGAAATATATTATTGGGGGCATTTATCAATATACTAGAACCTAAAACAATGATTTTTTTTTATTGGTTTTTCTGCTTGTTTGTCTGTGCATTTGTGCACGCTAACTTCAGAAACGGCTTATCTGATTTAAATGCAGTTTTGACTATTGTTTATTGGTAAACTTCCCTTAACATTTAGTGTTGATTTAATTTTAATCTGTATCTATATATAGATGAATGTAAAATAGATGAAACAATTGATGTTGCTATCCGTCTCTTGCTGTGAATTTTAAATATTCAAATTAGGGATTGACATCGATAAAATCGGTTTTGATATTTGCCAATATTGAACAGTAAACAGTATTATTTTCTTAGTTAAAATTATTTATTATAAAACAAAAAATCTTAACAATTTCAATAATATTAATCCTAATGTTAATGAAGACCTGACATCCATATCAATACTTCGATGTTTATTACATATGATAATATATATTAATACTATTATGAAATAATAATAATAAAACACATAAAATAAGTAAAAACTAATAAATAAGAAGTAATGAAATAGTAATAAAAGAAAACAATATACAGCAGTTGATGTCATCGCTATAGTTGATTTGAACGATTTCTCCTTCCAAGCAAACTTATGCAATAGGAAACGCAAACTAAAATTTGAATAGAATATGAACAATATAACAATATTAGCAATGCACGATATTATCTATATATATAATAAAAATGTTAAAGAAGCATTAATCAATATAATATAACCCAAATTAATGATTAAATTTTCTTATCTGTTTGCTAGTTTGTCTGTTCGTTTGTGCACGCTAATGTCAGAAACGGCTAAGCATTTCGACTATTGTATTTTGGTAAGCTTTCCTTAATATTAAGTGTTTATTTTATTTCAATCGGTTCTTAAACAAAAAAGTTACAACCATTAAAATTATAAAAAACCTGATGTAATAGTTGGGTTTATCCATTGTATTGCTTACACACAGCTGACTTTAATACACGAAATTGTTCGTAACGTGGGATTCTCTAAAATGTATTTTCTAATACTAATAATATACGCGATTTATCCGGTTAAAAATGGTTTCATTTTAAATTGTGTAAAAATAGCAAAAACTAAAGATTATTATTTATTTGACATTAGGCAGGCATAACCTAGTATCAATTCTCCTTTCAATCCATTCTCCACTCTCCGCCCGAATTCGAGACATTGCATGTTGATTGTCGGAACCCAGAAAAAGTTATTTTTCTTTGTATATTTATGGCAAGACTAAGTTATTTATAATTATCATTAGTTGTCAAGTTTATTCTTGACAAGGATGACAAATATGACTTAATTCAAATATATATTTGTAGTCAAACTATACATTACTATCAATTTGTATCCGTATCAGTTCAGCCTTTTATGAGGAATTAAATATCAAAAATCTTGTACAGTTTTCAAGAGGCGTGGGCATGAGTTCCGCTACGTTCAAAATTTTATACGTTTTCGAAAAAAACCACCACGAACCTATCCCAAGTGCATAAATAACATTTAAAATAATTTAAACTTAATAATGAATTAGCTGGGATACATACATCTATTTGATCCCGCGGCAACAAGAGGATGTAATACGGGAAGTGCGGAATCTATAATGGAACTGACACTGAACCCAGCTTGTTGATATGGAACACTCGCCGAATGTGCGATAGTCAATAAGTTATACGTATACAATATTTGTAGATTTTGAACTGTAAATAAATAATATTATTAAATAATTAAAATTGATTGAGGCCATAAATAAAAAATAAATGATTCATTCATTCATTGACTCCATCGTGGCGCAGTGGGACAGCGTCTGTAAGCGCGATTTGTTAAGGGCTCGATTCCCACACATTCTTAAAATATTTCTCCGCTCTGGTACCTATGACAATGCGCGGAAAATAGAGAACGAAGTGTCTTGACACAGTTTTAGTAACTTTGTCACTATATCTATTGTTGTACTTGAAATACAGTAGATAGACCTAAGATGCCACTACATTTTAAGGAACGTAGAAAACAAAAATATCAAAATTGAAAGTAAGTCCTTTGTAATATAACCAAGCCCTACTAGAGTTAGAAAAGCATGTAACCAACAAATTCAAAATTTGTTGGTAACATGTTTTGCATGCGATTTAATATTGTAATTTCTAAACTATTACATGTAGGTATGCATATAATTAACCATTGTATATAAGAAGCTTATCGTTTGAAATTAAGAAATTATAATAAAAAAAATACCTTATTTAAAATGTAGATGTTCTATATTCAAGTATTGCACACACACACACAAACATATTGTATTGATAATATGAGTGTGTGTGTGTGTGTTTTTACACTACTACTACACTAGAAAAATATTTTTAGAAAGCCTATAAAAATTTGAAAGTCGCGGGATTCGAACTCGCGCCTCTCGTTAGCGGTCGAAGCGCTTTGACCGCTAAGCCATACGTTCCGTATCCAGCTATCTCGAAATTTCTATATGCTTATTACAATTTATAGCTTACAAACAAAATAACAACATTGCAACAAATCTGTTGAACCTTAAAAAAATTGTTACATCAAACTAAATTGATATTCCTTAAATAATATTCATATTAGATTTAATCAATCAAAACAAAATTTTACATGTACAAAGTAGTATTTTTGTTACAATTATATGCGATTCAAGAGATTCTTGTAATAATATTATTATAAGAGACTTGTTATAATAAATAAAAACTCACGTGTCATCTCACCATACAGCAGTACCACTGACGCTATATCATTAGGCAAATTATTCGTCACCCGCTACTTTACGATATTGCGCAATTTTAAACACAAAAACTTTAGACTTTATTTAAAAATTAAATTAATAAATAAACAGACAGATATTGTATAGTCATAAATAATTCTGAGAACAACTGATACATATATATAGCGGCTGATTGAAAACGCAATTAATTATAAGTTCGATTATCACTCGGATTTAAATTATATTTTCATTTATATGCTCTGGTACCAAAAATAATCTGGTAATCTATGTCAGAAAACTTTATCTTTAGCTTTTATAAGTTAGAAAATTATATAAATATAAAATTTTAAAAATATGTGTTTATGTACATGCTAATATTATTAAATATTTAGACCATAAGTAAAAAATTCAAAGTATTTGGTTATCCGTTATCATTTAACAGAAGCTACTGACTTGTACTTTTTGTCTTCCTACAAAATCATAGAGCTAGAAAAGGATATCTAAGTTTCCATAACTATTACAATTATAAATTCAGAATGATAGACATATAAAGTATATTCAAACTCCCATTAGTATTAAAATTAAAAAATAATAATAAGAAAATTCAAAAACAGCTTTAATCTTAAAATATAAAACACATTATATTTTCAATTGCATACATGAACGAGTGGAATATTTTGTTAACATTTTTTAAATAAATAAAAATTTGAACGCAGCGGGATTTGAACTCTTGAACTCCCGCTGCGTTCAAATTTTTATACGTTTTCTAAATATGTCTTTAACGAGAGGAATTATTGTATTTTAAATTATTTTGATATGATGATAATTATTTTGGTAAGATGAAACGTGGCGTTAAACTGCGGTAGAAAATCGAATACAAATCCGTACTATATAATATTGAAATAATATTGGAGTGCCGTTGTAATATTAAAATAGCCGCTTTTTAATAAATGCATACATACATAAGCAAGTACACTATATATATATATATCAATCATACATTTTTTACATTTGTTATGTGTCTCTTTTTGTTCCTGGTAATCTTTGGAACGGCTAGAACGATTTTGACAGGACTATTACTGGCAGATAGGTGATGTAATAAGGAATAACTTAAGTTTCTTTTATTTTTGAAATCGACGCGGATTCACGTGAAGTCTTACGCACAGGTAGTAATAAATATTTTACTACTGTATGTACAAAATTTGTTTCCCAAGTCCGAATAGAATATAGTGGATTTTTGTCCCATATGACTAGTATTTAGTTCCGCTAGTTGTTTTGTTAACGATCGCAATTAGTTATTACGTTATTACGAAATTTATACTTTTTATTTTTATGTAGGATGTACTGTAGCTTATTTAGCCCGATTTATTTATATAATTAATTGTTAATAACGATCGTACGATCACTTATTATATTTTACACATATTATATGTAATTTAGTATTTTATATTTGGAAGAGAAATTGAAACCAAAAATTAATATTAAAATATCACTTCTTAACTTACTTAAGTTAATTCAATAACGAAAAAAATAACAAACAAAAATGTCTCTACCGAGATGCTAACAACAAAAACTAGTTGTAAAAAGCGTATAATTATTTAGCTGTAGCCGGATAAAACGTATGACTTAGTGGTCAAAGCGCATGGACGATCTCCAGGAGGTGCGGGTTAGGTCCCGCTACGTAATTGTGTGAATAACACTTTTAAAATATTAAAAATAAACAATGATTCTCACATACTTTTTTAGATATATATAAATAAGCGGTGACTTAAGACAGATAGGTGTATCTGCTTTCATTATTGTAATAAAATTAAATGAAATAAACACTCTCGATGTAAGTAATATAGTAAATAAAAATCTTTAACCGTACAATCTACTAGAAAATGACAACGTATCATCACATATTATTAGATTCATTACAGAACAGTTATCAAATTAACGATTGGGGATAGCGTTGTTAACTATGAATAGAAATCATTGCTAATTCATAATAATTACGGTAACTGTCGGATAACTGAAGTAGACTCTAATAAGGTGTTTCAAACGCAAATACTTTAGTTACTTCACAAGCAATTCCGTTCGGTTTTACGTAGGCTATTTTTGTATATTTTTAATATGATAAACATAATTCTCGTCTAATAGATGTGTTGACTTTTAAGCCTTATACGAGTACATATGACTTGTAATAAACTAATTGTCGCCAACAACTTCGTTTGCGTGGATTTTATAATTTTTCCCATATTTATTTCCATGTCTTTTATAAAAACAAGACATTATAAAATCTTTCTAAGCATAGTACTTGCGGCTGAGCGTTGTCTGTTAGTGACATAGATCTTAAACTTCAGGCTTTTTCCACCATAACAGGGTAGTCAGTAAGAACCTAGTGTCAAGACACTCCGTTCTCCGTTCTCCGACGGAATCCGAGACATTGCGGGTTGACTGTCGAAACCCACCACCGCGCTTCGTCTCGTTTGCCAGAGCGGAGAAAATGAAGATAATTAAATTGTGTCGATTCCACCGAGTGGCCTCAGTTACTTAGATCACTAAGTAACTGAGGCAACTTAATTAGCTTGTTGATATGTACTCAATTCCTTCTTTCCTTGTCTACTTCGTCTGTAAAACTTAACATACGTAATATTATAACTTATTTGAAAGTCTAAAATACACATTTAGGATTAAAAAGAGATTGAACTCCAAAGAAAATTTTAAAATTTGATCTAAATGTCGATCATCATCAATACAAAATCGATGAAAAATAGTAATAAATCAACATTATTAGAAATCGTATAAAAACTGTTGTTTTTGTTGTTAGAATCTCTGTTTTCTAATAATGTTTTTCAATTTCCTAAGAGTGGATAACACTTTAAAAGGTTAAAAAATATGACATTCTTATAAAAAAATTAATACTTGTATTATAATTTATAATTAACAAGTGCTATTTACTTCAATTTTTACTTAAAAATTTCATTACAATTTTAAGAATCGATCCCTAGACCTTTGGTACGTGAAACTAAATTAGGTTTAAGAATATTTCTAATAGGTTGAATACAGTGACACTTAACAAATAAGAATACGACCACATGAGTTCTATTATTTACTTATAATTTAATATTTCAGTCATCCAGAAAATTACACACATATATTCTGTGACGGACAGTTAAACTACGTATCAATTGCAGCCAAGTATTGAAATATTTATATAACCATTTAACCGACAACCATTTTGTAGTATTATTTTATTTATCTTATCATGGCTATTGCGTTTCTATCCTCAGGTTAGGTTAGGTTAGGATCCCAAGGGAGATGCTGGTCCGTGGAAGACGCCACGCTCTTCTCGCTCGTCGTGACGTGCACGCAGAGAGCTTGGGGAAGCTGACCAATCACCTGGCCCGGGTAGGCGCGCGCAGAATGCTCCTGCGCGCTACTCCAAGCAGGCCATCGAGGGTGACCCACCACCCTTGACTCCGCAACGTGCCTAGCAGGCTCCCGCCGCCAGGGTTCACGGAATATTTTATTACAGTGGGGAAATGATAGTAATTTAAATATTCTCTCTCCCAGTCTTTCTTCTACATAAATAATGATATTTCGTGCTAAGCTTCAAATGACATACCGTCATTTGAAGCTACTACACTACTTGCTTAAGGCTTGATGATATATGCCGAGTTCAGTGGCGCAGTGTAAAACTTTTGTAGAGGAATGGCATGGCACGATGGCATATTATAATTTATAAAAGGTAAGGCCAAGTTATTAGTAATATATTTCTAATTGGATTTGAACCACCGATATGAATGTTAGAAAAATAAATACTCTACAACTGTACTGTACTCTTTGAGTATTTAATTAAGATTACCCGCAATCACAAAAACTGTATAAGCAGATGCGTCTGCATTCATATAAAATTATTATTTCATAGGTTTTTGAGAAGTGCAGAGACGTTTGTTTAATATTGACTTTACCAAAACTATTAACTTTTGTGAATTTATACCTAATTTTGTGTGTACCTATGTTTTTTAGATTATTACATAAACGATGGCGGAAGTAAAATTTCAAATCAACGGAGAACACTATACAGGTTGTAAAACAATTACATGATTAAAAAAAATTAGATTTCGATTAGTATCTAGCTATATAACAGGTACATTGACTTTTATCACATTAATTGATTTCTTTATATGTCTTATGCTACTTGTAGATAATATAAATATCAAAAAAATAAATAAAAAGTTTGCTTAATATAACACATATATATCGGCCGTAATTCCAACTACCAAGAAACATCAATAAATAAGGACTGTATATGTGAATTGTTATAGAGTTCAAATTTAAAAAAACATGAACATTATGTATTTATTAAAACGTCAAAAATGTTGAAAATGTTAATAAGCATAACAACAAATTTAAAAAAATGATCCTTTTTCTAATGTGGGCAAAAATAATGATAAAATTATAAATTACAAGCTACAATAAAATTTTCAGCTGATGGGCAATATAGTCCAGACTTCTCTCTTAATGAATACATAAGAACAGTGGCAAAGCTCCGCGGCACAAAAGTCATGTGTCACGAAGGCGGGTGTGGCGTTTGCATTGTATACGCTCGTGTTGCATATCCCCCTTCAAATGAAGTCAAATCATTTGCTGTGAATTCTGTAAGAGTATTTTAGATTATATTAAAATTAGGTTAATTAAGGCCATATTGTGTGATGTTGGAAAATATATAACCATATTCGTAATAAATTATGGACTTTTATTAAATATATTTTCATTTCTTCGGTCCGGGCTATACAAAGTGCATTATTGGCATCGTCATCGTATATATACATAATAATTTGTCTATCTATGTTCATACGCAAACTAAGTTGCGAGCAGTTACTGGTAAAGAATAATAACCGCAAGTCAGTTTTGTGTTTTATTTAAAGTATGTAATTGCCATGTGAACCATTTTGTATGCTAAGGATCGTAGTTAAATATTAATGTCTTTGATTATATTATATTTATAAGAAATATTTTCTCAAATTACGTTGTAGTGTCTGGTTTCGGTATTATCTTGCCATGGATGGGAGGTAACAACTATTGAAGGTATCGGTACTAAAAGTTCAGGTTATCACGCAATTCAAAAGCGCTTGTCAACTTTTAGTGGTACTCAATGTGGATATTGTTCACCAGGTTTTATCATGAGCATGTATAGGTAATGTATTAATTATTTGTATTGTTATTTTTTAAGTTTCAGCTATATCAACATTTTTTGCCATTAAATACTCATAATTAGACCTCATTATAATTTTTTCAGTTTGTACGATTCAAAAAATGGAAACCTTTCTTCAGAGGAAACTGAAAATTCATTTGCAAGTAACATTTGTCGTTGCACAGGTTTTCGGCCAATCGCTGATGCATTTAAATCATTCGCTAAAGATGCCGATGAAAAATTGCTAAATCAAATCGATTTAGAAGATTTAGATGTTTTAAAATATTCCAAGGTTAAATGTAATTTACATTGTAAGCAAACAAAAGTTAACACAAATCCTACAAGAGAGGAAGATGATGAATCTTGGTGCATAATCGAAGAAACCAACAAAAGAATGTTGTCAATTTATTCAGACGTATACAAATGGCATAAAGCATATTCTTTAGAAGATATATTCAAAGTTATAAAAAATAATAGTAATTATAAACTTATAGCTGGTAATACTGGACAAGGTAAGTCAATAACGTTCAGAAAAAAATAATTGAATTTTAGTTGTTAATAAACGAAAATTTATAGGAGTCCTACAAGAAAGTGAATATCCACCAACTTTGATTGATATAGTTCACGTAGGAGAACTTAAGGAATACTTTATAGATGTGAATTTAGTTTTGGGTGCTGGTATAACCTTAACAGAATTAATGGAAATATTTAAAAAGCTATCATCTGAAAATAATGATTTTTCATATTTAAAGGAGTTTTATAGTCACATTGACTTAGTTGCTCATATACCAATTCGCAATGTACGTATCTATAATATCTAAATGTATATATTACATAAGTATAGGATATGTGTATTTAAAAAGATTCTTGTTATTCTCTAGATTGGAACAATTGGTGGAAACTTAATGTTAAAACATATGGAAAATAGCTTTCAGTCGGATCTTTTTGTAATATTTGAAACTGTCGGCGGTATGGTTACAATAGGTAAGTAAACATAATTATTCCTATATCATTTGAAGCACTTTTTTGAATACATTAAAATTGTTAATGCCATTGAAAGCACAATTCAAAAACTAATAATTACTGAATTCTAAAAAGAGTGTTTACGCTTTAGACAATAATGGTTTTAAATATCGACGAATATTATGTAAAATAAACATTTAATACTGATTTCCACGGGTGTTGTTGTCGACGGGTGTTGTTTTTATATAAATAAAAAACTAAAAGTACCCTCGTAGGTACCCAGGAAATTATAAACACGGTTCATTGTTTTTTCAAGCTACTCCTTCAGCTATCATCGGTTAATTTATAAACAGATTTTATATTAACTGGCTTTATTTTCAGCCGAAAATATCGCAAATAAAAAAATAATATCACTACCAGAATTTCTGAATACAGATATGACGTCAAAGATTGTTCTTAATGTTATACTTCCGCCTCTGTCACATTGTTGTTCTGTTAAAACTTTTAAGGTATTTATAATTTTTTAATGAAATTAACAAATCGATAAATTATATAAAAATACTTGTGTAATATTTTTCAGATAATGCCTCGATCTCAAAACGCACACGCCATATTAAACGCAGGATTTTTACTTAAATTCCAACAAAACTCTGAACTTATTGAAAAAGCTTCATTAGTATATGGGGGAATTTCTAAAAGTTTTGTCCACGCTTCGAAAACCGAAGACATTTTAGTTGGTAAAAACCCATACACTAACGATACTTTACAATTGGTTCTGAAAAACCTTCAAGAGGAACTAAAGCCTGAAGAAAATAGTCCTGAACCATCACCGGCCTATAGAAAAATGCTTGCAATTTGTCTTTACTATAAGGTAAGCTTTATTGAAAATATTTCTTGCAAGATTAAACAAAACTATAGAAAAACTATAGATTAGAGACTTTTTTATTTAATATAATTTTATTTAATTAAACTAATTGTGGGTAATATAAATACTGTCATGTTATTTTTTTTTATTTTCAAGATTTACGGTATAAATTACTAATAATACATGATTAAATTAATACAGTTAATTGTTTTATAGGCTATCCTTCAGCTTTGTCCAGATGACAAAATAAATGCAATCTATAAATCCGGTGGGGAAATCATCAAACGACAAATTTCCAAAGGCCTTCAAAGTTTTGAAACAAATAAAAAAATTTGGCCTTTAACTCAACCAATACCTAAAATAGAAGCATTCATTCAATGTTCTGGTGAGGCTGTATTTGTAAATGACATGCCGTCATTAGATAATGAGGTGTTTGGAGCATTTGTTACAGCTAACGTAAATGCAGGAAGTATCATTATTGGTTTTGATACAACAGAAGCCTTTGTGAGTATAAACTATAAATAAAATGTATTTTTAGTATTATTTTGGGTTACTTAGATATTATGCATACTAAAAGTATGTTAAAGTATGTGTGAGTTATTGTTAACATATTAGTGTATTTACAGAAAATACCCGGCGTACTATCTTTTTATACCGTTAAAGATATACCCGGGGATAATAATTTCACCCCAATAAATGTCCCTATTATGAGTGTTGAAGAAGAAATATTATGTTCGGAAAAAGTGAAATTTTTTGGTCAACCATCAGCAATTATAGTCGCTGACAGAGAAAAAACAGCACAAAAAGCTGCCAATTTGGTGAAAATTATTTATTCTTTTATAAGTACTAATAAACCGTTGGTAACTGTTGACGATGTATTAAACTCACAAGAAACAAATCAAAGAATTATGTATAATGAAGTAATAGAACCAAATGAAATTGGAAATGACGTTAAGCACGTTCTAAAGGGAGAGTTAAAACTGAAAGGTCAAAGTCATTTCTACATGGAGCCACAGACATGTCTTGTAGTACCAACTGAAGATGGTCTAGAAGTCAACGCATCATTACAGTGGCCAGATTTGGCGGCTGTTGCGGTTGCTCAATGCCTTAATAGACCAGTAAATGAGTAAGCACAATAAATACACTAATATATATATATATATATATATATATATAAATATGCTATACTACTAATTATTTATTTTATAAAATTAATTTAATAATCGTTTATCATGTTTTTGTGTTTATAGAGTAAATGTGAAAATTCGTAGAGTTGGCGGTGCCTATGGTGGAAAAATATCTCGCGCCTGTCAGATAGCTTGCGCTGCTGCAATTGTTACTCATTTACAAAATAAGCCTTGCAGGTTTATACTTCCTTTAGTACTTAACATGCAATCTATTGGTAAACGTTTGCCAATTAATAGTAGTTTTGAAGTAAGTATTGTAATTTCATAAATCAACGTCATAGGTTTAAGAGAATTAAAAAAAAGAAACGTGAGGAATAAATACTTTTTACTAACATGGAATTGTGTTACCGGTTGAGATGTTTCAATATTATAATAAATCTTAACATATAAATTTTCTAATATTCATCACACTGCAAGCTGAGATTCTTTTTGCATATCTACTATAGGTTGGGGTGAACGGCCAAGGACTAATTCAATACTTAAAAACCGTTTTCTATCAAGACTGCGGATGTTCTTTCAATGAAAATATCTCGGCGAGAACAGTCAAGCACTTATACAGCTGTTACGATAGTAAGAGATGGCGAGTGGAAGCAAACAGTGTTGTTACTGATACTGCTTCTAATACTTATTGTAGATCACCCTGTACGTATTATAAATATTTAACTAATCTAAAAGTTGTATGTTCTGAAAAAGTACGACAATTATTAGGAGTTGGAATTTTTGGTCTCAGTTTTAATACAGTGTAGCAATTTTTGTAATATATTAAATGTTCCCTTTGCTTTGTTTTGTTTTTTTAAAGCATATAGGCTAATCACCATTCTACAAATTATTATTTATATTATTTATATTTAAATAGAGCTGGTATTAAAAATTTATATTACCTAATTTATTTTTGTTTCCTTAGCGTCAGCAGAAGCAGTGGCTATGATAGAAAACATTATGGAATATATTGCCTTAAATCTTAAACTGGATCCTATTGAAGTAAGACTTTTGAATATGAATAAAGAAAACAATCCTTTGCCGGAAATGATAAATCAATTGAAAATAGACTCTGAGTTCGAATCACGCACTTATGAAATAAAATTATTCAACGCTTTAAATAGATGGAGGAAAAGAGCCTTAAAAATCTTGCCTATGGCGTTTGAAATATATTATTTTGGAAATTTCAATTCTCTAATATCAATATTTCATAGCGACGGATCGGTAGTTATACATCACGGTGGCATAGCGATGGGTCAAGGGTTGAATACCAAAGTGGCTCAAGTGTGCGCATATAAATTGGGAGTACCATTGAGTAAGATCAGTATTAAAAGCACTTCAAGTTTCATTTCACCGAACACAATGGTTACCGGTGCTAGTATTGGCAGTGAATGTGTTGCTTTTGCTACTATAAAAGCCTGCGATATTCTTTTAGAAAGGTTAGCACCAATAAAAGAAACTGGCAATTTTACATGGGAACAACTAATTTCTAAAGCTTTTGAAAAGGGCATAGACTTACAAGCATCGTATATGTATTCTGGAAACGATAATTTGAAGCCTTATGATGTATGTGGAGTTTGCGCTTTGGAAGTTGAAGTAGATTTGTTGACAGGCAACAGTCAAGTTAAAAGATTAGATTTGCTTGAAGATACCGGACAGAGTTTAAGCCCTATTATTGATATTGGTCAGGTAAAGATAAGATAAATTTTTGTAAAATCAAATGTTTGCGGTTTGTTGTGAGGTGCACGGAGACAGCCTTATACTAAGACCCTCCGTTTTTCACACCCCGACCATTACTTACGTAAATATTTCTTGCCGATACGTTGAAACTGGCGCTACAACAGTTAGACATAACCAGATCTAACAAAACGAACCCATACCCATATGCCGTTACGTCTACGATTTCAAACGTAATAAAGGAATATAAAAAATCTAAAACTTAACGTAACCTCGTAATATGATGAGCGTAAGGTTCAAAATACTTGAGATATTTCTAAATTTATCCTAAGTGGTTCATCAGTTAAAATACAAAAGTTTAGCATTAGATTCTGCTACCCATAATAGCTTTTTCTGTGCATCTCCAAGCGAATGTTAAAGACACTAAGAAACAATATTATAATAATAATATTACACTTCTAGATTGAAGGTGCTTTTATAATGGGCCTAGGATATTGGACTTCAGAAAACCTTATTTACGATCAAAACACAGGAGCGTTGTTAACAAACCGTACTTGGAATTATAAGCCACCAGGGATAAAAGATATACCAGCTGACATGCGAATATATTTCCAAAGAAACGCTGGCAATGAGTACGGTGTACTACAATCTAAAGGTTAAAGTTTCCCTTATTTCTGGTATTTCACTAAATTTGTCCCTTTATTTTGTTTATTACTTGTAATACTACTCATAGATTTTATTATAATTTATATGACTTTTACGTGTGCGATTCTATACAATTTGGTTTACGTTTTGGTAAAAAATTATCCGATGAATATTTGACGTTTTTACACTTTAGGCTAGATGTGCTTAGAATTAGGTTAGAAGTTCAAATATGATCTTTCAATGATGTTTTCAAAACATAAAAGAATCTACTAAAAAGTCGAAAATATCAACGCGGTATACAGAAAATTTTTACTAATTATACACCTAAACAAACGTCATAATCGTCTACTTTACTCAAAAACATTACAGAAATATTAGAAAACGTACAAAAAGTAACGCCGCGGTAAACGAGTCCGCGTCTCTTGAAAATCCTAAGTCTGTGAATAACGCTTAGAATGAATATCTCTGTACAGATATGCTAACAACAAAAATAAGTTATTTCTATAACGTATAATAATTTCGACGTCACCTAATATAGAACGCATAGCTTAGATGTCAGAGCATTTAAACGATTTTCAAGGGTCGCGTGTTTGAATCCTTCAATCATTTAAAAAAGGGTAAAATAATAAAAAGGTTATTCTAAATACAGTATGGTATACGTATCAAGCAATAAAGGCATAAATACATTTTGGATACTCATTTCGAGAGACCTTGTGTTCAAATCAATTGATTCGTTTACCAGGTACCGGTGAGCCGGCGCTCTGCTTGGCTACAGTTATATTACACGCATTTCGAGAGGCGATCCGTTCCGGGCGGATTGACGCGGGATATCCAGACCAATGGTTCGAAATTGGTATGAATAATTACTGCCAACTACTTCACTAAATGATAAATGCTATATAATTGACTATTGTGAAAGATAGGTTTATTATGTTATGTGTATTTCGCGATAATTGTGGATTCGATACCGGGGACATAATAATCTTCAATTGACTTTCATTTCCCCGCTATGGTAAGACAAAGCGCGGTGTTGACAATGTATGTCTTAAATTTTTGCGGAAAGCGAAGAATGGATTGTTTTGATGCTATGTTATTCTTCGTAAAGCGTAAAGCTGAAAAAAAAGAATAAAATAGCACCGTTATATGATATGTGGGTTAAAACCATAGTGAATCTCTGTGATATTTGTAAATTGAAATCCTACTCAGAATGTTTGTATTAAGTACCAAAGTGCAGAATTTAATTATGCCAAAAAATACTAAAGATACTTACAACAGTAACTATAACTGCTATTTGTTTCAGGTATTCCATGTACCGTGGAAAATATTTTTATGGCAATAGACCACAAGATTGAACATTTCGTGCTAAAATAGCTTTATATAATTTAATTATTAAGTTTAATAGTTGAATAGGACCGTATAAGTACGGTCCTAGTCAACTATATAAATACGTTCGATATATATATAATAAGGTATATATATCGAACGTATTTATATCTTCATTATATCTACCTTTTCTGGTTCTGTATCTGGTTTTTTTATAATATCAAGAATTTTGAATTTGTAAGCTTAATTAAATATAGTATTTTATTGAAGTGCATTTTTAGTCTAGAGTATAAAAATAATAACAATAATTTTATTGCCTACAAATATTACGAATACTACCAGTGGCGAAGTGTTTTATATAACATCATTCCCACCGGTTTACATTGATAAATTTAACTAATTCCTCATAAATTTATGCAATAAATAATTGTATTAAAATATTATATAATATTATATATACACATAATCAATGGCGCACACACTAAATTATAATGGGATTATATCATTTCGTCTCGACAAGTACTAAAAAAGGCGAAGACAAGCCGTTGTACTCGTAGTTTGCCTATTCGTAATAACATTATATTAAAATAACGTCACAATACTTGTACCAAACTCACCTGACCATAATTACTCAAGAAATAAAGGCGTCTTAGCCGAGATTTTAGCAAATTTAAACTATAATATTGAATTAATTTTGATATGTAGTCTTTCGGATTGGGTGCTCTGTCGCCTAGCATTGTGCACGTATATAGTTATATAGTCTCAACGGGTGGTTATTGAAATAGATATTCATGATTGTGAGAGAGTTTTCCGCGCAGAATTGTAGCCACCTCTCCCGTCTCTCATTTCTATCCCAAGTTCCAAATTGCCAACTACTTCTCCCAAATGGTTATCGTTTTTTGTGTTACCTACTTTTGTATTGAGATCTCCCATTACTATCGTGATGTCTTTCTGCGGCATACCATGTAGAATGTCGGCTACTTGGTTATAAAATGCCTTAATCTCATGATTAACATGATTTAGAGTTCATTTTCACTGTCAGAATGCGATCACTTACCGGACTGTATAATAATACCGACCAGTTTATATTAGGTGACACAAACAGAGCTACTTCGTTTCTACTACCATTTTCTGGACCTGAGAAATATACTGTATGGCCATTAGATGTTATATAGTAACCTGAGTTTTTATATAGGTCTCGGTAATTCCCAGTACATTGTAAAATTCTTGCTTCTTTCAATAATTTCTCTTTTTCCTAGTGGAATCAATCCCCGCAGATTTCAGGATCCTAATTGTAACTTCCTGCGAAATGGTAATCGTTGGTAATCTTCTACACCGCAGCAATTATATGTGTATGTAATAATAAGAATATCCTGCTGTCAACCCCCTATCTCTCCTTTTTGCTTCTACACTTACAGGGGCTGGATACCGCAATCTCGATAATATGGTTTGAGTTTGGTGCAGGTTAGCTACCACTGTATTAATGATAAAATTGTAACTTTTGTATTTAAACAGAGCATGAGTTTCTCGCCGGCTCTTTCAGCAGAACTGCCTTCCAAGCCGGTGGTAGCTTTATGTTCCTTAGACGATTCAAAAGTGCTTGCAAATGTCTATTTGATTAAAGGATATTTTGAATTTGAATAGGTTACCCGACGTAACAGGGGTTTACCACGGGTAGGTGGGAGCGGAGTTAGCGAGGAGTGGCCAATTGATCGCTCTTGCTATGCACGTCACTCGCCCTGGAACCCCTATTATATTATGAATATCCACATGTTGGCTGGATCTTTTATTAACTATGCTGCCGCGGTCGCTGATCGCCTAAGCTGGGCCTCCCTCGAGTAATCGAGGGTCTCACCTAGCTGGGTTGATCGCCCGGGCAGCACATGGCTCATCCCATCTCACTCCCATCCCCATACCTCACGGGAAGATAACTACTCCCAGGCCCATAAGGGCCTCCCCAAGGACATTCATCATCGACATTCCCGGAAATGAACTCCATGGACAGAGGGCTCCACCATGGAACCATTTCCCCTAGCCCCTTGCGGGACGAGAGCGACGACACAACGCTTGTTAACTTTTTTTTGTCGTTTTGTATTACATTATTTGTTTTTCAAGTGCAATAAAGAATATATATATACCAATTAACCATAGTAATTGTACTAGAAATTAAGATTTAAGTAGAAAAAGACTCTCTTTACTTTACTTGGCCCTTGTTCGTCAAGTTAATGGAGTTAATATTTTTACATGAAGAAGCAATTTAGAGCCTTCGTTTGAAAACTTCTTTGCAAAGTAAATCTAAAGTTTGACGTGGAAAAATTGTATATGGGTCAATCAACTTTTAAGGTACTCCTTTGATTGAGAACGAAGATGAAGATGAGTAGAAATGGATATCGATATTTTAATAAAGCCACAGTATAATTTGCAAATTACTTGTATTTTACGTTTTTAATAGTAACTGCCATTTTTTCGTTATATTTACTGATATTTTTAAAATTATTCATTGTATCACTAGAAGAGCTAGAGCAATGTTGCCGGCCCATTTTACTACATGAGTGCATTGAAAATGTGCGTCTATCTCCACCTCAAAAGCTGGCGGCGCATCTGAAGTTCACCTACCATCAGGTAACCCGAACGCTCCCTTGCCTTGTCTATACAAAAAAAACTGATAACTCTAAAAAATATAAAACAATTATTAAACATATATAAAGAAAGAACTTATTTTATAAATATATTTATTTAAAGTAAAAACAACAAAAACCTATACACATACAAAACCTAGTGTGTAAATATCCTAAATAAAGTAATAGTAGATTGTTATGTCCGAAATATGTAATTATTTCAGTCAGCATCGTTATAAGTATGGGACGTCAAAGAGCTAATGTATTTAGTATGCGAAGATGGACTGAGCGACAAAGTTTTAAATTGAATATATTAAAAAAAAATATTTTCATATATTTAAAAAAAAAGTTTTATAAGTGAAATTTTAAATAAATTGTGATTTTTTTAAGCTTAAGAGATGTCTAAAATTGTTTTCAAAATAAATGGAATCCCATATGAAGGTGAGTGTTTATAGTTTACAAGGCATATTCATTCACATAAATGGCCTCAAAAATACGATAGTTTAAACGGTAACCTCTGGCCACCACAAAAAGTCTTTACAATATGACAATACCCACTGCATTAAAATGGTACAATATAAATATACATAGCTTCTTTTTTACACCTATTTTACGTTTTGTGTGGTGGAATTTAATGCCGCCAAATTAGCCAAGTCATATTTACATCCTAGTTTCTCCAAATGTATCATATTTCTTACAAATATCAATAAGTCTTCAATTTAAGATAGATCCTTCAATGTTAGAAATATTCTTTCATTGAAAGATAATTTGACTTGGGAAATCATGCACAATAGCAAGCCTTTTCGTCTTTGAAGTTTATAGATGTTGAAATATTACACTAGTGTATCTGGGATTTGTAGAATTAACAATGAAATAACACTTTCTAAATCTAAAAAACTGTAAAATAAAAGTGTAAAATTTAAACGAAGCCGCTTCTCCGAATTCTTACAACTTATTTTTAAATTAAAATTTTCCACTTACCTGAACATAGAACGTACAGCTTAGCGGTAAAAGCGCTTGGGCGGTATCCAAGAGGCATGGGTTTGGGTTCAAAATTTTATAGTTTTCTAAATATATTTTATATTGTTTTGACAAACGCTTCGCGAAACAAATCTCTCTATTCATATCATCAAACATAAAAATGTAATTCAATGTAATGTTATGAATTCCAAATTAATGTTATTAAATACTTCTTTCTTTTAAATGGATAAATTTTAAAATAAAAATGCCAATATGAAAAATAAATCAAACTAATTTATTTGATGAACCAAAAATTAATAAGGAGCACAAAATGTAATGAGAAAATAAAAAAGAACAATTTTGTGGCGAACGGGGCTGAATGAGACAGCTACTGACTGTAATCGCGATTGTTTATGGGTTCAATTCCAACTTGGTGCAATTGCCATAATTTAATTATTTGCATCTCTCCGCACCAATGAACAAAACAAAGCGCGGCGTTGAGGTCAACACGCAATGTCTTGACATTTGTTTCTCTCTCTCTACCCTGCTTCCTTCAGGCCTTATGAAGATAAAAAAAACAACAATGTTGTTTATTTGAAATATTTCTTATATCTATAATTTTGTTTCAAATTAGCTAACGGGAAGTATGGACCAGATGTATCATTAAACGAATTCATAAGAACAGTGGCAGATCTACGAGGAACTAAGGCTATGTGCCAGGAAGGTGGATGCGGTGCCTGCATAGTATCAGTTGAAGCACCCTTTCCACCAACCAATGAAGTCAGGATTTTCTCTGTTAACTCTGTAAGTAATATTTTGTTGAAACTATATATTTTAGTATACTGTATAATGGATTTTTTTTTAATTCGAGGCCCTCGTAACGTAGTGACACATCTGACTGTAATTGTGATTGTTTGTGGAATAATCAAATTTAAATTCCCCTTTCTGATAAGGTAAATCGCGGCAGGCACAACGTTCTCCACCTTTCATTTTGAGTGGTGGATATTAGCACCGCCTTTAATGTGTTAAGAGCGGAACTAATAACTTAAATTTTTGTATCGTTAGTGGATTTAGTAGTACTGGCGGCTCGGAAAGCATGTTCGCGGTTCTGTTGAATAAAAACTGTCAAACTCAACAGTTACCTGCTCTTTTAAACGCCAAATTACATTTTTATATATTGTAACAACTGTGTAAGTAGGAATAGCCACATAAGGTCGAATATATTCTAATTAAGTACCTATGTATCTTTTAAGAATTCTTTGAAAAAATATGCTTCAGTCAGCAATTACATACTTTTAAAATTTTGGGTTATATTTTGTAAACGGCGTATACTATGTATATTTTGTATAGGTTGTATATATTGGCTGAATCCATAATCATCAGGTTAACTATCAAACACTACCCTACTCCGTCACGATCGCTTTAAGGCCATGTCTCGAATTCAGACAGAAAGTGGAGAGGACGGAGTGTCTTACGTGCTAACCATTTTTACTTTTTGTTTTCTCGTCGTCAATCGTGGCGATGTGTAACAGAGTCTGATTGTATACGCTGATGGCAGTGGGTTCGATTCCCATTCAGGGCAATGATTTTATTTCTTTACTCTGGTGACAAGGCAAAGCGTGGCGTTGAGTTCCGCCACTCAAGACACAATGTATCGGAAATGTAATAGTGTAATTCTGACGAAAAGTGGAGCAAGTGTATTGACACGAAGTGTTCTCTACTTACCCTGCTAAAATGGTAAAAACGCTGGTGGTAAAAGTATATATTACTTAGAGCTTAGAACTGTTCTATAAAAATTAAGTTTTTTGGTTAATTTCAATTAAAAGTAGTTTTCAAGTTAATTTCAAGTTCATTAAAATTTATATAATAAATTAAGATAAACACTTCAGCAATCTAGAGAGGAAATTAAAATGTCATTGTTATAATTACTTCCTGCAAAGTAATTGTCACAAACATTAAGCAGCGTGACTATTATTATTTTTGCACTTACTACTGATAAAAGTGTATTCTACGTGAGATTGACAAAATAAAAAACTTATAAGTGCACTTATTTATATAAAAAATACCAAATTGAAATGAATTTAATTAAAAAATTTGTTAATTATAAATAAAACACATTTTTAGAAAACGTTTAAAAATTTTAACGCAGCGGGATTCGAACCTGCGCCTCTTGGAAATTTTTTCTGAATATTTATTTTCTAGCTTAACGAGTTGTCCCTAGTGGGGTAGTCAGAGAGAACGGATCGCCAAAATATATTAATATAAGGCGAAATTAATTGATAATTATATTTTTTACATTTCAGTGTCTTGTATCAGTTTTTTCATGTCAAGGTTGGGAGATAACGACCGTAGAAGGAATTGGTAATAGAACAATCGGCTATCACGAAATACAAAGTAGATTGGCCAATTTTAATGGCACCCAGTGTGGGTATTGCACGCCAGGATGGGTTATGAACATGTACAGGTACAAATATGTATACTATAGTAATGTACTATTAATGTGTGGAACAGTAGCTATTTTAACATATTGTTGAAAAATATATTATAATAGCTACTGTTCAGTTACTCTCCGGCTTTTCTCAGTTGAGCTGCTTTCCGAGCTGATGGTATCTTCCTATAGGACTGACAATATTGACATTTAACCGTCCGTTAATGTAAACTGACGCTTTGAGAGTAACAGCTTGTAGTAGCCTATTTTATTTAAGAATTTTTTTTTATTTAATGTGACGCTTTATATTGTAGTTTCACGCCCTTTCCCGCATAACAGGGTAGTCAGAGATAACAAAGTGTTAAGACACTCGTTCTTCATTTTCCGCCCGAATTCGAGAGTATTGTGTATTGAGTGGCGGTACTCAAGTACTTATTCCAGTACAGTACTCGTTACTAAATTTTATTCATTTTACTGTATTCCAAGTTGAACTACAGCTATTTTCCTATAATTTGAAGATCATTTAAATAAGAATTTATTGGTCACAAGATTGATATATTTTATATGATATAGTCGACTCTTCTTATTTTAAAGGAATTCATTAAGAAAAGTTTATTTAATTAAATATTTAACTGACGTTTTATTTATAAATAAATATTAACAAATGATAAACTGTAATTTATTTATTATTAAAATTGAATGTAAGTAATATTTGTAGTTTATACACTTCGAAAAACAAGCAATTAAGTATGGAAGAAATTGAAAACTCTTTCGCTAGCAACATATGCAGATGTACAGGCTACAGACCAATAGCTGAGGCATTTAAAAGCCTTGCCACCGACGCTGATAAGTGCTTATTGAAAAAACTAAGCGATATCGAAGATATAGGAGTCTTTAAAACTTGCGGAGTTAAGTGTAATAAATTATGCAAACATAAAAATGAAGAAGAAAAAGCTTCTAAGTTAGATATTAAAAACGATTGGTGCATTTTGGAGAAAGGTAATAATAAAATGATCGCTGTGGAAGGAAGCCAACACAAATGGTTTAAAGTATATAATTTAGAGGACGTGTTTAAAGCTATAGATCAAAGTCCAGACTACAAACTAGTAGCTGGTAATACAGGCCAAGGTAAGTTATTAATAAATATTTCATTATATCTTCTACGTGTTACTACGCTTACTTTAAAAAGTCGACACACGGTAAATCTTAATATTTTCCAGTAAAACTCAAGATTTAGCAATACCTCGCCAAACACCTAAAACTTAGCGAAGTATAACTTTGAAATGGGTAATGATCGAAGAACGATTCAACCTTTTACCATTAAATTTGGCAAATAGAACAATAGCGTTTACCGTAGTTCAACCTTTATAGTAACAAATACATTGATAAATACATAAAATTCATATAAAATGTTGTTGAAAACTATAACTAGATAATGTATCACAAATTATCCTTCACGAAGATTAAAAAAACTAAAATTATTTTGAGAAACCAACACTATGTTCTTCTACATTTTTATATTGATTTTTTGCGACAATTTAGTAACTATGTTTTGATATTATATTTAATTTTAGGGGTTTATCATATAACAGACTATCCGAAAAATATAATAGATATTTTCAATGTGTCTGATATTAAAGGATACGTAATAGATGTCAACTTGATAATGGGAGCGGGAATGCCTCTATCAGAAATGATGGAAGTATTTTTAAAATTATCATCTGCAAATGAAGATTTCGCCTATTTGAAAGAGTTTTACAATCACATGGATCTTGTAGCACATATTCCAGTTAGAAATGTAAGTTTAAAAACTTTTTTAGACAATTCGATCTAGACTTTCCGCCTGAATTCGATATAGTGTGTGGTGGGTGGTGGAACTCAACGCCGTGCTTTGTCTTATACCAGAGCGAAGAAATGAAAATTATTTAAATATAATCATATGTCCGAGTGGGGATTGAACCCACAAACAATCGTTATTGCAGCCAGTGTCTGTCTTACTGCACCGCGGATAAAAATAGGTACTTATATTGTACATGCTATATTGCCTATGATAAATGTAATGACGACAACAATTCACTAGAACTAAAAGATGTTAAACAATACAACAACTCACAGCAAATCACATTGTCCTGCTCCTTTTTATCTTTCAGACGGAAATATAATAATTTACCTAAGTCAGGATCGAACTGTCAGTCGGGTATTACAGTCAGAAATTGCCAATTTCACCATAGTAACCGCCTTCTTTTTTTCTCAGATTTAATAATTATGCTGAGCTAGCCTATACTTGTGATGTACAAAGTAATATGTTTGTTTCTATATGCCATAATTTTTAAAAACATGTATATTTTTTAAGCGATTGTTCGTAGAATAATCTTTGGGTAGCAGAAATTTGTAAATCTCTGTCTAACAACAAATATAAGTTGTAAAAAGAATTTCTACGTAGTCGGGTGTAGAACGCTTGCTTGCTTGAACGAACGCTTGAACGGTTTTCAAGAGATGGGTTCAAATCCCGCTGCGTTCAAATTTTTATACGTTTGACACATGTATATTGTATTTTACGATGACCTGCCTTATAAATAAATAAATAAAATAATGATTGGAGCAAAGAGTCATCTATTGTATTGACATCGAATTAAGATATGGATAAATAAAGGTATTCATATTCGTTGATCCAACTTATTTGTTTTATGATATAACTTTCAATTACATCATAAAAAATAAGTATTAATAAAATAAATTAAAGGACTAGTTTTACTCTTATAACTACTAAGCAATATTATATATTAATTTCAGATTGGTACAGTTGGTGGAAATTTGTACCTGAAGTACACGAACAATGAATTTCCGTCTGACCTTTTCCTACTTTTCGAAACTGTCGGAGCCATGATAACTATCGGTAAAGTTTCAACAAGAAATTAAACTTTAAATTACACTTTAAGCCTACGACAGTTACTTATTGCATACGGATATATGTATAGTTCAATAAGATCTTTGGTTCTCGCGATATTTACACATTTTAAAATGAAACTATTTTTAACCGGATTAATCGCGTATAATATTATTAGCATTCGAAATTGTATTTTTGATACCCGACGTTTCTAACTCTTTACTTCACATGGAGGAGGATCTTACTAGTATAGGATATTAACGCTATAGTTCTAAAGTTTTTAGTCTCTTGATGAGCCCTTCTTATGAACGGGAATAAATACCGAAATACCGTCTAGACTTTTGGCCATCTTCCAGTGTTCGAGATAGCATTACAAATTTCGATGATAACCTCGATGCTTCGCGTATATTCCATGTCTCAATGCGATGGGGGATGGCGAATTGAAAGCGATTTATTAGTAGCTGAATTTCCATGCGGCGTCTAATGATTCACGAGCGCATGGCCGGTATCACATTTAACACTATCTCAGCCGGGTAGGTGACGCCGAGCGTCAGTTGATGCGTGCAGGTGAGGTTGTTGGGCCAGATAAAAGGTATTATTTCTGTTCTCCTTCAAAGTTTTATATATATTGATTAAATAGAAGGACAGCATACCAGGACTCCCACGACAAAAGTCCCACGCACTATGATTGATTATTTACATTACTAAATATTAATAAACAGTGTAACCATTTGGTAGCTTTTATACCTAATAAGTTGTCAATAAGAACTTGGTAAAGGCTAATGAGGTTAAGTTATAAACTTGAAATAAATACACATATTTTGGTTCACTTCACCGTTATTTTGGTAGTTACATGAAAAACAAATACACCATACACTTGGTTATTAATATGTAAAGTATTTCAGAAGTGTTTCAAAAATTCAAGTCCGAATTGGGACAATCACCTTTTTAAGTAAATTAAAACAAAATGTAGCGAATATTTTTAAAAATTTCGTAAATAAAGAATTATATATTTATTAAAAAGCATTGCCGCTACTATTAAAATCGTAAAATACAAATAATTTCTGAAGTGATAATACAGTGTCTTATATCTATGCATTTTGAACTAGAGTACCTTAAAAGTTGATTGTCCCAAGTATGTTTATAATACACTATATCTTCAGCATCTTGAATATCATTCTCCGATTGTTTTAGCTACATCGCCCAGTAAACAGCTGACTATAAATTTTGTAGATTTTTTAAAATTCGACATGGAAAATAAAATTATTATTAATATCATTCTACCACCCTTATCACATTGCTGTATGCTCAAAACTTATAAGGTTAGTTTAGTATACTTCTATTTAAATGTACTAACAATTTTTAATTTTTAATTACGTACTACTCTACAGAGTAGTCTCTAGGTTCTCTCTGACTGTAGTCAGAACCTAGTGACGAGGCACTCCGTTCTATACTCTCCGCCTCATTCTGATACAGTGCATGTCGAGTGACAGAACTTAACATTGCGCTCTTTTTGTAACCAGAGCGGAATAATTAAAATATGAAATAAAAATAATATAAATTAAATAATATAATTAAAATAGTGGGAATCGAACCCACAACCATCGCGTATACAGTCAGTCTCACTGCGCCAAGATAGTTACAATTTAGTATCTACTTTGCAGATAATGCCACGATCCCAGAACGCTCATGCAATCATCAACGCAGGATTTCTTTTCAAATTCAAGCAAAACGTACTTGAAAAAGTTACAATAGTTTATGGAAATGTGAACCCAACATTTATACATGCAGTTAAAACTGAGCAGGTGTTGCTCAACAAGGACCCTTTCACAGACGATACACTACAATTAGCTCTTAAAACTTTATCATCCGAAATTAACCCTGACGAAGCATTACCCGAACCATCTGCAGAATATAGAAAATTATTAGCTTTGGCTCTTTATTATAAGGTACGTTCATCGTATAGATGCATGTTTTTTTTTTCAATAACATATTTTTAAAACTCTAATTTATGTTCATATATTACATTTGTTCATATTAATTTATTAGTGGAGTACAGACGTTCCTTGTCACCAGGTTAACTGTACCCTGCTATACACAATCCTGCTAGACAAAAAACCCTTTCTAGAATACGAAATATATAATTTTCACCAATTTGTCACTGTAAATATATATACTTATATATATTGTTAAATTTCAGGCCATTTTATATTTATGCCCTGATGATAAATTAAACAAAACATATAAATCAGGAGGAGAAGCTATTAAACGCCTCATATCAAAAGGCATCCAAAAGTATGACACAGATAAAAGTGTATGGCCACTCAATAAGCCTATTCCAAAAATAGAGGCCTTAGCACAATGTAGCGGTGAAGCCACTTTTGCAAATGATTTACCAACACAAATAGATGAAGTTTTTGGTGCTTTTGTCACTGCTGATGTAAACGCTGGTAGTATCATTGATGGGTTCGATAGTACGGAGGCGTTGGTAAGCTCTTTCTTTTGTATATGGTAGGGTTATAATATATTGTTCAATGATAAGATCCAACTCAATGTAAATACATTTATGATATTTTATTTATAGATTTATTTGCACTGTCTTCTATATTTGGATTTAAAAATTTTGAATTTGTAAATTTTTTTCTGATTACAGAAAATACCTGGCGTCATTGCGTTTTACTCTGCCAAAGATATACCCGGTGTCAATAACTTCACACCGATAAATATACCAATCATTACTTCCGTAGAAGAAATGTTGTGTTCTAGTGAAGTACAATTTTATGGTCAAGCAGTAGGTATTATTGTAGCAAACAGAGAAAAAACTGCGAACAATGCTGCTAAGCTTATTAAAATAAATTATAAATCGATTTCAAAGAAAAAACCTCTATTAAACATACAAGATGTTTTAGCGTCATCCGAAAGTCATAGAATAAATACCGATGCAATAATAGAACCTACTGAAACCGGTAACGATGTAAAAATGGTAATAAAAGATGAAATATCATATGAAACACAATATCATTATTACATGGAACCACAAACTTGTGTAGTGAAACCTACTGAAGATGGATTTGACGTGTACGCATCAACTCAATGGATTGATCTAACTAATGTTGCTATTGCTGAGTGCTTAAATATTCCTGTAAATAGGTAGTGTATTTAGTTATATATTTCAGGTAAAAATACGAAACTTATAAATGTATATTACACTAAATTTAATTTTAAATCATAATCGTAATCAAGAATATAGCAGTCTTGATGTAGTTGGAATAAACAAATTAATTTTAAATTTGAATACGAGTCTTGTTTTTAATATTAAAATTCTAAGCATATCTTAATTTAATTAGTCAAAGTATGCGCAATTCAACCCTTTAGGCCTGTTGACAGTAATATAACGAATTTAATACAAAATAGACGAATTGTAAACAAACAAATAAACAAAGATACTAAATATGTTTTCATTTTCAAGAAACACATTTCTTAATTTAATATTATTTATAATATTAATGTACATTAAAATCATTTCAGCGTATACGTAATCGTTCGAAGGGTTGGCGGCGGATATGGAGGAAAAATAACAAGGTCTACACAAATCGCTTGCGCTGCAGCGTTAGTATCATATTTACAAGGAAAACCTTGTAGGTTTGTACTACCTTTACAAACCAATATGAAGATCGTTGGCAAACGAGCCCCAACATATTGTAATTTGGAAGTATGTCACACTATATTACATTGATACAAATAAACGTGTAATGTTTGTAATAATATTGTTTAATAATAATAATATTTATAATAAATTTATAATTATATGTAAAAATATGTGTGTAATTAGTAACAACTAATTGAAAGTCGGTTATGCACTTTCACATTCAGTTACTATTATTATTTATTTAGCTACAAGCGCATTACTTTAAGAGAGAATATTAAACGTTTCATCTTGTAAAAATATACTTTTAATCTTGCCAAGAAATTATTAAGGAGAAAATAGTAACTATTTATATACTTTTATTTGCTTTAAAGGTTGGTGTTAACCATGAAGGTGAAATTCAATATCTAAAGAATAAATATTATCAAGATAATGGCTGCTCTAAAAACGAAAATACCACATTAATGACAATAGGACATATGCACAATTGCTATGATTCGAAACGGTGGCATATAGAAGCCTATAGCGTACTTACCGATACTCCGTCAACGACTTGGTGTAGAGCTCCAGGTAACGCTGATTCATACAAATTAGTAATATCTATACTATACCTAATATAATCAATTAGTTTTTAAATCATGTTTTAATATACTTTATTTTCCCATATTAAATATACCACATGACTCAATGTCTCCTCTATTTCTCTTATAAAAATATATGAGATGTGAAATATATTAAAGAGCAATATAACATTTTTAGCATCATGTGAAGGTGTTGCTATGATTGAATATATTATAGAACGAATAGCCCACGATATAGGAAAAGATCCTTTAGAAGTGCGCTTACAAAATATGACAAAAGAAGATAATCCCATCCCGGACTTAATAGAAGAATTAAAAAATAATTCTGACTATGATCAAAGGCAACTTTATATAGAAGATTTTAATAAAAACAACCGATGGAGAAAGCGTGCTTTGAAATTATTACCAATGACTTATGATTTATTTTATTTTGGCCCATATAACTGCATAGTGTCTATTTACCAAGGTGATGGCACGGTCGCCATAACCCACGGTGGTACGGAAATGGGACAAGGAATAAATACCAAAACGGCACAAGTTTGTGCTTATATTCTAGGAATTCCTATGGAAAAAATAATTGTTAAACCTAGTTCTAGTCTGACATCACCAAATTGCATGGCCACAGGAGGTAGCATTGGAAGCGAATGTGTTGCATACGCCACTGTAAAAGCTTGTGAAATTTTAAACGACAGGCTTGCTCCAATAAGGAAGGAACTAAATAATGCTAAATGGGAAGACATAATCAAAAAAGCCTATCAATCAGGAATTAATTTACAATCATCATATATGTTTTCTTTGAACGAACCTGTAAAATCATATCTAATTTATGGCGTAGTTGTGATGGAAGTAGAAGTGGATATACTTACTGGAAATTATGATATAATTAGAGTTGATTTACTAGAAGATACTGGACGAAGTTTGAATCCTGAAATTGATATTGGACAGGTAAAAAAAAATTACTTTCCTACCTTCCCATCATAATCTAAGCGAATTTCATACTCTAATAAAAATATTTCTATGATAATCATTTTCTAGATAGAAGGAGCATTTGTAATGGGTCTAGGATATTGGACATCAGAAAAAACAGTGTACGATAAAAACACTGGAAGGTTACTAACAGATCGCACCTGGACTTACAAGCCTCCTGGAATTAAGGATATACCAGCAGATTTCAGAGTCTATTTTCGAAGAAATTCAGAAAACAAATTTGGTGTTTTACAATCGAAAGGCATGTTAAATATTAGCAAAAGATAAAATAATAAAAGGCGAGAGAAACAAATAAATTGTGATACCATATTTTATACCAATTTTTATAAAGTTACGTTATATTTTTTTAATTCATTCGCCAAGTCTGGTAAGTCAAAGCGCGATGTTGAGCTTCGCCACTCAACACGCAATGTCTCAATTTCATGCGAAAACTGGAGAACACGGTGTATTGATTCTCTGTGATTGAAAGCAGGCAAGAGCGTGAATGTGCTGTATTTTTTTTTTAATTTACATTATTGACTTGCGGTAACGTTTAAACAGTACATCTGACAAAAATGAGTTTTATGATTATGATAATCTTATAATTTTATTCAGACATCTACATTAAAATACTTTGTAAAATTATTAGCAACGGGTGAACCAGCATTGTGCCTTGCAGCAGTCATTACACACGCGCTACGAGAAGCTGTACGATTTGCGCGCTTGGACGCTGGATACGAAGATAAGTGGATTAATATTGGTAAAATATTTAATAAAGTATTTAAGGCATAAATATACATTTAGACTTTGTCTTAATTTAGGAAAATTTTTATACTGTACATAAAAGATGTATATTAACATAATCATAAAAACAATTTATTGGGCAATATGTTCTTAAGTACGAGTAAATTTGTTTACAATAGTGCTAACCGCATTTCCATATTTTGTAACATTATGATAATTATTAAAACAAACAATTGTTTAGGAATAATCTAATGAAAACTTCTAGTTAGTTCCATTTATTCGGTGTTTTTTCATACCTAGATAAAATAAAAAAAATATTAACTATGCCTTTAATCAAATGAAGTGCGTCGTATATAAAAAAAAAACAAAGTCATCCCATGCGTATTTCAATAATTTTAGAAAAACAAATGAAAATAGTCTTTTTAACTTATTTAAAAAAGAAATGAAACACCATAATATTCATGTATTGTATCTTGTAACATTTATAATTTTAAGAATAACAGTAAGAGCATCGTATTTAAATTACTGTTGGGAAATGGCTACTTTAAGCGTAAGCTTGTCTCCAGTTCGATTAGGCTGAGCTATTACAAAAAAAGGTATCTGTCATGCAATTTACTTATATCGAAAAAGCGTGGAGCTGAAATAAATAAGATATATACAAATATATGTGTGGGCTGAAAATATTTTTAGATTTATATATATTATTAATATAAAAAAACTTATAGAGATAAAAGATACGATACGATAAAAGACTTTGTAATGTTATAGAATAATTATACAAAAAAAAAAAGTTTACTTACAAAGAATTTGTATTTCAGGGAATCCTTGTACCACCGAGAATGTATTCAAAGCTGTCGGTCACAAACTGGAGCATTTCAAATTGATATAATTTGTAATTTTGCAACATGTTCATAATTTTAAACCTTTTCAAGTAAGAAAGCGACTGCAAGGGCCGGGACACTAACCAGAACTATATGTTTTTTTTATAGTAAATAACAATGGGAAGAGCAGGAATTCAACCTTTATGAATTGTCATTGTAAAGTTTTATGTATTTTTTATTTCTTTTGTTGTTTAGCATATAAGTTATTAAATAAAGCTTAATAGATAATTGTAAATATTTTTCTTTTTATCCCTTTAACTGTAATAATTACTTAACTAACATAATACACATACCAATTTATTATATTATATTATTAGCATTTGTCGTTCATGTAGACCTTTCGTTTGTGGTTAACACATACAAAAATTAAGCAATCTAAATTATACACGTAAGTACTAGTAATAGCAAAAAAACGGATACTGACGCAAGGAAACGATATTTTTGTGGCCAAAAACCCATTGGTAACAATCATAACAGGTAAACGCCTAGTTCTTGAAAATAAATTGATTTTAATAGACTCTTAATCGCTTAGAGTTATCAAACTTATTCTAATGAGGAGAGAAAAACTGACACGTTATTAGCTACGACAAAATCGCTTTCTTGCTTCGCTTGCGTCGATGTACACAAAGCCAAGTGTGAAATATGTACTTTTAAATAAACTACGCAAATCAAGATATTAACAATCAATAAGATCTTTTTGAAATGAAACTATTTTTAACCAAATTAATCGCTTATATTATTGGTATTTAAAATACATTTTAGAAGCCCGACGTTTAGAACACTTTGCAATAGTCACATGTGTTGTTATTAACAATTTCCAACAAACGAAGGACAAACAGGCGTGTACTTACGAAGAGTTTTAGAACGATATTGGAAAACATTCATATCAAATATTCAAAGCTCCGCCCCATTCGACAGTTTGATTGTGTCTAATAAAAAAATCATATCTTCACTCTTTCTTTATAAGGAAATAAATAGATTGTTCAATTTCTTATAATAATAGGGAAATAATTTACTGCTATGGAAAATTTTCTATATTATAGATACTACTGACTTGTCCTTGCATTATATTATACTATTAAAATTTATTTGTGGAAGAAGATTCTTCGAAGATTCTTAATCTTACCAAAGGCCTTACTCTCTTATTGCAATAATTTAGGACCCTAAAATGCGCAATACTTGAAGTACTTACAGTTACATGGGCCACGAATACCCTAGATGGGCTACTGCGGTACGGTTGTGGTGATCCTCCTTTAAGTCATCGAGGCTAAGAATGCCCTGGAAGAAACTCTGAAGCGCCCTGAAGTTGATGGTAGCGCATGTGACGATAGACGTTTTATGAAACGTCCACTGTCACACGGGCAACGGGAGATGGAGACAGTTTCCACTAGGTTTTACTGCGTAGCACCGGGTCCCAGGCACGTAGGCCAGGCTTTTTTTCTAAAAATTGCACAAGGCAAGTGAAAAACATTCGCTAATGTAGATTCGTAAAAATAATAAAACACCAATACCATAGCCACTAATTTTTAGCCGCAGCCGTAAGATTTTCATAGATTGTCAACGTAGATAGGCATCAACAAATTGGAAAAGAAATATGTATTCATATATACAACAATTTCTTCCGCGATGCGGCGTATTTCAAGCGACTAAATTGGACCACACCGAAGAATGAAATGTATCATAGTCAAGTTAAATTTACTACTCCAGAAAATACATGGTGATATAAATATCATGATTTGACTTATATCACATTTCTAAAGATTACGGGGTTGTAACAACCAATATAATTGACCATTAATTAAAAAACCTTATAAACTATACTTCCTTCAACTGTAATTACTTTTAAAAAAATCACCTGTCGTCATTTCTCACCAGTGGGATATTCAAAAGCTGTTGTTTTATATTGTATTCAATTAAGTTATTTTAAAATCACTTAATAGATTCTTTTTACCGGACGGTAATCATAAACCTTTCCCTAATTGCAGGAATGACGTATTTGCCCCGAGCTAACGATACCATTGGCTTATGGGCGTGGCGGTACAGTCGTGACCATAATATATATATATTACTATTTTTAAATCGCTATTTACACTTAACATAAGAAAGATGAAATATGTATAAAACATTAAACGTAGCAGAAGATCTCTAGTCAATTGAGCTATACGTCCGTTTTGCAAATTTGACGTAGTAGGTACGCTTGAAATATTTTCTAAAAGGCATTTGTATTTATAAAGCTTCACACTTCTTCCTACATTCTAAAATAATTTAGTGTCAAAACAAGCCCTTCTCAAGTTAATCATTCACCTGAGTGAGAAGCGAACCCACAACCAATCGCGTTTACTGCCAGACGCTGTCCCACTGCGCCATCGATAGTCCTAAAATTGTATATTATATTTTATAATTTAAGACATAATACGTAATCATTAGTAACGATAACGTGTACTTTTTTAGTATTCTAAAACTTATGGAACATTCATTAGGCTTAGTTCAAAATAAATAATATGTACATTCAATAATACTACTTAAAAACCTTTTATTATATTAGCAGTAGTATATGGTAACTAAAAGCAAGGGCTTACTCCAATTTAAATAATAAGGAATTTATTAACAGCTTATTCTTAATATTTGTATGTTCAATCTTTTATTTAATGTATCGTATTTCAAAATATATTTATTTAATTTACATTATGGGAGTTACACCGAAATATCACGATAATTGTAGATGAGCAAAGAATTTAAATATTTGAACTGTATATTATTTTGCACTGCTTTTTAAAATATATATAATATTTTTAGATAGTTTCACTCCAGTGTACCACAGTAGCCCGCCCATTGGTAAGCGTTGCAGCGTCGCGTCCGTCCAAGTACTAGAACAGCTGTCCTCGTGTACACATCGTCACACGTATGTATGATATGCCTTACTATATATGTATATATAAAAATAAAATAACAAATTTTAAGAATATAACATTATTTTATTAGACAAAGTAGGTTAAGACTTTAATTCAGAGTGTTATATAATATTATTGTATAATTAAGAAGGTTGGTAGGGTGGAAATGTGGGTAGAAAAACCATAAAGTAGCTCCATTACTTTTAAAATCATAGATTATTTCTGTCTATTTCAATTATTCTTTGTGCTTTGAACGACCTGTTCGATGCATTGTTCCTCATATTTTATAGCATTCATAATGCTGTAAAATATGATGCTGTAAAAATTGCTGAAATCAAAATCGCAGAAGGTCGTAATATTATATAATTAAAAAATTGTACAACATACATTTTCTCTTTACAAGTCCCTTGTTAAGACTCTCGGTTCTCCGCATTCTGCCCGAATGCGAGACATTTCGTGTTCTTGGTGCACCTCAACGCCGCTTATTGTCTTTTTCACAAGAGCAGAGTAATGAAATTAATTATTTTTTAACATTTTTTAAAGTGTTAATCGCACACTTAGGAAATTGAAAAATATATATTTAGAAAACGTATAAAATTGCCCGCTGCGTCCAAGTTATTCTACGATTTCTAGATATGTCTTTTTAAAAATAATTATATTCATACATAAGAGTGGAAATGGAATCTACGACTAATTTCGTATATAGCGTCTGAATGACATTGTACCACAGCACCACGATTGCCTCAAGTTACATATTAGGGTAAATCCGGAGTGAACCCTTACTAAGCACTATTTTTTTAAAATGCTCACTATTATTGCAAATATTAAACGAAATATTTAAATGATTAGTTAAAAACCACAGTAGTGTTTAAAATATCGACTTATAAATATATTAACCAATAATGATTAGTATTCACTGTAAATTCTATTTAAATGGTTTTATTTAGCGATATATTAATGTTTAATTTTCATAATTTATTCCGTCGATAGCGTGTCATTTTATAGAATATATATAATTAATTTCGAGTGAAGATTCTTACAGATAAAAGTTAAATTCATAGTGAAATGCACATTTTTTTTAAATATCTAATAATTAATTTGAATTAAAGACCATCGTGGCGCGGTGGCACAGCGTTTGCCTGTAGTCACGAATTGATATGGGTTTGATTCTCACTTTCGTTGGCGCTGAGATGCCCCACTCAGTACGTAATGTCTCGAATTTGGGCGGAAAGTGAAGAGTAGAGTGTCTTGCCACTGGGTGATTTCAGACTACTGAAAAAAAAATTGATTCTTTTAAACACATGCATTAAACTGGATCAATCATTGGACTGGACTATTTGGACCAATCTCAATATCAATTACGGTATTTTTTGTAAGCTTTGGGTTAAACCATAAAGGCGCAATCTAATAACGTCTATATAACTTAACTATAACTTATGAACATTTTGTAAAAAATCAAGTTACCTTTTTTAGTGTTTTTACAAATATATAATATGAAGTACTAAGTATCCTACAATATACACAAACGCAGCTTCCAATATGACGAAACCTCTTCGAATAAATATACTATCATAAATACTGTTAAATTTTGATTTCCACCTAAACAAACTTTAAGGCACTTTTTTAATTCCAACTAAACAAACTTTAAGGCAGTTTTTTTATCACTGTAAAGAATAAAAAAGTTAGATTAGATGTTTCTCTGCCTTTTTGAAAATTTCCTAAAAAAAAATGGACACAATTATATGTATGAATGATTAAGGTACTATAATAATAATGACAGCTTCCACAGCAATCACTAGTAATCTCTGCACAAACTTTGCTCATTATTATTAGAAAATGTTTGCAAACAATACATTAATAATGATCTACAGTACACAGTCTTACAACGAAATCCTTAATAAAGACCCTTTGTTCTCCTTGGTAGGATAAAACCATGTCTTGTTAAATCTATACAATCGAAGTATTGTCTTAAACTAAAACAAAAATCTAAATAAAATAAGGTCGCAATCATGGCGCAGTGTGAAAGCATCTGACTGACGCGATGGTTGTGGGTTGAATTTCCAGTTATTTCCGATTTGGAGTCCCACCTATTTCCTTTCCTCGTGGTGAACGAAGTGTCTCGACACTATTGACACTAGTGTCAAGACACTCCGTTCAATCTAGGTTCTTTCTTATTACCCTGCGATCCGGGAAAGTGATTTTTTTTTAATAATGAATGATAACTATTCATTATTAAAAAAAAATCTAAGAAATATATTAACGATAGTTGTAATTTTTTTGAATTTTACAATTATTTACGTAGTAGCGGCCACAGTTAGTTTGTGTGTGACCATTAAATAAACGGAATTCATCTGATTAACTTAGTTTCATTTTAATTATTATTATATTGTTTTTTAGGTTTACGCATCTACCGTATTAACCAGCTTAGGCCGAGGTAACTTGTTGTCAAGACACCTTGTTTTCAATTTTCCACCCAATTTCGAATCTTTGCAAATTCAATGGCGGTACTCAACGCTGCGTTTTGTTTTGCTGGAGTGGTTAAATGAAAATAATTTATATATAATATCTCCAATCATATCATTTCTTTGAGTAGAAAACTAACTAGCCACTACCATGTACACTACTGATTGTATTGCTTTAACCATTTTAATTATATAATTTTTTAATTATTTTATTTTCTTTTTCTGATTAAGATTAATATTACATTATTTTTATCTTTTAACATTAAATAGTATCTCTTAATTGACAGACTTTGGACTCGAAACTTAAGCGTCTAGTAGCATAGCACGCAATGATATTTCGTTCAAATTTCAATTGATTGGACAATGCTTGTAATAATTAATTTTATATGAAGAATATTTTGTTTTGAGGTCATCGTTTGACTGACACGACGGTTGTGGGTTTGACTCTCATTCGGAACAATAATTATATTTTTGTTATTTTTCATTTCTCCGCCCTAGTGACAAGACAATAGCGACGTTGAGTCACTGCACCCGCCACTCAACACACTATGTCTCGTGTCGATTCAGATGGAAAACGGAGAACAGAGTGTGTTGCCACTAGGTTCTCCGTAATAACCCTGCTTTGTGGAAAAAGAACAAAGCTATACAAAATATATTTTGAATCATGGATTATTTATATTTATTTCGAGTATATTATGGATGTTTCATTTAATTGGCCCCAAATAACGCAACTCAGCCATGCAGATGTTCAAACTTATTGTTTTTATTAGGCCAGAGATTGAAAAATGATATGTAAAAACAATGTATGCAGACAATAACAAAATAAATTAAATAAAAAATCTAATAGAAAAGTATGTATAATGTTTGTAGAGTTTAAAATGTAAAAGAGTAAAATAAATTTATATTTCAACGAGTATTTTCTAATGTTTTAATAAGTAATGTAACACATTTCACTTATAATAAGCTTTAAAAAAGCTTTACAGTGAACTTAAAGAACAAAGTTATATGATACTAATACTTTCACATATTTCAACATGAAAAGCTCCATGTAAAACTCGCATAGTATACTTCGATAGTATCTTCTTATTTTTATAAGAAATCTTGCAAGGTTATAGAATAAATGTATGGAGATACTTACAACTAATTTCCATGAAGCGAGTGTGAACAATTTTATCAACTTCAAGTAAAATTTCAAAAAAAATAACTTTTACTATAATTTTATTAAAAAAAAAAACAATTTTCGCTATTATTCATTGGAAAAATCAAAGTACAGATTATTCTTCTTTGTAAGATTCTCGGTTTTAATTACTTACATTCATTAAAATTATTTTTTTATCTCTATACTAGCGACCCGCTCGCGGCTTTGCCCTCAAAGCTGTTCTTTTACTATATCCCCGCCATTTGAAGAAGTGATAATCGATATGTTTGCTAAACATCGATTTGATCGTTTAAGTTACATTATGTATTATTATTATTTTTATTAACTACATAGCTATTTCGGTAACCTATCCCAGTTTTAGTTTTTTGTGACATAAGGTTGCTTGTAAGAAATCGCTATTTTAGCGATAAGGTCGCCTCTTGTACATTGTTTTTTTTTACTCCGTATTTTGTTTTAATCATTTCTCCTTTTTGTTTTTTTTTTAATTATCAATTTTCCATTATTTTTAATAAATATTATTCAGTAAATTCTAATTTAAAAAAAAAATATCTACAAATTTATATGAGCACAATAGAAGCGAAAGATGTAGATGTATGTATCAAAACGATAAGATGATTGACCACTTTTGATTTGATGATTGATGAAAGCCACTTTTTTACTATCATTTTTAATAATTGAAATCGGATAGTAATTGTTAAATCTAATATTGTATCAAAAAAATACTGCAATTGTTCAGATATACCTACCATTTTTTCAAAAGAAGATTTAAAGTTTTATGTACTGGATTTTTAGACGTAGAAAATCTATATTTGCAAACATCGATGATACATGAATAAATGGTATATGATACATGAATGAATGTACATCCCTAATTTAAAGATTACAAGCAAGGAAGCAAGAGAGGAATAGTAATACCAATTGTTTCATTTACTTTTACGTTCATATATACATATTATAAAAATGTAACTGATCGCTGTCTGTATATGGAAGATATATGAAAAAATATATTATTAGGGGCATTCATCAATATAATGATTTTAATATTATTTTCTATTAGTCTGTTTGCTTGTGCACGCTAATCTCAGAAACAGCTTAACCGATTTAAATGAATTTGTGTGCAATAGTATTGTGGTAGGTCTCCCTTAACATTAAGTGCTTATTTCATTACAATCAGTTCAGAAACCAAAAAGTTACAACCATTTAAATTATAAACTTAAGCAAAGTTTCTGATTTAAGTGAGAACGCGGGCGGGTCAAAAAACGAAATAGTTTAGTCATGTAGTTTACGCAGGCAAAGCCGCGAGTGGGTCGCTAGATATGTAATAAAAACACCTAAAGTAATTGAAACTGTTATTACGGTTAATAGTCATTGAAGCAGTTTTTCCTTTACTTTAAAATTTGAATCGTATTCCCCACCATGCTTTCAATTATATACATGGGCTTATGTCACTCGTGCTGTAAAATAGTATATGATACTCGTGACTTAAATGTTAATTATAACGCGGCGTTTAGCACCGGGTGCTAACATCGCGCCGTGCATTACGTGACGTGCATTAATGGACAGTTTTATTCACACTTATTGTAATATCTCCAAAAAGCTCGTCTATTTCCACCGTAAAGACTGGCAACGTCCCAGTAGCTTTTCTGGTGTTACACAGGGTCGTGGGCGGCGGTCAGGTGATGAGGTCAGGATCACTTACCATCAGGTGACCTGAACGCTCGTTTGTCTTGTATGTTGAATAAAAACAAAACTGTACATATACTAATATCATATAATTTTACACTTCTAATGCATCTTTACACCTCATTTATTTTTGCATGTACATAAAAAGTGACAACTTCATCGGTTTCTATATAGAGAGTTGGAATAATATTTTATGTAAACCGTCATTATGCAATTGATTTTTAAATTACTTACAACTCGCCATAATACTGCATAATTAGCATTTTTCCTTACATCAGGTATGAAGTCAAGTGCATGAGAGCCAACACATGGTGGTTACCCATCGATTGCTTGGTGCACTATAATCGGAGTAAATGCTAGAAAGATTTGATTTTTTAATGATATAATTAAAGTAGCATGTTGTATAATTGTTAAGAAATTATCTGTATCAAGGAATAGTCTTCGAGGATTTAATAGTATATAAGTGTCCCAAGAAAATTAGTATATTTGTCATTTTAATTCTAAGTGTTATTTTTTTCCCGCATAGTGTCAATCCAGTATTCTCATAATTTCACTTGAAAATAGACGTTTGCATATTGAATGGCTAATCTCACCAATGGAATCCATAACTTCACAGTTTATTTTTAACATTTTTAAAGTGTTATTTACACACTTATGAAATTAAAAAACATTTTTGGAAAAAGTATAGAAATTTGAACGCAGCGGGTGTCTGCTGCGTTCTTGGAAACCGTCCAAGTCTCCAAGAGGTGCTTTCCAAGAGGCGCGGGTTCAAATCCAGCTGCGTTTATTTTTTTATACGTTTCTTAAAATATTTTTCATTTTATTTTTATTTTTGAAATAATAATATAGTCTACTAATACTTTAATTAGATTACTTATCCTAATTATATTCATAATAATTATTTAAAATATTGTAATATTCGAATAAAATGCCACTGGTGGAACAAGCATCCTTGCAATCGGTATTCTAAGTAAACTAGGTTTCAATACTGAAAAATCTCATTACTTCTACAGATTATCATGCAGCTCACCAAGCATATGAAAATTGCAGCAGGATGCGGAGGTGCTGCCTTATTTGGCATTCTGTTTGGATGGGTTTTATTTCCTACCATTCTTAAAAGTCAATTAAAAAAGGTAATATGTCATTTTAGATTATTATTCTGTTGATGATAATTTAAAGAACTTCATTTCTGTAATCTTTATTACTTTGAAGTTGACATTTAGTATGACAGAAGAATGTCGCTAAATCAAGCGAAAAGCGGAGAACGGATAATGTAAACACTATGCTAAATTTCTAGTTGCTTTATTAAAGGAATTGGTTATATTCATTGGCGTTTTAAAATTATTTAAGCAAATATTAATGTTATATACAAATAATAATTTAAAAATTGTCCAAAATATCAAAACTAAATAATATTTCTAAATATGCCTACTTCAAATACTCAGTCGTTTATCAAAACAGACTACCAACGATCTATCAACTGTATGAAATTTAGCTTAGATTCAATCTTTTGAAATCCTCTAAGCTTATTCGAATTGAATTTTAGTTGTTTAGTTTACACAATATGTATTTTAAAGTACGTCAATCTATGTTCATTTCAAATATTAATAGTTTAGATTTTAAGTAATGCTTCAGTGACTATCTTGGCATAGTTGAGAAATTTCAATATCGTGGTTTTGAGGTCGATTTCTTTTGCGCTAATTTTGTATATTTTTGAGAATGTTTCTGAATCAATGTGAAGTCATATAACAGTCACACGTCTGTTTACAATAAATTCCTAAAAAAAATATAGCAGCAGACAGAGAAAAACCTAGTCTCCGTTCTCTACTTTCTGCTTGAAATCGAGATGTAGTGTGTTGAATGGCGGAACTCAACGTCGCGTTTTACCTTAGGTACCATAGCAGATAAATTAAAAATCAAAATATAATTATTCCCCCGAATGGGAATCGAACACAACTATTGCGTTTAATTAATTAGTATAATTGATATAAAAATATTACCCGTACACAATTGACTAACAAATCTATTTATAGGAAATGGCTTTATCAAAAAAGACTGACGTTCGTCAAATGTGGCAAAAGATACCCTTCGCACTCGACTTCAAGGTATACGTTTTCAACTACACCAACGCTAAAGAAGTACAAAAAGGAGCTCTACCTATTGTGAAGGAAATTGGACCTTATTATTTTGAGTAAGCCATAATACAAAACACACTACAACCGTATGAAATAGATTTTAAAATTGTTTCTACATATATTTTTACAATAATTAAATGTACTTAAGGACAGAATATGTTCTTCTAATAAATACTATTAATATAATATTACATTAATTAATATGTACTGGTTTTGTTCACTCAAATGTAGGATATAATTATAATCTAGACCAGTGATTCCTAAAATGGACCTCCATGCAACCTAAGAGTAAAGTTCCGGATAATGAAAGTTCTTTTAAGTTATTTAAATTTTGGTTGTTAAATGTTACCACAGTGAAATTGTATTGTGTTCTTAACTTGCACATGTATAAAAACAAATTCAGCTCAAGAATAAATAAGTAATCTGTGAAAGGCTTGACAATTTGACGTTGCGTAGTGACGTTTCCTCTCTGTGCGTTCTTTACTGTATTTATCATGGGGAGTGCTTTGGGGAACTGTTTAATTTGATTCCTGCCAACTAAAAATTTCAGCGCCGCGCTTTGTCTTAAGTACCAGAGTGGAGAAAATGGAAATTGAACCTACGACCAATCACGTTAAATAATCAGATGCTGTCCTACTACGCCACGATGGCCTCTAAATATAAAGGCAGTTAGTGATAAAACTAAAATAATTTTCATTGTTCATGTTTTAATAAGTCTCTTATAAAAGTTATTATTCTGATATTAATTACGGTTTGTTCGTGATTCGTAATTATTATATATGAAGTTTCATAAAATAAACAGTTTGGCTTGCTGGGTTCCGCTATTTTAATAGTTTGAGAATCCCTGATCTTTACTTGGAGGTGGGTTACGTCACTATTTAGTGTCTTTAAGTTACAGTAAATGGAAAACTGAGCTATTCGTTAAATCTCATCGTCGAAAATTCATTGCAATATTGCCGACAACAAACATTAGCATACAGTACAACCCGCGACTCTTGGAAACCGTCCTAGCGCTCTTGACCGCTAAGCCATGCGTTCTACATTTCGCTGTGTTAACATTTTTATACGTTTTCTAAATATTCAATTTTCAGTTTCAATTTTCTAAGTCTGTGAACACTTTAAAATGTTAAAAATATACAGTACATCCTTTTCTTATGTACTAACAAGTGATATATAGAGCTGTTCACAAAATATACTTCAAATTCAATAAAAAAGTTTGTTACAATATCTACAACCTGTATAAATTTGTTTCTGTTCACGAATCCCTGAAAATTTGTGGTTTACTCATTTACAGATGACGATACGACGGCAGGCAATTTCATTATTTAGATATTTAGTAAAAAAATTGCCTTCTTTGAAAAAGACATATTTAGAAAACGTAAAACAAATTTGAACACAAAAATAAAAACTTGAAAACCGTTCAAGCGCTCTGACCGCTAAGCCATGCGTTCTACATCCAGCTACGTTAAAATTCTTATACGCTTATTACAACTTATGTTTGTTGTTAGCTTATATTAAATTTTTATGTTTTCCAAATATGTCTTTTTAATTTCCTTAGTGTGGGAATAACACTTTAAAAAATGTTAACAAAATATTGCCTTCTTTGATTCATCTATCTACTTCATGCTCTGGATCTTATACGACGTTGACAAATTAAATTCCTTCGTAAAGAGAAATAGGCTTACATAAATTACAAATGAAATTGAATAATATTGTCTAAAATTAACCATGATAGAACCAATTTTTGAAACGTCGTTCATTCTACATCTCATGTACAGTTTGACACCCAATGTTCAGATTTTTGCTAAACAAAATATTACAATGTATATTGTAATAGATGACAAGGTTCTTGTAGAGGCCTTTAATTTTCCTTTATCTTTGATTGAAACTTTTTCAATCGATAAAGAAAAATACAGTGGATGTATCAGAGTGACGCGACGCGGCACGCTTATTAAAAAATGGTTTTCTAATAATAGGATAGCGATTGTCTTTCGCTGTATTCGATTGTGTTATTTAAAACATATATACGATTTTTAATTTAAAGTCAAGTCAGAAAAGTCTTCGTGGCACAGTGGTACTGCGAATGACTGTAACCGCGATAGGTTGAGTGTTCGATTCCCACTCGGGGAATTTATTATATTTAAAATACTTTCTTTACTTCGCACTGGTACCTATGACAAAGAGCAGTGTTGAGTTCCGCGCACGTCACGATTTCTAGCTAAAACCGGAGAATGTAGTGTTTTGACTCTAGGTTCTCTCTGAGTACGATGCGGGACAATGCGTGAAGCTTTTAGAAACAGATAAACTCTTGTAATAAAATAAATTATATTGTAAATATGATATGAATGTTTAAAGTTTGGTAGAAGTGCAATAATGCACGGTAATGAGTATAGAATTTGGCACAGTTAAATGGCAATCAATATAACACATTAATTAACAAAATATATATTACACACACTACTGCGTGTTTGTTATAAAATTTTGTATAAAGTGGTATACACGTACACGCAACAGGGTCTGTTGTTTTTAATAGCTTTAAGTCTTTATATTTATCATAACTTTAAATGATTAGCATTGTTTCTCTACATATAAGCTTCCTGTATGTATTATAACATCTAACAGGAACAATGATATCAAATAATAGTTAAAGACTTTCAAATAATGGTTATAAAATAAAATCAATTATATTGCGCAGTGAGACAATCGCGGCGAACCCATAAATAT
This sequence comes from Podotricha telesiphe, assembly GCA_038994665.1. Lineage (NCBI taxonomy): Eukaryota > Metazoa > Arthropoda > Insecta > Lepidoptera > Nymphalidae > Podotricha > Podotricha telesiphe. The sequence continues at coordinate 1,002,182 of JAOYRR010000129.1, read as the reverse complement.
CGCGTTTACAGTAATTGCTATATAATATTTATTAAAGACTAACAAAATTATTATGAGTTAAGCGAAATTATACTTCTATACTTAATGATCTACAATTGTAAAGCATGTCTTTTTCACGCAATTGAGGAAATTGCTTAGCATACAGAGAGAATTTACGAAAAATTACCCAAATCTACAATTTTGAGCCATTCACAGACTTTTCTGGGTTGCCGTACTTTAAGTTACACTTTGATTAACCATTCTAGGAAAAATAAAAAAAATATACACATTGCCAAAACAAAAATTAGACCTACCTATGGCGCGTTCAATCTGACATTACCAATATCCCACGTTGACGTGAAAAGTCACTAAATAAAAATGTATTGATTTCGACAGAGAATGGAAAGAAAAGGTTGAAGTCGAAGATCAAGATGATACAGACACGATTGACTATAAAAAGCTAGACAAGTTCTACTTCAGAAAAGATTTATCTGGACCAGGCTTAACTGGGGAAGAAGTCGTAGTTATGCCGCATGCATTTATGATCGTTCGTTACTTGCTATTTACGAATAATTTATTTTCCATTTTTTATTAGATTAAGTTATGTTAGTAAATGCAGTCAGTTTTTTTAACAAACATTTTTTTTATCAGGGTATGGCCACTATAGTTAATAGAGAGAAACCTGCAATGATTAATATGGTCGGCAAAGCTTTAAATGGTATATTTGATAATCCAGAAGATGTGTTTATTAGAGTAAAAGTTTTGGATCTTCTGTTTCGAGGTGTCATTATAAACTGTGCAAGAACAGAATTTGCACCTAAAGCAGTTTGCACTGCTTTGAAGAAGGAGGCCGCTGACAGACTCGTTTTTGGACCTAACAATCAGTATAGGTTCTCGTTATTTGGAATGGTAAGTTATGGATTGTGACTTGTAAGCATACAATAAATGCCAAAAATCTGTTTTAGGGGCATTTTTATTATCAAAAGGGGTTGAAAGTTGAGAGCAGCTCCAAATAAAAGATTTTTATGTAAGGTATTATGTCTGAAATTAATTAATAATGATTGCTTTTTCTATGCAGCGTAACGCAACAGTTGACAAACATGTAGTAACTGTTAAACGAGGTGTTAAAAATGTGATGGACGTTGGTAAAGTGGTAGCGATCGATGGTAAAATGGTACAAGATGTATGGCAAGGCAAATGTAATGAATTCGAAGGAACTGATGGGACAGTTTTTCCGCCATTTTTAACTGAATATCATAAATTGGAGTCGTTTGCTGGTGATCTGTGCAGGTAAACTAGATAATAAAAGAACAATATATTTTTTACCCTTCATATTTTTACAATTCATATTTATATTACCCTTTTTTTATTAAATGTTGGCCATACTCACGGTTTTTTATTTGATCTCATCTTATCATTCCAAAATTTCAATAATATGCCTTCCAGAACGTTTAAGCCGTGGTACCAAAAGAAGACATCTTACAAAGGTATCAAAACTAATCGATACATCGCCAACATCGGTGATTTTGCCAACGATCCTGAGCTGCATTGCTTCTGTGACACCCCAGATACATGCCCACCAAAAGGTTTGATGGATTTGACCAAATGCTTAGGCGTACCAATGTTGGCCTCCATGCCACATTTCTACGATAGTGATCCTAAATTACTCGAAGATGTTAAGGGACTGAATCCTGACGTTAATGAGCATGAAATCATCATAGATTTTGAGCCAGTGAGTATAATGCTATTTTACGTTATAATATATTAATTTGTGATTTAATAACTGTAGACATAAGTCAAGCGGATGACGTATTACGAAAATTGGAATGCCTACATTTTATATGGAGAAAAAGTGTTACAGAATTAATAATATTTTTTATAATAATGCATTGTACACTGTAAAAAAATATTAGCAGCTAAAAATTAAACCTCAAAGTCAAATTCATGTCGTGGCAGAGCACACTATTTTGATTATTATTTCAGATTACTGGTACTCCACTAGTAGCGAAACAAAGAATACAGTTTAACATGCAGTTGTTAAAAATTGAAAAATTGGATTTATGCAAGGACCTTCCTGGTGTTATAGCGCCTATGTTTTGGATAGAAGAGGTTATAACATTAGTCAATATATATTATTGTTTCATTAACTATTTACTTAAGAGTTATCATAAAGTAAACATAAATCTTTACGGCTTTATGTATTCTTGCTCATTGGATTTAAAATGTTTGAACTACAAAATATGCAAATGTGGGAGAATATCAGCTTTAAACTAGCGTATTATAGGGAAGTATAATATTTTCAATAGTAGATAGGGAGCGAGACTTGTAGACTTCTTGTGACTCTGTTCTCCACTTTTCCTTTGAATTCGAACGTACGTGTCAAGGCCAATTTTACTGACCAGTGCTAGGAAATTATATAAATATAATCATTCCTCCGAGTGGGGCAGTCTATTGCGTTAACAGCCAGACGCTGTACTGGCGCAACGATGGTTTCTTATTTGGTAGTGTAATATAATAAATATAATATCAGAAAAAGCTGTTCAATATTAAATGTAAAATTGATATAGTAATTAATGACTCTGTATTGCTGGAGACATTTTGAACTCATATCGACTTAAAATCATGACTGAATGACATTATTATTTATGACGAGTATTTCAACTGCTGAATAGTTTCAAGTCAAATGTCAGTAGAATTTGGAAGCCATTTGTCAGTTCCCTCTAAATAACCTACTTCCGGCCGGAGACGACCTCAATAAAACTGAAAATATGGCTAGGACGAAGACATTTACGTGCAATTTATGTAACATTGAATTTACTTCCAGGGTCTAGCCTTAAATAAAACGTTTGTCAATATGTTGAAACATCAGCTATTTATACCAAAGCGTGTTGTGGGAGTCGTTCGTTGGCTGCTTGTTTCTTTCGGCATCCTGGGTTGCGTTGCAAGCTTAGTGTTTCACTTCAAAGGTACGTACGTACGTATATAAGTAGTGTTTGTTTTTCTTTAGAAAACTAAACTTCTCGCTTTTAAAGTAAAGAAACAAAAATAATTTAAATACATCCAAATGCGGGTAAAGTGCACAATCATCGTGTTTAAACACAAACGCTATCCTACTGCACTAGGATAGCTTTACTTTTTTTCTCTACTTTATGTTTATGTTGAAATAATATATATATATATATATATAATTGTACATATGTGTGTAAACAATATATACGTTTTGAACTTTAAAATCATTTATAATTTGTTCGAAATGTACAGATAAAACTCTACCATTACTCACTGAGTGACTGACAGACAACGCAAGGCAAACGCAAGTTTGACATGCGATTTCCTTGGGGAATGTCAGGGAGCACGATGAGAGGATTTCTTAAAATTACTATGCGAACAGTAAAAAGAGGAGTTTTACGTTGTACGGTCACAAAATTACAGAAAGATAGGGGTCTGAAATTGATATAAATCTGCAACAGTTGTCAACAATATCAGCAATATCAATATATGTATGTATGTATATGTATGTATGTATATGTATGTATGTATATGTATGTATGTATATGTATGTATATATATGTATGTATGTATATGTATGTATGTATATATATGTATGTATGTATATATATATATATATATATATACATACATACATATATTATTATATATATTTTGTTTTATTTTATATTGTCTTTTTTTTCACACAATTCACCCGCAAATTGTATCTCGTCCACTCCCACAGATTGGCTGGATGATATCGCTTCTTTGTAATTTTTCTTAGGCGTGTACAAATTTATACAGTGATAAATTTGTGTTATTATTATCATAGTGACGCATGCATGTCACCATACATACTATGTAATATTATAGTGAAAGTAACTGTGTCTGTGATGTCATCACGACTCCACCACTAAACCGATTGTGATGAAATTTTAGATAGAGGGTAGAGGGCTTAACAATGAACATAAGCTACTTTTCCCCACTATTTTTAGTTTTTCCAGGAATTTCATTGTTTTGGAAAATGGTCGGGTTTCATTGTTTTGGAAAATGGTCGGAAAATGGGTCGCTAGTTTAATATCAGATTATACGTTTTTTTCAGACCACATAATACGCTTCGCTATTTCAACAGACTCTGCGACTACAAAAGTTAACCCTGAAGTCACTGAACATAAAGAAATCAGCACAGTCTCACAAGGACCTCCTAAAATTGAAATATAATAGTTTTTAGCACCTTATTTTAACATCAGTTACTTGTACTCCATCAAACTATTAATCTTAAGCTTTTTAGCTTCAATATTGTAAACTCTAATAGGTTTATGTTTTGAATTTATTACTGTTATATATTTATATTACTGATATTTAGACATGTAAAGCTAAGTGTGACGTCGGATCCCGCTGTGTTGGGCATGAAATGGAGTATACAGTGGTACATCTCTTATTTTGGTCTCTGCCTATGTCTTAAGTTCATCTGGGGGTGAATATATATATATATAAAATTACATTTTATTTGACTATATTACATTTTTATTATAAAAAAACAACGTAAAATACAGTGTCATTCAAATATAGAAGATATTCGATTAGAAGCCTATTTTCGTATTCAAGCATAATAATCACATATACACCTATGTTTAAAAAACACTGTAAGAAAATCAATTTTATTCATTCAAGCACCTACAAAATATTTTTGAACACGTAATGCATCAATTAATATTTTATTAATTAAACTATATATTGAAATAATTTAGTCTCATTTCAAATTTCCAATTTATAATAAAATCCCTAGACTCTAATTCATTACCGGAAACCTATTATTAATTAAAATTGAATGTCACTAATATTATATTAAATTTTGAGGTCAGTGTTGAGTAGCCGGAGTTCGTGGGAGTTGTGGGTTCGACTCCCACTTGACGGAATCTTTATGCTTACATAATTTATATTTCTCAAACCTGGTATGAGAACGACTATATCATGCTGCATGCATGCAATCACCTGCTACGTCTTGCTGTCTCGAACTACGGCAAAAAGTAGAGATCGGAGTGTTTTGACACTAGGTCCTCTTCCTGCCCTACTATCTTAAAGAGCCACTAGATGACATCTTTTTTATCTCATGGATATTAAGCTGGGTAGGCAAAGAGAATCAAGCAACTCTTTTCTCCTCTTTTCGTATACGTACGTATATTATAATAAGCACTTTGTACCACTAAATTAGGGTAACGAAGGCATTTTATATGTAACCATTCGGCAAGTGGGAATGAAATACAGCGACCGCACGAGTCAAATACTTTTAAATTCCGGCTCAATGGAACCACACTTTCAATCTATTTGTCTATATATACTAGCGACTCGCTCGCGTCTCCACCCGCGTGATATATAGCTATTTTGCAACCTTTTCACAAAACAATGAAATACCTGGAAAATATTTTTGATAAATGCTAGAAAAAAGGGAGCCTATGTCCATCCCAATACCCTCGAGTATCTATCTATATTATAATAATTCATCAAATTCGTTTTGTCTGTGATTAAGTAACGTCATCATCGCCTAACTATACAAAGACAAACAGACAGACAGAGTTACCTTCGCATTTATAATATTAGTGTGGATAAAACTTTTTCGCTACTAGCTCATTGTGCTAGCGCACATCCTATACTATGGACATTGAAAATTGAAATTTAAAGCGTAGATTCTCGATTTCCCTATAATTTTATGAAAAAGGGAGATTAACTTTTACATTCACAAATAAATGAAGTAAATAATAGTCAGCAAACGTATAAAACATTATTTATTTCGCTAACCCCTAACAAATATTTACAAAACTACCACGTAATAATATCACAATAACTTAGTATGGTAACATATGGTAACTTAAAACTCATTTTGGTATTCATAGATTTTTCTTAATCGATTTTGAATCTATTATCGATCTTTTAAACGGTATATCGATTTTTTTATTTTGTATATTAATAAGCCAGTTGAAACTGAACCTTAAAATGTAAAAACTAAGAGCTATAACGGTAATAAAAAGTATAAACAAAGTGAAAGCAATATCTAACATATAATATTCAATGAAATTTAGGTCTTTAGCAGGCGACTGTAAATGATATGCGCCTTTGTGTTGTATCACGTATTCTGTCCAATATATCGCCCTTTCTAGAGGAGATTCCTTTTGATTTCTTAACAAAGTTTGACGATATTGTACTTGCGACTTATATTTTGGTACCACAATCACTTCTTGTATCGCTTTGTACAGTTTGTCTGACGTTAAATAGTAGAGGTCTAATTTTCTCGCGTATCCGTCCGCTTCCGCTTTAGCTGCGTTTGCATCGTGGTCGCAGAAAACTGGAATAGTTATGATGGGTACTCCATGGAAGACTGTTTCGAACATGCTGAGAAGACCACCGTGTGTCACGAAAGCCTTGATCTTAGGATGACCTGAAAAATATAATTGTTCCTTTAGAAAATATAAATAATTTTTGTGTTAGTAATATTTTAGTCTTTAAATACCATCGTAGGTAGGACAGCGTCTGACTGTAAGTACGATCGGTTGTGGATTCGAATCCTGTTAGGGAACAACCAATTAACTTATTTTCAATTCTCCGCTCTGGTACCTAAGACAAAGCGCAGCGTTGGGTTCCGCCACTCAAAACGCAATGGTTCCTATTCGGGCAGAATGTGGAGAACTGAGTGTCTTGGCACCAGGTTCTCTCTGACTACCCCTCTATGCGAGAAAAAAAATAATGAATCAGATATATTCTCCACATTTTAATGACTATTTGTGGAGTGGTAGAACTTAACGTACACAGTATTTTGAAATAGACCTGAATAAAATAAATTTGAAATTTAAACATTTTCCAGCATCAGAATCAAACTCACACCTATTGGATCACAGATACAACAACTCTCAAGTGACTCTACTGAATAAAAAAATATTAACTTTGAGCTGCACATTTAAATAAGAAGCGACAAAATTAATTGAATATATTCATCAACTATAGTGGATATAACATAATGCATAACATCAAAAATAGCTTAATTCATTTGCACTTATTTTCAAATTGGGTGTGTGTGTGTGGAGTGGAGTGCGAAATGATTAATCATTTTGTATTCTTTGAAACTGTATTTATAAAGGTATATTTTGTGTGGCTTAATATTTAATTCCAAGAAGCACGGCTACCAGTCCCGCTACACATTTTTTTATACGTTTTTAAACAGATTTAACTTTACTTTTAATTAGAAAAACATAAGCATACTGTGTTAAATTATGAACCAAATTAAAATTTACAAATGCATATAACAAAACGACTCGAGAGTTTGCATAACTCTGACATAAAGTGAAATATGTAAATGAAATGATGTCGGTCCTTATATCAGCGCCATCACCTTCACGTTGAGTAACACTGAGTTGAATGCTTGGTCGTTATTGTGTCATGAGCTTTTACTTTATAGACATAACAATAATTCTAGAAATCTTATTTGCAACACATAATGAATATATAAAAGTGCGTTTTGTGATTGACTTTAAAATTAAAGGTTATTTTGGGATGAAAATTAATAACAGAAAATTAATAGCGGTTCGATATTTAAAAAAAAATCACATCCCACTTTTTCCCGCATAGCAGGGTAGTCAGAGAGAACCTAGTGTCATTACACTCCGCTATCCACTTTCTGTGCGAAATCGAAACATTGCGTGTCAAGTGGCGCCACGTTTTGTTAGGTACCAGAGCGAAGAAATTAAAATAATTTATTATAATACATTTACATGTAAATTGCGACCCAAAAAAGTAAATAAAATATAGCTTACCTAATAAATCTTGTTGCGGAAGCCACTTGTATAATCTTATATTCGATGGTATATCTGTCAAATTTTGCTCCCCATCCTGTTTCCACAATACCCTCTGTGGTAGTTTTTTCAGGGCGTCTATGAATAAACGATGCGCTGCAAGCGGCATTTTATTTGTCCGAACAGATGATCCCATTGACACGTACACAAACCCTGCTTCTCCTGCGCCTGATATCCACTCTTCTAGATCCTGGAGTGTACAAGAAATAATTATTTATATATACATTTTATGTCGTTTTAAATACATGTTAGTTTATCCTAATATCTTCAACTTAATATAATATCTAGAAAAATCTTTTACACTCTTTTTTAAGAAAACTATACAGACAGAGGGGTATTCAATTTGACACAATGAGCTGTAATATTTTTTATAACTAAATAGTTATAGTCGTGTTGTTTAAGCGTGCGGTTTAGCGCTTACAGAAATTGAATGCAGAAGGGGTCATTATATATTATTTAAATACCTATATATTATTAGCACATACATCTCAATATTTGTATTTACTAAAACCGACTTAATAAAACAATAGTATGTCTAGACCAATCCTTTTCTTCAAATATATTTAGATATATTGTGAAAGTTAATTGAAACATTCCACTCACAGCGTCCAATCTCTTCGATTCCTTGCAATGTATACAGGCAATTTCAGCAACGTTAGGCAAAAACGGTCTTGGATATGTTACAGAGAAGTGCCCATTTTGTAGAATAAAACTAACGTTTTTCGCTATGTCGTAAACATGTGGCAATTGTGGTCCAAAATGTCTTCTCAAAACTCGTTGTAAAATAGTTACGCTGATTCCATGGCCCAACATTGCACCAACATGCCAAAAAGCATTGATTGATCTATCAATAAATCCCATTTTATCCGTAAATGATCTTGCGAAGAATGGCATTATGGAATATGGCGCAGGACTTCCGGAACTACTTGTTGGTGATGCGTAAAACGCTACAGTGTTTATATACATGAATGGAACTTTCATTCTATGTACAATGCCCAAAGCGCATTCTGGATAAGCACCATCCAATATTATAAGATCGTAACTTCTCCCTGAACGTAGAAACGACCTTGTCTCAATATCATTGAGAAAAGAATCACATGCCTGAAAAACAACAATCATGTTAGAATGTCAAGTTTACATGTACATTTTACAAAATATATGTAGAAATAGAAGTATCTACTTTTCATTTGCACTCTATAACTATTGTTTATGAAATCTTAATTACAAACATATGCATTAATCACATTCATATATCGCAGTTAGTATTTTTTTACACCTTTCCTAGCGGGGTAGACAGGAAGAACGGAGCGCCTAACTCTACTAACATGTCCCCTTTGGGGGATCCTCATGCCCTTTACGTGACTTCCTCCAGTATCAACGACGCTATGTTCTCGAAGGTCAACCGAGATCTTCCCCCACCTCTCTTCACGCTCCCCTTTGCGTCATTTGTCTTTTATTACCATTCCAAGTTAGTACTTAAATTGACACTTTAGTAATATTTTAATTCCTCTGGTGTGATAAGAGAGATTATAGATTTGGATGTCACTAATAAACATGTAATATCAGTGGTGTATTATATTTATGTGAAAAGTGGAAAAACTGTGAAATATATTAGAAAAATATTTATAATTTGGTCACAACGAAATTATAATATTGTCAATACCTCATATCCGTATCTTATAATGTCCATATATGGCAAAGGCTCCTCTCCTCTCATTCTTGCACCAACAAGATCGAAGGACATATACCCTCGTACGAAGGAAGCCAGGCCTTGGGGAGTTATTTCTTCTAAGCCCTCAATGTGAAAATCCGGAAGAAATGGACTAATTAATGTTATATTGTGATCCCTGTAATTTGAAATATAGTTTGGATAAAAGTATGTGAATTTAGTTGCATTTATTGAAGTAGCTCAAAGTTTATTTGTATGTGTCGCCGGCCGATCTTTGAATTGGCCTTATCACGATGCGCCTAGGCTTTATAAAACGACGGTACCTTACTAATTGTCACGATGTGCCCAGTGATTTATTAATTCTCAAAAATACCTTAGTAGAATTTTGGTTTTACTTACTGTTACTATTAAATAACCTGTACTATATACATATGTTACTGTAAAAGCCCATACAACGGAAAATCATAAGTTTTACCAATTTAAACTTAAAATTTACGAAGTTTATTAGTAAAAGTTCAAACTATTTCTAACCTAACCTATTCCACATTTATGCATCTCTTAGAAGAAAAAACTAAGCAACACATTGGTGTTACTTAGATTTTTCTTACTAAATTTCAATACTATTAAATACAAGATAGCTAAATCATCATGTGCCCCTCCTTTTTTGAAATGTTCAGCCACCTGATCTCCTCAATTTATCGATTGGCCGCCGACATATATATTGAGAAAATTAAATAAAAACTTAATTTATAGACCCGCCACTTTTTGTGACTTTTTAATGACACATCATAATTTAACGAAATTGTTACAAGAACAAGTGCACGCAGTGTGCACTTAAATAATACCTTCTTACCTTCTAATTAGTCCTCTTGCCAATTCTAAAAATGGTATTTTGTGGGACTTGGTGCCTCCCATCGTGATCATCAGTATGTCTCTTCCGCATACCGAAGCCGCGAGCAAAATTGGCAGGCAGAGCGTAGGCCACTGATGACCCTGAAAAAGATGGAATAATTTCTTCAGTAAAATATCATCATTGTCAGCTAAATATCACGCAAACAGCATTTGCCAAAAAAATATAACGGCTTAATGAGTATTTTCTCTGTGATTACTCGTCTACATGCTTACGCATTACGTGGGAGGGACGTTAGATTATAGTAAAGGAATATTCCAGTACAGTAAAGGAATATATACAAAATTTATGTATTTAATCCCAAGGTGTAATCAATCAAATCGTTCGCTTTTAACCGTCTACCAATGCCGTCAAATATTTATAGATGAACTACTTATAGCAGCATCACGCTTTTTCCCAGTAGGGTAGTCATAGAGCACTTAGTATCAAGGCACTTGGTTCTTCAATCGCGTTTGGAGTCAGACACTGTCACACTGCGCCACGATAGCCTCTACTACTTAAACTATATGTATAGCAAGAAAACATTGCTAAGTAATTTGTTGTGTACCATTTTGGATATGTATGATAGCACATAATAGTCGTGGGTACAGATCTCAATTTCGGGATACCATCTTTAAGCGCTACCCTCCAGAAGAGACCTTCATGTCCATATTTCTGGGCTCTATAATTTCGATTGTGCATTATTTCATTATATATATATATACTACTAACTAATTTACAATAAATTACAAAACTAATAGCATATTATACCTACGGTAGCTTGTCACGAGTGAAGTTTATTTGCAATTTCATTATGAACTAATATATCCATAATGAGCTCTATAAACAGATTATTAAGTGTTGCCAAATTTTATATTTATTCTGGTGAATAGTTTTTTTTCTACTGCACGACTTTGTGTAATATCTTGTATATAAGAATAATTGTAATAAACGTCTATATGCTTACATAATGCTATATGATGGTATTTTATGATGAATGTGCCTACTAGCCGATATGAGGTAACAGCGAGGTGTGATCAATTGCATTCTACTATTACAAGTTTTGCAATACGTTAAGAATATTTGAAATGTTTTCTTATTACGACACTTGACTTCATACGAAAAAACTCGAGTACTTGTAGGTGCGTATGTATTTAAAGAACAAAATATTAATTTTGTATCAGTGTATAACATTTTTCACTTTAACTGTAATGTAAAATCGAAATTGAGACTATTGCTGGGCAGTGGGACATCGTCTGACAGTAAAAGTGATTATGGATTCAATTCCACTCGGTATCATCAGGATTTAAAAGTATCCTGATTTAGTCGCGCTGCAATGGTTTTTAAATGAGCCGTTAGTAAAAATTGAGTAATAAAATAAACTAATAGATACGTAAAAAATATTAATAAAGAAAAAAATAATTTTGAAAAATTGTAATATTGTCAAAGTGTATTACTGATTCAGATTTTTATAATATTTGTTATAATTAAACCACTTTTTTAGGATGCAAAAAAAGGTATGAAAAAAGGTAAATAAATGTATGATTTAATTGATCGTAGCGGGACTCGAACTAGCGCCTGTCGGTAACCGTCCAAGGGCTCTGATCGCTAAGCAATACGTTCTATATCCAGCTACGTCGAAATTATTATCAGCTTGGTAAAACGTATTTTTGTTTTTAGCACCTTCTTTAGAGAGATTTTTACAATTTTTACAATTAAAAAAATATTAGCTAAGTATTTTTATATAATTGTCTCTAAATATTTCTTAGATCAATCAAATTTATATTTGTTTTAAATCACTATAGAAGTGATTTTTTTACAAAATCAGATCTTATAGAATTTTTACTTAGCATATTTTTACTGTATATATCGGTCGGTCATTTCCATATAATAATATTTCCGAACTAGATTATAACGCGCAACCTAATGCATGTCTAGGCCACGGTAGTCCTAATAATCTCAACAAAATTTAGATACATAAATATTTATTATACCTAAGTAATAATACTATTGTAGACATAGAATAAAAAGTCGTGTATTTTTGTGCCGTGGGAAGAAAAGGTATTCTTAAAAGCTATTCTTGTAGCAGCTGGTACTAACATACTCGTATTGCTTATACGCTATCGGTATAGCCACTACATTAATGCGAAAATATCTTGTTACTTCATCATGTTCTTTCAAAAACTGTTTTTTATTTATAGATAGAGGAAATCTAAGCTAATCAATTAAGCAATTACGCCCAGTTTAGTTTATAAATTCTTATTTTATATATATAAAACCGAAATGTCACTCACGATAAACTGCTTAACATACAAAAACGAAATGGCATGATTGGCAGAGGGTAGTTTAAAGTTAGTAGACGTTCGCTAAGAACAAATTTTGCAACAGGGCTAGATTAAGGAAGTTTAGACTTATTTAAGGGCTCTCGGCGTAGGGGTTCTCGCTAGTTTAGGCAACAGCTAGTATCCATACTAATATTATAAATGCGAAAGTAACTGTCTGTCTGTCTGTGACGTCATCACGGCCAAACCGCTATACCGATATATCGGTTTTTTTTTTAATTATTTTTTTATAGAAATACTTTAGGGCCTTGGAATGAACCTAGGTTAACTTTCCCGTTTTGGTTAACTTTTACAGAAATTTCATTGTTTTTCAAAAAGGCCGCCGACTAAACGAAACAGCTATAGTTCACGCGCCTAACTCAAAATTACAGTAACTTCTGACTATGCTAAAAAGTAACAAATACCTTATTGTAAGATCTTGCGGTTTCATACAAATTACAATAAAAAAAATTAACACAACTAGATTTGAACCCACAGCTCTTAGATCTTTTTTACATATAACTTATGATAATCTTCTTAGAAATCTTCAGTAACTTTAACCGAATTCATCTACAGGGTCTTAGAATACTATCTGCTTGTATATAATAAATTTACAGTGCACGTATTGGTCTGATTGATATTATCTTTTGCCCCATTCATAAGCTACAAAGGAGGGTAATGTGCTTGGCACGTTTGTCCATTTCAACAAGGTCTCACCTTAAGAAGCCCATCAAGCTAAGTCTAGAAACTATCAATGTGTTTGCTAATTGTTGATGGTACAAAATTTTACTAATATAACTTGATTTTCTTTTTTTAGCTTTAGGCAGAGAGAAACTAGTGTCAAGACACTTTTTTCTCGTCAAGTGGCGGAACTCAACGCCGCCCTTTGTCTTACAAGAGCAGAGAAATAATGTAAATATAATCCACAACTAATCGCGTTAGAAATTAGACTGCAGACGCTGTCACAATGAGGCACAACGGCCTTACCGTTATATAGTTAAATAATTTAAAATCTTGTAACTTTCTACTGATTAGTGCTTGCAAGTTCAAATCTGACACGCTGTAGAAATAGGTTTCTAAAATCGATGTACCAACAATATTTGTAATAACTATATAGTAAAGATTTTGTCATAGATGGGCATTTCAACAGAGCTAGAAAATCAAAATAATCTATTTTATACTATATGTGTATACGTTACAAGGCTAAAGAAACATTAAACTTAAAAACCGAAACATTGATATTATTATATTATGAATACGTCATGGCATGATTTTTTTTGATAGCTTAGTAGTGTATGCAGAGAAAACCTAGTATTATCATACTCCATTCTCCGCTTTCTGCCTGAATTCGAGACAGACCCCGCGCTTTGTCCAGGGCGAAGAAATGAAAACAACTTAAAGAAAATCATTTCTCCAAGTGGGGATCCCACCACCATAACTTTTACAGTCAGACGCTGTCCCGCTGAGTCACGATAGCCTCGTAATGTATTATACTATTAATTTAGTTAATTATAAAATTTATAATTTAAATTGTTGTAACTTTTTTATTTATGAACCGATTGAAATAAAACTAAATATTTAATGTTAATAGAAATTTACCTAAATACAATAGTCAAAACTTAATTTAAATCGGTTAAGTTAAGCCGTTTCTGACATTGACAATGTGCACAGACAAACAGAAAAGAAATTTAGATATCATAGTTTTGGGTTCTATTCACTTATCTACACTAATAAATACACGGAATAATATTTTTTATATGTATAGATTATCCAATTATTATATTATACTAATTTGGTAAATTGACATGACATAAATATCTACACGAATGTGTTATTACGACCTGCATCCGATTGTCGGTCAGATTACAGATGTTGACGCAATGCTTGGCCCTTAGACCTCTTTCCTTATTTACTTTTAGTTTAGAAGTACATAAAAAAAGTAACTTTTACAGTACAAAAATAGTACCAAGTTTCGTTATATGCAATAAATCTTAAAATTTGATTTATTGCATATAACTAAATGTTGATGTAACTAAAACATTTTTAGAAAACGTATAAAAATTTGAACGCAGCGGCTTCGAACCCGCGCCTCTTGGAAACCGTCCAAACGCTCTGACCGCTTAGCCATGGGCTCTACATCCGGCTGCGTCAAATTCTTATACGCTTATAACAACTTATTTTTGATGTTAGCTAGTATTTTTCATAATAATGTATTAAATTTAATAAAATTTATTTTACACAACTGTAATTACATAAAGACATATTTAGAAAACGTATAAAAAATTGAACGCAGCGGGATTTGAACCCGCGCCTCTTGAAAACCGTTCAAGACCGCTGACCGCTGACCGCTGACCGCTAAGCCATGCGTTCTACATCCAGCTTCTTCATTTTTTGTAACTTCTTTATTAACATCGATGATTTTCGCTCACACAAAACAATTTTCAATCAATATTTCGCATTTAATTTTGGAACGTAATAAACGTAATAATCCTCATCAAAATAGATATAAAAAAAGTGTTCAAATAACAAGTAGTCAGTCTGAGCTAAATTTTAGTAGAGGCCAGTAAAAATAGACTTTATGTTATTTGAATGTCTAGTTTGACCGGACTATTATACATTTTTGTTTCAAGCTCTTCGAACATTTTACAGTAGTTCTTGTTCATGGGTACTTCCTGTCACGGAACTTACGATTTCCACTAATAATACTTTTTATATTAATTTTGCAATATAAAACGCCATACAATTTATGTCGCAAGAGGTAATATATTATTATCATTTTTAAAGTGTTATTTACACGCATAAAAACTTCAAAAACATATTTTTAGAAAACGTATAAAAATTTGAACACAGCGGTATTTGAAGTTGTTCAAGTACCGGATGCAGAAGATCTTGGCCAACTCCTCTCCAGTAGGCAGGCAGTAAGTATTACTTGAAACTTTGAACTATAACAATTACTTAAAAAAGCTAAGCTCAATATGGAACCCTAGCTACCGTTGCACTCTTGTCCTGCTATTGTGAGCTATTTATTACATTTTAAACTTCACGGTTTTCTCGTGTTTTAACACTTAATGTTTTAGCTTCACGTTGTATCCTTAGCAGTGTAGTTAATACTAACAATAAACTAAAATTAAATATATTATGCGTATAATTAATAATGTTTGATTATTAATACAATAATTCCTTTTGAATTATTGATAATTTTCTAATTTTTATATTTTGCCGTAGCTTATTTATAAGATTAAGGCTAATATGCTCATTTATTTATTAACTCCAAAACGTTTAAAACTCACTATTTTAATTACGGCCGTTCCTACAAAGTACACTAAATTACAACATATCATTAAAAAAAGTTACATGGGAAACCGGTTTTGGTTTCTTTTTGGTTTATATAAATAAGTATAGTACAAGATTATAAATTAAATGCGTACACGACATAGACCACGGTGACCTTGCCTTATTTTCCTCTAACATACCTTTTAGTCATAACAAAAGATATATTAAGATTTGTAAATAATGCCATTAAGTCGCATAAAGCAAAGCCATAAATAATTACTGGCATCACGTGTAGTGTGGTCTACACCTTATACGGAGTAATGTCTTCGATTCAATAGCCTGCTTTATTTTGATGTAAATTAACATGTTTACAAACAGTGAAACTATCGTGACGCATGAGAGCAGCGTCTGACCGTAAACGCGATTGGTTGCGGGTTCGATTCCCACTCAGAGGAATACTTAAATTTACTTTTTAAAATTTTAAAGTGTTAATCACACACATAAGTAATTGAAAAACGTATTTTTAGTAAACGTTTAAACTTTCTCCGCTCTGAGAACATAAAGCGCGGCGTTAAGTCGCGCCATTTCACAAATATCAAAAGTGACCGTATACTGGATTCCCTTTTCTAATTAAAAACGAAATACAAGTTTTTAATATTGAAAAATGTGTTATTCAGACACTTAGGACATAAAAAAAACATTTTTAGAAGGCGCGGGTTCGAATCCTGCTGCTTTCAAATTTTTGCACGTTTTCTAAATAAAAGTTAATCATAGTTTATTCAATGTGTTATATATAATTATATTTAACAAAAGACTACATTATACCATTTCACATATTGAGTAACACAAGTTTGTTTGTTCTAGTATTGTATTTAGCAATGTTGGAATATTTAGTCATAATAGATCATTGTGAAACGGTTTAAGCTTAGGAAAATTGTTTAGAGAGTTCGACGACCTGCTTTTAGAGACCACATAATGAGAAATCAATCGTGTAACCGTAGCATTTGTCAATCAATATTTTTGTAATTTAACGTGACTGTATCTGAGGTGATATTGGGTTCATATTTTATAATTTAATTTCGCTGTTATCTCTAGCATAGTTAGGTATTTTACCTGAAAGTCCATACAGCTGTATTGCAGTAATGATATATAAAAAGGATAGTTAACTAAATCATTGATCTTAGATATAATATTTTATAGAAAAACTACATAAAAATCTCTCTACAGAGATGCAAATAACATAAATAAATTGTATAACTATTTCAACATAGCTCGATAAAAAATAATATTTAAAAAAAAGACAAGAAATAATTAAAAAAACGATAAATAAAAATAAAAAGCGCTTGAACGGTTTCCAAGAGTTTGACGCGGGTTCGAGTCCCGCAATTTATTTTGACCAGGTGGTCTCAAGACACTTTATTCTTCACTTTCCGAATCCAAGACATTGCATATTGAGTGGCGCAATTCAGCGCCGCACTTAGTTTTGTTACAGAGCGCAGAAATGAAAATAATTTAAATATCCCTCCTTCCTCAACTAAACTCCTCCGAGATAGAATCGAACCCACAACCATAGTGTATACGGTCACATACTACGCCATGATAGTCCATAATACGATGGTAAACAACTTTTACATATTGTAATTAATATCAGTTTTTTAATGTATGCAAATAAAAGAGATAATGAATTAAATGTATAAGAATAAATAGGTATTTAAATAGCAATGTGTAGCTTTTATACAATCTTTTAAAAAGCAATACATTCCGAGGCTAAATTCATAATAGTTTGGGCGTTGAGTAAAAAATATAGGGTCAAGTCCTTTAGTTAAGGAAATCAAGTTAACTTTCTGATAAAGATGACCTTCAAATTATGGTAAAAAAAATTTTTTGTAACAGAATGTCATGTGAATAACGAATGTGAATACTGACAGGGCTCTCCATGCGGTAGTCGTCAGCTCGATTTATTTCTTTTAAAATTTTTTTGTGTTAATATATACAGCTTCATGCTTGCATGTATGCATGCTTTCTTGCAGGATCGTCAGAGAGAACATAGTGTCAGGACTCTCCGTTCCCCACTATCCGCCTGAATTCGAGACATTGAGTGGCGGAACTCTAAATCTAATACTGTAAACTCTCTACATTACTTTTAGCATTCACTAAGTTTCTTAGCTATTACCGATGACGCTATTGTTGCCTACTTGCAGAATCTTTGGCTACAGATACTATGGTCGTGGGTTCAATTTTGCTTAGGGGAAGTTTCGATTTTATTCAAAAGTAATTCCGTACACAATGCCACTAAATGGGCTAAAAGTGGAAAGCAAGGTGATCTATATTGGGATTTTAATTGCATTATTGCCTGAGATGCATAAAAAAATCATATTCTCTTATATTTGAGCGTATTTTAGCATATTTTAGCGTATATTTGTTTTTAAATGTCTTATGTAAAAGTGAGAACAATTGTTATAAAAGGCACTTGCGCAATATGGTCAAGGTTTTAAATGATAGGTACCTATAGCAGATTTTATAGATATGTAATTATATGTAAATCTGAATGGGAAATACCTAATAGTTTTTGTACAGCATAAATAAAAAAAAATAATTAAATTAATGTGTAAATTAATACGGTTTTTTTTAGATTCTCTTGTATCTATCTATCTTTTTATCTATGATGACGTCACTTTCTTTTATGTATATCTATAATTATAAATTTGGCATTTCAATGGATCAATGTGACTGAATATATAAAAGGTACCAGCATTATGATAAAATACTGAACATATTACTCATGTTTATTTTTACTGTCTTTATTCAATTTTATATAAAAAAACTTGGCATGGAGGTGTAAATTGAACAACACATTTACCGGTAAAATAACTTGAAATTCTTTAACATTGCAAAGAAAAGTCCTTTCGCGTGACCAAAAACGGCTTAATGAAGGCCAACCAGTAATTACATAACCTTATTAATATCAGTTTTTTAATATAAGTTGTTATATACAATTTTTATAGATATATATATATCAGCTTTACGATTTTTTCCCATAGCACAGTAGACAGAGAGAAGCTATTGTCAAGTCACTCCGTTTTCTGTTTTCCGCCGGAATGCGAAACACTGTTTATTGAGTGGCGGATCTCAACGTCGCGCTTTGTCTTGTTCACTAGAGCGAAGAAATAAAAATAATGAAATTATGATCATTTTACCTAGTGAGAATCGAACCCACAACCATTCACGAATTCAGTTACACTGTACGGCAGTGGCAGTACTATAGCGTCTCTTTTATATACATACACATATGTTTAAAAAAATATTATTTTGTAATATGTGTATAAATGATAATGGACAACGCGATTCGATTTTGCAAATACACTAATAATAAATATAAATTTTCAATATCATAATACTGTCAAAAAAATAACTTTCGTCTATTATAAAAATTGATTTTTGCGAATTTATTGGTTGTAAATTTACGTTTTACTTAAGGAATTCCTTGGAGGGTTCTAAATTGCCCAATAAGTTATACCTTTAAAAGAAAAAAAAAAGAACGGAGTGGCGTTCTAACGACGGTCATTTTTTTATGATTGACGATTGATAACAGAAGTTACATAAAGATAAAAAACACAAAGTTCTAATTATAATCAATGTAAAAAATATATAGAAAACATAGATAAATATGAACGCAGCCGGATTCGAAGAGAGCCGTCCAACACTTTTCGAGTCTCCGCGGACCTTTTCGAGTCTCCAAGAGCCGAATTACGAATTTCGAATACCGCTGCGTTCAAATACTTATACGTTTTCTAAATATGTTTTAAATTTCCTAAGTATGTGAAAAACACTTTTAGAAATGTCAGAGATAATCAAAGTAAATATTAAAAAAGATATAGTTTAAAAAACTCCTTTAGGTACGCCTAAAGTTAAATATTAGTATTATCTCTGAACTATCCAATGCTAATAAAAAGTAGGTTGTTTCATACATTTCGTTATCATTTCCATAACGTTGCATCTCATTTTTCCTCAAAAACACCTTGAAAGTAAAACAATGCAATAATAATGAATAAATTAACAAGCTATTATGAAAACGATAGCAATAAAATTATATCATCGAAGATAGGAAATTCAATAAAGTTTGAAATCCAAAGTAAATTCAATAAGAAATTTTATCGACTCCATGTTTTTTTATATCTTTACATATTGTATAAGCACTGACAATTTATTCATAGACTCACCTTTACTTTTCGACCATACATTAAAAATAATCAGATAACTGTAGAAACTTATATACTAATAAATATATATAATAATTAATAAATTACATTATCATAACTGGATACAAAACAATTGATCGCGTATATTTTTATATTCATTTTTGAAAAATTTACGTTTCAGACACTTTGCAGTGGTCAGATTTTAGGATACTTTATTTTTACTGAAAGACTTATTTTGCATAATGATATGCTTTTTATAAGCGCTACTGCTCTAAGTGCAATCGTTCATAATAATCAATGAAAATTCTAAAAAAAATGTTATTTTACTCAGAACCTATTTCAATGTATGGACTTCAGTAGTTTAACCCTATTTACCCCACAACATATGGGAAATGTAATAGTAATAGTGCTTATAGCATAGAAGATAAAAATACTATTAATCTTAAAAAATACTAATAATGGTTTAAGTATTACTTCCTGTATTATACAAAGGACGTATGGAGAGGTAATCTCTAAAGGCTGAAATTCTAGTCACCATGAATGCAAATTAGCCAAAAAAAAGATATCTTATTTAGAAACGGTTCAACGTTCTGAACAGCTTGCAAGAGGCGCGCGTTCAATTCCCGCTGCGTTCAAATTTTTATACGTTTTCTAAATATGTCTTTTTCAATTTCCTTTTCCAAAAAATGTTAACAAAAAATGATATCTTCATTTTCAGCATCACGCTCCAGTGGTAAATTATTTGACGTACAAAAAATTAAACATGAAATCTTTTATTGAACAAAATTATTTTACTTTGACTTTAAGTGGCGTAACTCAACGCCGCGTTTTGTCTTACCAGAGAAGAGAAATGATAATAATTTAAATATAATGATTGCCTGGAATGGAAATCGAACCCACAACCAGGCGCGTTACAGTCCGACGCGGCCCTGCGCCACAATGTCCTCAACTCTTTATTGATATAGGATTCCAATAAAAAATAAACTATACAAATATTCTTAGCAGCAAAGAAACTTTATAAACTAAATGATAAATTATGCGAGAAGTGACAATCTCTAAAATAAATATTTAAAGAAAACAAATCCTTTCATTAATTTTGGCAAATTTTCTGCTACAATAATGATTTCTTAGTTTTTGTTTTTGATATTGTTGCAAAAAATTACTAATTGTACATTACAATACAATTTTTAATGAAGATAATACAATATAAATGAATAATATGAAGAATAATTTGCAGTATTATTTTTTGTAAGAAATTAATAATAATTAGTCACAAAATATTCAAGTTCAAATTTAATTATATTTTTAATGATATTTTAAACTAGTATTTTTATTAATTATTAAATGTCCAAAATTGCTAAATTAAGCATAAATTTACTATAGGTAATGTACATAAGTGTTGAGGCCACCATGACGCAATGGGATAGCGTCTGCCTCGATTGGTTGGGGGTTCGATTCACACTCGGTGGTATAATCATAATTTAGTTATTTTAATTTCTCCGCACTGGTGAACAAGAGAAAGCGAGGCGTTTAGTTCCGCCAGTCAACACACAATGTCTCGAATTCACGCGAAAGGCAAATAAAGAGTGTCGTGAAGCTTACAACATTCTGAAAACTTGCAAAATGTCGGACGATTGGCTTACACGTCCCATATTGGTATGCTTCACACTTTTTCCTGCATAGCAGGCTAGTTAGATTAAACCTATTGTCATGACACTCCGTTCTCCACTTTCTGTCCGAATTCCATTGCGCGTTAAGTTTCGGAGTCAAACACCGCGCTTTGTTTTACAAGAGCGGAAAAATAAAAACGGTTTAAATAATTCCTAGCGTAATGTTCTAAATACGTAAACTCATACACACAAACACATAATAAATGTATGAATATTAAATCACACACAATTGTTGACACGTGTAAATAAATACAATGAATAACCGCCGAATCTATTAAAGCAGTATAATAATTTAGTAAAATGTTATAATTTTTATTATTCAGATTAGCCTTGACCTCAACCATTCGCAAATCAAGTATCCAAATCTTATGATAAGTTAATTAAAGAAAAACTAATATACATAATGATCCGATAAGGCCGCTGTATCCCACTTTACATAGTATTAGTTATTTATATATAGAATAGCATTAGTTACTTTGCAAGTCATAGGTTTGACTCCAGCGTGTAGTATTTTAAAGTATTAATATTACGGGTGGTATATTTTAGATTTCTGTATATTTTATCTGGTTTAATAAAGTAATATTAAAATCATTTATATATATATTTATTAATTATTTGACGCTTTCTTGGCACAGTTAGACTGCATTGGATTTTCACTAATTGGAGGAAATAGCTTAATTATATTATTCAATATCTCCGGTTACAAACAAACAAACAGTACTATGTTGTGCTTAAAATAAGTAATTAATATATATAAATGATTTAAATATTACTTTATTAAACAGTTTGTTAAACATTGAGTTTTGATTTAAACACAGTGGTAAATTCCGTCACTTACCACGCAATACCTCTAGATGGATATAAGTGAAATACGGGGTATTTTTACACTACCGTCCCTCTACCTACCCCGCTTTTATATACCCTGCAAAAAAATGCCAATTTAAGCCGTTTGGTAATATTAGACAGTAATATAAAAATAATGTGCTAAAACAATAAGAAATCTTTAGCAAAAGCCTCTATACAAATATTAAATTACATAAACAAGCTTAGATGGTGTAACAGTTGTAATTTATCTACATTACACTAATATGTGAAGCGTATTTTATTATATATGAGTGCGTTACATCATACTGTTGTTAGAAAGAACGCATTAGTGGAGATTTGCCTTTCTTTCTTTAATAAAAGCTGTATATTGAATCGACTTTCTTTCTATGATAGAAACGCAAAACAATTCACATTATTTAATGTTCCGTAAAGTTATCTATGATATATTAGAACAGGCAAAATAGATTTTTTTGTTTGAGGCTGATTTCATTTTGTGCTAACAGTCGCCAAATATTATGCCAACAAAGTTTAGTAAAGTGTCATTTTTTAAAAGTTTAAGTATCAAAGAAGTGAAGTCAAATTATATTTAATAAAATTATTTTATATTAAGTAAAATGATGAATTATAAAAATTTACATAACACGTCTGAGACATAAAAAATCTTAGCCAATTACATATTTGCTAAGAACTTGTTTGGTGAATCCTATTTTTTGTTTAAAATATAATTACTTCTTTAAATTGTGGCGAAGAGAATTATAAATCATAGTTTTTAAACTAAAAAAACACGCTTTAAGTATTTTTTATTCTGTTTATAAAGGTTCATTTTGTGAAAATACTGTATTGTCATCGAGTCCGTGACGAGACGAGTTCGAGATGTATCTCGAATTCTCTGTTCAAATTTTTAAGCAAATTAGATAGTAACAAAGATGATTTTCTTATACTGATGAAGAGTAGCTTCAAACTTTTTCCCGCATATCAAGGTAGAGGGCAGTAAGTAAGAACCTAGTGTCACTTTGTGTGTTGAGTGGCGGACCTCAACGCCGCGCTTTGCCTTCGGTACTAGAGCGAAGATATTAAAATATTTATATCTCTGTATATATAATAAAAATGTAACTGTTCGCTGTCTCATGTAAGATATATGAAAAAAATATTCAATATAATGATTTTTATATTCACGCAAGCTAATCTCAGAAACGGCTTAACCGATTTAAACGCAATAATTAAATATTTATTAATAATAACGCGATTAATTAAATATTAAGGGAAGTTTAAATGTAATAACATTTAAACTTCCCTTAATATTTAATTTGTTTGTTCATGTCATTTCAATCGATTTATAAATAAAAATGTTACAGCTATATAAGTTACAAATGTAAGTAATGTTTGTGATTTAAGTGAATCGGAGCGAAAAACCTAAATAGTTTAGTCGTTAAGTTTACGCAGGCGAAGCCGCGAGCGGGTCGCTAGTTTTAAATATGATTAATCCCCTGAGTGAGAATCGAACCCACAATTAGTCGCGTTTACTGTCAGACGCGTGCCCACTGTGTGCGTTAAAATGTTAATGATTTTTATTTATCTTCATTAAAATGTCGGTAGAATATTTTGAATACTTCTATCATAAATAATATACTTTATTATTTAAAAAGATTATTTCTAAAGTTCACTATGACACAATAATCAAACTAGATTTTCAGGTTAGATAGCCGGCTTTTATAAAACATACTTTTTTGTTACGTAAAGGTTAAAATTAAAATATATGTCTTTATAACACATCCGTTAACATTGTATCTATACCTACTAAAATAAAACAGTAAAAATTTGTGTCTGTATATTGAACGTATTTACAAAAAAATATTTAAGAGAATTTAAAAAAGTATAATATAATATAAATCTATGATTTTTAAATATTTTCATGTCTACTTTTTTGTTTTTCACACATCTTCGGTTCTTATTTTAACTGGATTTAATCGCGTAGATTTTGGTAATCGAAAGGACATTTTAGAAAATACGATGTTTTTTATACTTTTAAGAAGGCTGTGGGTGAACACGGACGGTACGGACATATACGCGTATCGTGTCATATTTGTATATAGCGTCTTACAAATGTTTGTTGTTCGCTGTAGGTTCGATTCCCACGTAAAGAAATGGGGGAGAATTGGTATTGCTTAACTGAATAGTTGGAAAATAAATATTCTAATGTAGCACAATTAAATAATACATTAAACTCCCTTTTTTAGCCTAGAGAGAGAGAACATAGTGTCACGAGACTTCGTTCCTTGCTTTCCCTTATTTTTTGAGCGGCGGAGCACATCGCCTTCATACCAGAAAAGGAAAATGAAAAAAAATATTATAATCATTCCTCCGAGTGTAGATTGAACCAACAACCATCCCGTTCGCAGTTAGACGCAGTTCCAATGAGCCACGAAGATTTGTTTTAATTGTCTAATAATTAATAAGTTATCGCTAGCTGCCGACTTTGTATATATTATAATAAATACATTTACATCTACAGTGTGTGATACATAAGTGTTAAAGGAACAACTTGATATTCCGGACGGAAGCGAAGCAATGTCTTTTAATATACCTTCTGAATGTAATGTCATTGAAAGCGTAATATAGGTCTGTAGCTAATTGAATTGGCATTTACATATCAAAATTACAGAATGTCAACTTGAATAATAAGTATAATCACATTTGGAAACGAAATCATTTTTAACCGAATTAATCGCGAATATTTTTTAATACATATTCGAAAATACATTTTAGAAACCCGACGTTTCGAACACTTTACAGTAGTTACAGGTCCAGTATAGTTTGACTGTAAACGCGATGTTTGTAAGTTCGGTTCAAGCCTTATTTATATTTTATTTTAGTGAGATAAGGCGCAGTGCTGAGCTTCGTTGTCGTAGCTCATAATACTAGGTTATATTTGCCTAACCTATGCGGGAAACAGAATATAGCGAAGGTTTGAGAATTCAAATAAAACAATAAAAATACATTGTGTTTTTTATTGAATACATCGCTTTATTTTTAAATGCTCGATTGGAGAGGTAATCATGTGAAGAAAAGTAGCTATTGTGAAGGTTGATATTAAAAGCTTTTACATTATAAGTAAATCATTAAAAACCCAGAAGAGATTTTGTTTCAGAAAATAAGAAATTATATTGCGGGGCAGTGCGGCAGCGTTACTATATTTACAGTAAGAACTGAACACGCTATTGGTTGTGGGTTTGGTTGTCACTTGAGAAAATGTTTATCCATACTAATATTATAAATGCAAAAGTAACTATGTCTGTCTGCCTGTGTCGTCATTACGTCCAAACTGCTGAACTGATTGCGATTGAAAATTTATATAGAGATACTTGAGGGTCTTGGGATGACATAAGTCTCTTTCCAAAAATAAAAGAAATAATATATTATATTAAATTATTAGTATATTATATTTATTTATAGGTTCTTCAAACATGACTGTTTCTAGCTTATTTACATATCATATACAAATTTACCATTGAAATACATATTTTTTTAAATAAATATTAGGATAAAAACTCGCCTAGTAATATCGCGTCGATTGCTTCATGTAACAAAAACTTGTTTAATGTGTTTATTTCCTATACTTTTGGACCCCTAAAAGTTCCCCGAATCGAAATTACATACCAAGGTTAGGATTAAACAATATTGATACTAATTATTTTTTGTAATGTTCACACACATTTAGGATAAGAAAAAGATTTTTAAAAAACATATACAAATTTGAAAATAGCGGATCTCAAAGCCGTGTCTCATGTTAACAGTCCAATCGCTTTGACCACTAAACCATACGTCTTATCCAGCTAGATCAACGGTTACGCATACGTATAGTATAGCCCTATGTGGCTTATAAAATAAGACAATAGAAATTAGGTGAGAGTGCTTAACAATACGAGTTCGAGTCCCGCTACATATCTTACATATCTTCATATTGAAGTTTTCATAAAATACTTAATATTTACTTTAAAACACAAAAAAATTATAAGAAAGTGTTATATCGTACTATAAGCGCCATTTTGTACCATAAACTGCTTTCACTATCGATTGGCAATTTCATTCATAGACGAAAGTAATGAGGTAATATTTTTTTTTACAGATGTTATTTCTTGCTTTGTTACAAGATTTTTCTCTGAATGTTAATAAAAAATTAAAAAGATATTTTTTTGTTCTTATCGTTTTAGAATTAGGCTTTTCGTTTGATACATGTATCAGAATAGTTTATTTATTTACTGGACCGAATATAAGTTTATTTATTTCCTAGACGAAACTAAATCGTCTAGTTTCAGTTTTTAGTCTTTGGAAAATAATAAAGGAATGTCGGTAGTGAGTCTATTGAACCTAGTCACGTTGACGTGTGACGTAGGCGTTACCTTAGCAACGTGTATGTGACTTTACAAAAACTATTATAACAAACACATGATTATCCTGTATATGTATAATATTCACTTTATTATTTTAATTTATTTCTTATGCATAATTATTATAAATATTGTCTTGTTGCATTTCACTGTATATTCATTTTAGCTTCACTTTTCTCGCATGTCTGGGTAGTAAGACACTCCACTCCGTTCCCCAATTTCCACCTGAATTCAAGACTGCATGTTGAGTGGTAGAAATCAACGCCGCGCGAAAAATTTTATTAAATATAATATTTTTCCTAAATGAAATTCGAACCCACTACCATAACATTCCCTTGGACTTCATAGTACTGATCCATGATAGCGTAAGAATATTTAGTATGAAAATCAAATTACTCCGTTAAGAGTACATGACAAGTGTAGGTTACTAGGACATTATCTGACCTTATGTAATGAAAGGCTGCTGGTTTAAAATGGTTTTATATTGAAAACTGCCAAATATAGATGTGTTCAAGGTTAGGTTGTACATTAATTGCCATTTCAATATTGTCCCAATTAAACTGATTATTATTTAAGTCTACACGAAAATAATGATGTAATAATAATAATACATTTTATAAATTTCACATGACTTGACTTCCCCTTAAGAGAAATATAAGTATAAGGTATTCAAATAGAGATTCGTTCGAAGTTATAGTTTCGTTACAAGGTTTCGGTTACCATAAAAATATATACTTACTAGTCTTAATGACTAGATTACAATTTGTTTTTAGATTTTTGGTAAGAATATGTATTATTTTATTTATATTCTATAGACAAGGCATTCCCTAATGGTGCGTGATCACCGCCGCCCACGACGTTTTCAACGACGTTCGCTTTTTTTCATTAAAAAAAGCGAACGTCACGATAAGTAGCCTCGTTCTCAACTAACCGCAAATTTAAGGATATTGCCTGTTGTCATCGTGGCGCAGTGGGACAGCGTCTGAATGTAATCGCGATGGTTGCAGGTTCGATTACAATGATTATGATCAGAATGATTTATGTGTTTAAAATATTTCTCTCTGCTCTGGTACCTAAGACAAAGCGCAACGTTGAGTCCCGCGACCCCCCAACACGTAATTTCGATTTCGGGCGGAAAGTGGAGAGCGCAGTGTCTTGACACTAGGTTCTTTCTGACTTGAGTAGTTATATGGGAAACAGCGTGAAGCTGCTTCGCTTTGCGTGTTAGGTGGCGGAATATAAGTCTGTGTTACCAGAACAAAGAAAGTTTTACGTGTGCACATTAAAATATATTTAACGAACTAAACTAACGTCTTGTAGCAAACGAAACGAAAAACGAAACTTCGAAGGAACTTCTAAGAATTAAGTTCGAGAATAAAATTTGAGCCCGAAATTCTTACTTCGCAAGGACATTCTATTTTTACATATTGAGGCAAAAAACAATAGATAATTTCAATGTTATACTTTTGTTATGTATTTATATTTATTAAATAGAAAAGAAAATAATGTACGTGACCTTAACATTTTAAAACATTTAATAAAACAAATATTTGTATAAAATAAAACAAAATATGCTAACAAGTTAGCAAAATGTAATCAAATACATTCGTAACTTTTTTTATCAAAACAATAGCATTTAATACCGAGGAATGAGCAACCTGTGTTTAAATTAAGCAAATATTGTTTTAAACTTCACATACTCGTATATACGAGCATTCTCACATATGCGTATATACCCATATGTGAGAAAGCCAATGCAAAAAGTTATTATTTTCAGTGTTTACTTTTTATTTATAAGTTTTTTTATCTTCACACGAGTATATCTCGTTAATTTTGCAGGGTCAGCTAAGAAACCCTCATGAAAAAA
This sequence comes from Podotricha telesiphe, assembly GCA_038994665.1. Classification (NCBI taxonomy): domain Eukaryota; kingdom Metazoa; phylum Arthropoda; class Insecta; order Lepidoptera; family Nymphalidae; genus Podotricha; species Podotricha telesiphe. Next base: position 973,270 of record JAOYRR010000129.1, on the reverse strand, counting down.
TAGATAGTATCACCGTTGACGCGTAAAGTACGCGTTCCTTTAGCAGCCTGTATGTCACTTTCTATATGTCACTTTGTATGTGTAATATTTATTTTATTAATTCAATGTTTAACTTATATCTTATATAACAATGCATTATTGTGTAAAATATAAGATTTGTTCTAAAACTGGCAGAAACTTTTGCACATTTCTGTACATGGCAGATATATGAAAAAAACTATTATTAAGGGCATTTATCAATATAATAGAACCCAAAACAATGATTTTTAATTTTAGTTTTTGTTTGTCTGTTTGTTTTGTGTAGGCTAATCTCAGACAAGGCTTAACCTTTTAAAATATATTTAAATGCATAAACTTCCCTGAACATTTAGAGTTTATTTCATTTCAATCGGTTTATACTCAAAAAAGATACAAACATTTAAATTATAAAAAGTTTCTGATTTAAGTGACAACCCGGGCGGGCGAAGAAACAAAATACTTTAATCATGTAGGTTACGCAGGCGAAACCGCGAGCGGGTAGCTAGTTTAACCCAGTACTTTGTCCTACACGTCCGATTAAACAAAGAAAAGTAAATACATACTAATTCCTTCAACTGGGAAGTGACTCTACAACTATCATATACGTTTAGTCAGTTACCACTGCGTTACTATGGCAATGACTTAAGACATGATGCCTTAAAAGATCTTTTTACATTTATACAGTACATTTAATTAGTAAGTCTTAATCGTAACCGTATCGTAAGCGTATCGTGACGTAGCCGCTAGCGATTGCCAATTGAGGAGAATTATACTTCCTTATATCCATAATAAAGTATAGTACCACTTAATCTAATTAAAAAATCATGCTAATTAATTTGAACTTGAAATAATAAAAAGACATTAACATTATTCATTTTTTTAACAACTGGTATAGAAGTTGTACAAATTTTTTATTTTATTTAGTAAGTAAGGTCAACTTATATTAAGAATAAAAATACTTCAATACTAAAATATTATTTTTTTTTACAGTTTTTTTAGTTTTAGGATAGGCAGAGAACCTAGTGTTAACAACCCCACTTTCCACCCGAATTCGCGATATTTTGTGTTGAGTGGGTCAACACCGTGCCTTATCTTACTTAAATTAGAACTTATAATTTAAATGGTGGTAACTTTTCTATTTATGAACCAATTGGAAGGAAGTTAACACAAATACAATAGTCAAACTGGTTTTATGTATTGATAAATGCCCCCAATATTATATGTTTTCATTTATCTTCTATGTGCAGACAGCAATCAGATACATTTTTATTATATATATATATTAAATATATATCTAATTTGTTTTTGTAATTTTTTCTATCCAACAAATGGGATTTGAAGACAGAACCATCGCCTCAATTGGAGCACTCTGCTCACATAACTACAAGGTCAATATTTAAAACAAAAACGCAGCAATTTAAAATCATGACAATATTTTTTTATTACAAATTTATATCTTATTAAAATGCAAATATACACAAATATACAAATAGACAAAGTCTATATAAAAAATGTAGATTTCACATTTTATAATAATCTTACAAGAAATGTTTATGCCAAAACCATTGTTCGGCTAAAACCGCGACCGTGACCGCAGTGAGAGTACACTTTCGCTATATTTCCGGATTACACGCTAACTTACTATGAACTTAACGACTAATAAAATAAGATTTAAAATGCTGTGTTAAGTGAATCAGGATACAAAATCATATAAATTGAAAAATTGTTTCTATTTATATACAGTTACGTTATATTTTTTAAAGTTGTTTATTTTTTTTTTTACATACAAAATATGTGTTAATGCTGGCTGAGTTTACACGTATTATGAGAAAGGTCGCGTTATATCAAGTAGACGTAGTTGGCTTCGAGCATTTTTGTAAGTTGTTCAAGATTTCCATAGCAAAATTATAAGGCCCTGAATAGCCCCGGGACTTAAGTCCCAGGGCTATTCAGGGGTTGTGATCAGCCATTCGATAGTATTTAAGAGTGTCCCTTACGTCGCAAAAAATAAAGATTTAGGTATCTTACTTTCCTTCACTTAAAATAACTTTTCTAGCATATTAAGCTTTTCTAGCATATTAAGGTGTTAATAAGAAAACATTCACTTTTTTTTGAGTTTCACACTTTTTTCCGCATAGCATGAAAGGCAGAGAATCTAGTGTCAAGACACTCTACTTTATGCCCGACTCCAAAACATTATGAGTTAAAAATTTAACACATGTCCATCCGATAATATAATATTTTCATAGCATATTCCTGATATACTTGCCAGCATGATTAAGATGAAAATATATTTTAATTTTTAATTTAATTTTTAAATTTAAATATTTTAATTTTAAATTATCTTTTTATCTCATACGTTATTTTGAAATAGCAACCTTGTAAACGATTATTTGGTAAAAGTTTTAATAAATGAGGGTACATTGATATTATCAATTTGAACGTAGCGGAGCTTTGCCTTTTCGACGAGTTTCAAAAAAAGGCAGGTTCAAATTCCGTTCATTAGCTTAATTTGTTTACAGTTTAAATGTGTACCTATATGCTTAAGTTATTTGTCTATGCTTTTAAGCGTTATAGGCTGTAGCTGAAATATGTTTAGGTTAGGTTTAATAAATAACTATAAATAACCATTAACTGACCATACCATATATAAATAACCATAAAAACCAATAGATAGCCAATAAAAAGCCAAAAATGATCAATTTTTACCATTCATAATTATGATATGACATAAGTTAACTATATGTAATACGTCAAGCAAAAACTTTGTACCTCTTTTAACGAAAATGATGTTTGTAGGGGTACGAAATATGTGAAAATTATAATTTCAATAGAGAAGTGTTTATGTTTTTTTAAATTGTAATACATAAAAATAAATTAATTTAACAAAATAATTACATCATTTTTATAAAGTGACCTGCACTTTGCTAAGGCAGCACATTGTTTACGCGTCATTGCATCTTATATATATAATATTTGGCACAGTTAAAGTTTATATAGACCAGAATTGCTAATGTTTTTGATAATAAAACAATAGAAACTATCAATAAAATAAAGAAATTATCAATTAAAGTTACATTCAGATTTGAATTAAGTGGTAAACTACACGTTGCTAAAGTTACTAGTTCTTTATCTATGCAATAAATCAAAACGGTGTCTGTTTCTAATTTTAAAATTATCGCTTTTTACTAAATGTATACACGGTAAATATACGAAAATAACTTTCTTAACAATTTTTGTCTGTCCTGTTTATTCTGGCGAATTCTTAAGCAGCTGGACCGATTTTTGACGGGACTTTTACTGGCATATAGCTGATGTAATAAGAAGTAACTAGGTATTTTAGAATTCCACACGGACGAAGCCGTGGGCACAGCTAGTAATTTATAATTTCACTTACTGTCAATTAAAATGCCTATACACAAAAACGAATTAAGTGCTTCCAAAGTGGTTTACAGCATATTTTTTACTATCATAAATGTAAACGGAAGCAGGTAATTAAAATTTACTTAGTAAGAGATAAAGCTTTAAAAAAAAATTAAAAGCTATGTCATAAATATACAAACTCGAAATTCCAAACGATTATCATTGATGTGAGATAACACAAATAGATGTTTTTTTTCTGAAGGCAAATATTATTGTAACAAATTCATTAGCAATATTTTGTATGGATTACGCTTTTCTCTTTCACTATATAATAATTAAATGTATTATTATAACAATGGCACAGCGCAATGACTGTTAATTTTATTAGTTGTGGGTTCGATTCATCACGGAATCAATCAGTGGGACTGATTTACATTTTTAAAATACTTTATTCTATTTTAATTTTTCCGCAATTATACCGGTATCGAAGACAAAGCGCGGCGTTAAATTTCGCCACTCAACATGAAATGCCTCGTTTTCGGGCGTAAAGTGGAGAACAGTGGAAACGGTCTTTACAATAGATTCTCACTGCTATGAAGCAAATGTGTGACAGTTCGAAAAGAAACTAAAATTGTAATTTAAGATAAAGCACATTGATATACAGTTCATCAATATTTTGAAATTAAACCTTTTCATGCTATATTGACTACTCGTATATGCCTTATTAATACAAATGGAGTGATATAAATTTGGCACGGAAATCCAAAGTTTATTACAAAATTAATAACAAATACATTAAATTAGTAAAATAAACATTACCCACCCTACCATCCATGTGTTTGACATACATTTTTAATAAAGTGACGTATATGGCTATGGCAACACCTATGTCACTTTACGCGTCGACGGTTTCTTTAGTTATATTTTTCGCCACATGGGGACTAAACACAGACGATCACAGAACGAGGTGATACGTGACTCCGACCTCGTAATAACATACCAAATTAGTGGAAAATATATTAAAGTCCTCTTATTTTTGCTTGAATATTATATTCAATACATATAACATTAAAAAAAATAATAAAATAAATGTATATATAAAATGATTTGAGTATTTCTATGTTATTAATATAGAGAAGCCTATTACAGTAGTAGTAGCATAACTATCTAATATATACTATACTATCTATCGATTCAGTTATTCTGGTAAGAGTTGAAAATAACAAAATCGATATTAGGGCAGCTCGATTTTAAATGGCAAGACTTTTCAAATATTTAAGCAATTTTTTATTTTAATTACTAAGTTTTATAAGTATATATTTCAATATGAAACTCAACATAACAAGTTACACTCGTATTTACATTCGTATTTTAATAATTACAACTGTCCATTCTATATCAGGATATACATCCCTACGTGTCACACATTCCTTCCTTTGAATAAGGAACATATAAACAAATCTATATACGACATAAGCACCTATTGTATAATTGTCTAATGTGTTATTGCAGATAAGTGATAAGGAAATCGGCAATCACGTGGTAGAATGTACGATTCAAGTCCGTCATAAAGGCCTTGATTCAAATCTATGCCATTAAGCCATTAACGGCTAATTTCAGAGATGAAAATAATTGTTTAATTGATATTAATTCGGTATATACTAGTATTTACAGATTTGTACTTTAGTGATAAGTCATAAATATAGTTAGATGTATTAAACTAGTATTTTAATATCTTTGTTGTTATTATAATAAAGCAGTTCCCATCCAGCACACTTCAATAAGTGTTTCATCCGTACATGGTGACACTGCAACTCGAATGAATGAATTTAATGCCAGTTAAGAGCTATTTGATAAAATTAAAAATTAAATACTTTAATATAATATACGAATGTTACCATAAAAAATAACCAAAGAACCATCATGTAAAATACCAGGGGCATGGCGTCTTAAATTTAAATATCTTATTGTAAGATTTCGCAGCCAACAGCTCCAATGGGACACTTAGCATGCCTCGTCTGTACAGCCGTCCCTTTATCACAGGGTTGATCTTTTGAATTTTTGAAACAATAATTAGATATTCTTGAAAGAATATTTTTATCTGTATGTTAACAAAGTAAAAACAATGATTAAGGTGAAGTTGACTAAGTAATATACAGATTGTGTGCATATATGTCAATATCTATATAAATAAATAAAATTGGAGTGTTGCTTGTAATATTATTTTTTTAACTAAATGCATGTGTATATACGGTACATATACCAAAATAATATGTCTCTCTATTCGTTCCAGATAATATCCGGAGCGGCTTCGACCGATTTTGACGGGACTTTCACTGGTAAATAGCTGATGTAATAAGGGGTAACTTAGGCTATTAGATTAACTTAGACTTATATCTTAGAATTCCACGCGGACGAAGAAGCAGGCTTAGTATATTTTTAATATTATTCAATGAAGAAGGTATTCGTTATTATTTGCCTTATAAATTCAAACAAAAAGTACATTGCGTTACTTCAGCTTATTGTGTAGTTTTGAACACGATACTAAAGGAAATATCGTATAAAAGAAGTAATCTCGATAACTTTGCGATTCTATTTCTCTGATTATTTATAATAATAATTATAATTTTTAGAGAATCGAGAATTTAAAATAATAGTCATGACCTAACCTGTTATAACTATTATTTTAAATAATACCTGTCTAGGTTTACAATTTAAGTTTCAAAGGATATAATTCTACACATAATAAAAATAAACTTAAGACCGGCTTATCTGGTACGAAACCATTTAAAATTATATTACGCGGTACATTAATATTTAAAAGTATATTTTTTTAATTCAAAAGTTATTATTTAATTTATCATTCAAATGAGTGTAATAGTTCTTTACATGAATAAAACTTCAAATCGTTAAAGTATACACATGTACTTTATTCGTAGTGTATATACTATATAAATATTTCGTCACACGATGCAATTGCATAACAAGCGTTAACAACTGCAGAGATGAATTTAAAAGATAAATTTAATTATTATAAACAACGAAGGAGTCCACTCTCAGTCTGCTATATAAAGCTTCACGCTTTTCCCGCAAAACGGGGTAGTCAGAGAGACACTAATGTCAAGACACTCCACTCCACTTTCCGCCCGAAATCGAGACATTGCATGTTGAGTAGCGGGACTTAGCGCCGTGGTTTGTCTTTAGTACCAGAGCGGAGAAATGAAAATATTTTAAATATAATCATTGCCCGAAGTGGGAATCGAACTCACAACCAATCGCGTTTATAGTCAGATGCTGTCTGACTGTGCCACGATAACCACAATATAATAATAAAAATAAGAAGACGATAACTATTAAATCTTGATGTTTTATTCTTTCATTTTAAAATAAAAAACTTTTGGCTTATTTACTTGTAAGGTAAATCAACAAAAAAAATATAGAAATCCAAAGTTATACCTATGTATAACAAAAGATCGCTAGAAATAATATTATGGATAACATGTTACAAATGATGTATATTTTATATAACAAAAATTGTTTTTAATTAAATTAAAATGTCTGTACTTTTGCTATTTATATATGTTAAAAACTAACTACTACCTATTTTTAAAAACTAACTAACTTTACTCGTCTGTATAAAAATGTCGTTCTTATAGCTACGTTATCATAAAAACAATTAAAATAACTTACCATCTTTAAAAAACAATATTTTACACTGGCAACACTTAAAGTTTAACACAAAACACAATTCACTATACAACCATTAACTACGGAATGCACTTGCTCTCAGCTCGGTTCTGCAAAAAAACATACAAGTCAGTGAAAGTGAATGTGAAGTTGATTTTGGCAGTGCACTGGGCGCCGATATTTATCATAACTTTATAAAGTCTGATGCCATCATATGAAGAACTAAACTACACTTTGATAATGAGGCTTAGCTTATATTTAAGCCTTTAAAAAAAGCCTATAAAAATATAATAATATAATATAATATAATTTATAAGCCTTTATAAAGGCTTATGCGGCATTTATTAGCGCATTGGTTGTGGCTTCGATCCCTATTAGAAGGAATGAATATATTCAAATCATATTTATTTATCTTGTCTTGTGAGACATCATGTGGAAATGAGTTCCGCCACTGAACAAGCAATCTCTCGAATTTGAGCGGAAAGCGGAGAACGGAGTGTCTTGACACTATGTTCCAGCCACCCTGATATGCGGCAAAAAGCGCGCAGCTGCCAATAACCACATTATTTAAACTGACCATTCTTCAAATATTCTTTATTTATAAAGTATCATCAATTATCATTTTTAAGATGATAAATAATTTTATTTACAATAAATAATATATTTTACGGCAAATTTTGGTGCAACCGTCAGATGTTTACGAATGTATTAATTAGTTTTACGTAATGTTTGAAATGGAAAGTAAAATCCAGGTATCGAGAACAAAAGTATTAAATTAACCTCGTTTTTTTAAATGTTTAACTTTATCTCTTCCATGTTAAGTTTTAATACAGTAAGTGTCAATAATATTTTAGAAACTTCATTATTGGGTAGCTAGAGAGAACCTTGTGTAAAGACTTTCCGTTTTCAACTTTCCGCCCGAATTCGAGACTTCACATGTTGAGTGGTACCTAAGACAAAAGTTCCGTTTTGTCTTAGGTACCAGACTGGAATATAAGAACATTTTAAACCAGCGACCCGCTCGCGGCTTTCCTGTGTAAGACACACGACTATAATTCTTTCTTTTTTCTGAACGCCCGCGTTCACACATAACTCACAAACTTAGCTTAAATTTATATTTCAAATATATATATATTTAAAAAGTAAACACTAAATGTGTTAGAAAGGAAACAAAATTTATCTTCCATGTACAGACAACGATCAGTTACATTTTTATTACATGTATAGAATAGATATAATCGTTCTACCAAGTGGAAATCGAACCTACAATCAACTACTCCATGATTGTTATATTTTATTACATCTTCCGTTACATTCGAGGTTGACATAGAAAGGCAAGCTATCAAAAACTCTTTATTACGTATTGGGTAACATACTATACGCATTTTCTAACTAGACGAGGTAAAGAATTTTATTTGTATAAATATTTTCATAGATTGAACCCACGACCATTGCGCTATGATGGTGATATTATATTAATGTTATATGGACAATTTAGTAGTCAGTTAAATATTGTTAAATATTGGCCATACCATAGGCATACGTAATCAAAAGCGGTGTCAGTGTGTCGCGGGATTACGCGTATATTTGCACCCAGTTAACTAAACACACGGACTATAAGCACAGCGTACATATAACAAAAAATTAAAGCTATGCATAAATTCTGATTTGTCATATATCTATACATATAATAAAGATGTAACTAATCGCTGTCTGTACATGGAAGATAAATGAGAAACATATTATTGGGGGCATTTATCAATGTAATAGAACCGAAAACAATGATTTTTTATTTTCTTTTCTGTTTGTCTGTGCGTTTGTGCAAGCTAATATCGGAAACGGCTGAACCGATTTTGATATATTCAATCGGATCATAAATAAAAAAGTGACAACAATTTAAATTGTAAATTTAAGCAAAGTGTGTGGAGAGGAGAGAACGCGAGCGGGCGAAAAAAATATTTAGTTATAGTCGCATAGTTTACGCAGACGAAGCCGCGTGGGGGACGCTAGCTATTAAATATAAGCAGAGGTTAGGTTAGATATATTTTTTCCTAATGTATTTATGCTGCTGAGTGTCACCTGACTGGCGTACGAAACTTTCCGCTTAAACCAATATAACGATTCTTGGAAATGATATCCCTAAGATTATTAGGAATAACGTAAAAAATAAAATTATTTGTTACCTAAACATAATTATTTATTCGAAAAGACTAATATAAGTAAAAAAAATAATTTAAAAAGCTTATCACTATCTAATAAAACCGGATACATAAAATTATTTCTTCCCTAAATTATAATTCTTTATTCGAAAAAAAATATGAGTAATGGTTTTAATAAAAAAGGTTATCTGCATCTTATACAACCGGATGTATATAATTCATCAAGTGTACACTATACTTTTTAATGTGAAAACACTTTAGTATATGAACTTGAGAAGTGTTATGCAATCTCTATTTACGCACAACAATATTTTAGAGAAAATAACACATTTACTAGTATTTTAACATTTCTAAAGTTTTATTCACACACTTAGGAAATTCTTATTCTAATAATGTTTTACATTTATTGTTAGTTTGATTTGTCCAATATAAAGATTATTCCAGCCTAATATTCCTATTATCAATCGAATCGGGGGTAACCTACAAGTTTGAAATATAGCAACACTATATTATACGTTCTATAAACATAGTAAATAATAATGGTCTAAATATAGCGCCCATTGCAGGGTAGTCAGACCTACGACCTAAACCATGTCAAAAGCCACCGTTCTCCACGTGCCGTTCTCCTCCTCAACCCCACTTTTTGTCTTGTCACCAGAGTAGAGAAATAACAAAAATATAATAATTCCTCCGAGTGGGAATCGAACCCACAGTCATTGCGTATACAATCAGATTCAATAGTTTAATTTGTCTTGAACAGGTCAAAATCAAGGTTATTATTTCTATTATCAATCGAAACGAGGGTCACACACAAGTTTGAAATATAGCAACACTGTATCATATGCTTTATAAAAGTGGTGGAATGGTTTATAATAGTTAGAAATAAATGGTCAAACTTAAATGGCCTTACTCTGCAAATAGGTATTCTACCGGCTTTTTAAGCAAATTATTATGCTTCATTTATTAGACACGTGATATTTTTTATTAGAAAAGAGCTCGTTCCTTTACCTTGTTTACAATAGACAACAAATATTTTAATATTTTGTACTCACTAATACAATCGAATAGTAAATTTACTTAAGAGGTTATTGACATCACATACGCTAATTTAAATGTAATTCACATCTTTAACGTTTTTACCAAAAAATATTGTCAAAATAATATTGAAATAAGATAAGTGTTTCAATAGTATAAGTACGTACGTAAAGTACGACCTCTATTAAACTTAACATATGCTTATTATTTGTTCAGTATTTTTTTTATAACAAGCATTATTTTACATTACATGATACCGGTCCTTATTATTATTGTACCGAAATCGAGAAATTGCGTGTTGATTGGTGAAACTTAATGCCGCACTTTGCCTGTTCTTTAATATGGAGAAATGAACATATTTTTTTAACATAGTTATATTAAAATCATCATTCCTCCAAGGGAGTATCGAACCTACAACCAATAGCGGTTGCGGGTAGCCTCGCGATAATTTATATTTATTATTGAATGATACGCATATCCTATTAAAAAGCGGTTTTTGATAATTTATGCAATAATCAGATATTACTCTATTGAGTTACAATTTCAGGGTCACCTTTGAAACTTTTGCAAGTATACTCCGGTTTTTTATTAAAAATTTAATGAAAGGACGAAACGATGGGGCTCTTTTGAGCTAGTAGTTTGAGTAGTTATATTTGTTTACGCCCCAAATATTTTTTTAAGCTTTATGCATTCTAATTTAACATAAGCAAAGTGTATGGCTGAGAGGGAATAGTAAAACGCTCCGTTCCCCCCATTCCGTCCGTCTTAAGGACATTGCGTGTTGAAAGGTGGAACCAAACACCGTTAAAATGAAAATGACTGACGAATTGAATTACCCAATACTATTATAGTAATAGTATATACTTTGGTTTTGAAAAAATATATTGAAAAGAAACATTTACCATAAAAAACATGCAGTTTTTACAAAAAAATATAATTAACATTTGCAATTACTGACTTTATTAGTAAAACCTATGTTTAAGTAGATAAAGCTTTAGCAATTATGGGCAAAAACTTGTCGTGACATGACGAAACTAATTGAAAGCTTTGATCAAACCTTTCAAGACTATATTAGGAATGCCTGTACACATAGATATAGATACATGAAAATAAATATCTTCGTGGCGCAGTGTGACAGCATCTGATAAGAAAAACGACAATCGTCGATTCAATCCCCATTCGGGGAAACAATTATAATTAAATTATTTTCATTTCTTAGCTCTGGTAAGGCAAAGCGCGGCGTTGAGTTCCGCCACTCAAAACGAAATGCGTCTAAAGTACTTACTTAATTACGGTACAAATATATAGGCATTTACAAAGAAGTGTTTATTTTATACAAAATTAAATTCCCTTTAGAAAGAAAGTTTGTTTAGTGCCTGTCTGTATAATGGTTTAAAATACATACGAGAAATAAATTTATTTTATATTCTGACTAAAACCAAAATATAGTATTAAGTAGTAAACTAACTAGTTTCAATTTATAATATGTCATTTGATAATAATTATTTTATATTTTTATTATATTAGTTTAGACGGATTGAAGCTAGTTTCACGACACCTGGAATCTACATTTCTTCACATTGAGCCCTAATTCGAGAGCATTTCTCATTTAGAGATAAACTTGTCCATTGCACTACAGTGTGTCTACAGTGTGTCTACACTGCAGTGGTCTCAATATTAAACATAAAAAATAATTTTATAAAAAGTTCATTTGTTAGTAGTATTTATATAACTATTCTATCCAAAAAAACCATCTTATATTTTGCTCTTTATAAGGTTTAATATTATGAGGTTTAATAAGTAAAGCATTTATATATAATATACACAGAAAAGTTAGTAAAATAAAAATAGGTCTCTCATCTTAAGTCTAAAATAGGAAGTTTACGCAGCATAGTAACTTATTTTATCATTTTTAATCGATATCTTAGTCGTTTAAAAATTAAGAGCACATTTTAAGCTATATATAATATCTATACATTTTAAGCTATATATAAACTATTAATTTGAGATTTATTTATTAATCGAACCTAGGACTTTTGTTATAGGAATGGAAATTCTACAACATGTATTTAAAATAGAGGCTCTATCGATACGGCACGCGACGTAACACGTAAACCCGTTATATCCGTCGCATTTCCTGCTCTTTCCTAGGGTACTAGAGCGGTAAGGCAAACTTATGTAATGGTCGATTATGCATTATAACTATGACATAACACTTTAGTAAACCATCTTTCAAAACTTTTTTTATTTTTGCAATCATCAAATGCCATGACTGTTAATTAAAATAACGTAATTTTAAAATGTGTATAACTTATATTTCTTTAAATAAAAAGAAAAGACGAACGTAGAAGGCCTTTGTGGCACTGTGGAACAGCGTCTGTAAACGCGATGGGTAAATAATTCTTATTTCCCTACTCTAGTAGAGCAAAGCGGAGCTCTCAAGTCTTGAATTCTGGCGAAAAGTTTGGACCGAACCGATTTTCGAAAATCTTATCTAAACGTTTATAAAAGGCATAGTAATTATTTAATAATCTATTGTCGATATTAAACCACTATGTCATGATGTATGTGCGTAAATAAAAACAGTAATGTCAGTATAAATATAGGTATAAGGACATGTTTAGTATTTAAGATATAATATAACTATGATGAAGCTTTTACGCTTTCTAAATCACGTTAAATATATATCGTATTACAACCACTATTGAATATAGCATGGGTCTGTTTATAACTAATTTAATACAATTTTTTTTTAATATATATCAGCTTGACATCTTTTAGGCAGGAAGAACGTAGTGTCAAAACACTTCGTTCTCCACTTTCAACCTGAATTCGAAACATTGCGTGTTAAGTGGTCGAACTCAAGACCGCGCTTTGTGATACGAAAATAATTTAAATAAAATCAATCCAACGAGTGTGAATTGAACCCATAACAAATTATATACAGACAAATTATAATATAAACTTATCATAGTATATGACATAGATTTAGACATTTATTTTGTAAATAAAGAAATAAATATAATAAAACCTCAAATATTTTGTTTCTGGGACATAAATGTGCAATAAAACAAAGTTTAGGTAGGAGTTTGGGAATCCATCAAAAATTTGTCCCTTATATTGTCGCTAATATTGGTTTTTCAAACAAAAGTATAATACTATTTTTCAAACAAAACAAAAATATATCAACTTTAAAACTTTACTATAATTTCATTAATATGTACATATTATTGTAGTTGGCTATCAAATATGAGAAAATTATTTTAAAATATAGCATAAAAAATGCTACATTACGCCTTGCATTTATAAAAAATTCGTTAACCTACTGCTCTAGTTTAGCTTATAAAACGCAATTTTAGAATAATCTTCAATATTGCAAATAATCTTGTCGTTTATAATTTGAATTGCATATTTTGATTGATGTTTTTTTTTTAATATAATTAATTTAAGTTCATGCAAAATATTTCAAATATAGATTAATTATGGCATTAAAATATCAAAACAATTAAATTTATGTACAAATATATACATAGTATTTACACATAGTGTTTAAACAATTAATATGTAAGTAGTTAAGCAGTTAGTTTCATTAGAGAAAAGTTTAAAAAAGCTTTCAGAAACAATAATAATCAAATAATATCGTACAAAAAATCCACACAGAGAGCAAAATATTCACTTGGTTCTCTATTTCTGTGAAGTTACTGTAAGAAGCTTCCGTCCGTAAATCAATTTGAATTCGGCAGTAAGTAAATGCGTTTATAAATTATTATTTTTTTAATAAAGTAAGAATTATTCTATTAATTGATATGTATGTAATTACCTATCATATCTTGTCCAAATTGTCTTGAGCAATTTAAATAGAAATTGTCTGCACAAAATAATTAATAATATCGAAATCTAGCAATTTGTAGACCTGCTAAATACTTTATGTATGATATCGAATTATGATTCATAAAAGCTTTCTAACAGTAGTTTTAATTGAATTCAAATAATATGAATTACAGCTATTATTAAACATATTTCTTAATAAATTTGTTATTAATTTTTATTAATTTAGTATATTCTTTTCGGTTCTTTTTCAATTTGTGCATCAGTTTTTTTTTTAAATAAAAAAATATATGTTTGGATCTTAATAAACATTTTTTTTTAAATTAATAAGTATCACTTAAATAGGCCATAACTCACTTGTTTCCACAGCGATAAAATAAAAAAAACAACGACTGCGCGTGCGTTTCCCGCGCGACTCCGACGAGAATACTTCCTCTCACCACCACTACACGTGTGGCAATGATTTGTTGATGGTTTTCGACCTTTTAATTGTGTATTTTGTAAGAAGTTATTTTACAATTTATCCCACTTTGGGTTTTTAAATTAATAAACAAAAAGAAATAAACAAAATATATTTTGTTAATAGTAGCTAAGCACTCAATTTTATTGTCATGAATAATGATTAGAACATACTAAGTTAGCGTTCAAATTTTTATACGTTTTCTAAATATGTCTAGCTCTATAGAAATTTAGACATGGTGAAAAGTGATAATATAGCTTATTAGTTAAAGATTAGCGATTTGTGGGGTGGCGGTATTAACGAGCCCATACCTAGTTCATTTATACTACGATCTAATTTCTAAACATTATAATTGAATACATGTATGGATAAAGGTGATATGTCGCATTTTTGTATTATTGCAGCATAAATTATGATTATAAGAGTCTATAAGCAATGGTAAACCTTAAACTTGCTTTTTTTGTTATACAACCCTTTTGTTTAACTGATTCACGATTTTCCCACATAGTGTCAAGACACTCCGTTCTCAACTATCCGCCTGATTTCGAGACATTGCATGTTAATTGGTAAAACTCAAACCCACGCTTTGTCTTGCCAGAGCGGAGTAATGACCACAATACAATAGTCAAAATTGCATTTAAATCAGTTAAGCCGATTCTGAGATTAGCGTGCACAAACAAACAGTTAAACAGAAAAGAAAATTTTAAATCACTGTTTTGGGTTCTATTATATCGATAAATGTCCCATGTACAGACAGCGATCAAATACATTTTTATTATATATATATAGAGAGAGAGACAAAGAGAGAGAAAGAAGAAGTACAGGAAGCATATTAAATATTACACAGTACACACACTACAATATGTTTGACATATACGTTTCTATGGCAACGCGTATTTCATGCGTCAACGGGCCTGCTAATATAATGTAATATTTAAGAGAACTTAGTTTCAGTAATAAAATAATCATGTAGCATACGAATAAATATTTTGAAATAAAACTATTTTTAATCGGACTAATCGAGTCGAGTCGAAGGATTGATGAGTCTACCTGTGACCACGGACTACTGTAAAGTGTTCGAAACGTCGGGTTTCTAAAATGTATTTTCGAATACCAAGAATATACGCGATTAATCCGGTTAAAAATAGTACCATTTTAAAATGTGTAGAAATCGCGAAAATCAAAGATCGAATAAATATTTTATGATTTGTAGTGCATCTAAAGATTTAATGGTGAAATTGATAAAGGTCACTGACACAAGTTAGCCTAGATCTTTAAAGCGTAAAAAGATCTAAAATGCGAAATTTAGCAGACTATTTCACATTTAATTTACCGTTTAGTTTTACTTGTAACTGAAGCAAGAGTAACTATTTATTGATAAAAAAATATTTCTTTTTAACGTAACGTAAAGCTAAAAAAATTAGGTCAGTTTTGAAAATTTGTATTCTCGATCCGAAAGCCTTATTGAAATTATATCTAAAGTATAATTAAACAGTAAAAAAAGTGTGTCTGTATATGTATATATATATATTAAAAAAAATTATTACGGGGAATGAATGAAAACTGTGTGATGATGATAAGAATGATGATATTTTAATTATTATCTGTCTGTTAGTACCCGCATATCTTCGTAATTACAGGACGGATAAATAGAATAGAATATATTTTATTGCTCACAAAAGAGACAGAAATCACAAGAAACAAAATACATATTATTATATGTAAAGTATACCTGACTAATATAAAATGTATACAACGCCGGCATTAATGCTTCAAACAATCTCTTACAGAAACGAATAATTATAAAAAATAAACTGTGGTAATTGAAAAAAATACAAAATAATTGAAGAGCTCACGACTAAAAGAGTTTATATAACGAAACGATGGGGACGAACCCGTCGAGATGCTGCCATCAACTTACTAGCTTAAAATTTCAACAAACGTTCTTGTGGATTTTTCGCGTTACTAACACAGGCGGCTATCCACCAAAATTTACCACCACCACCACCTTATTTAGTAATTTGGTAAAAAAATTGAAGATGTTAAAATACATCTACGGTTTTGATAACTGGTATTCCTTTTGTGACTTATGAATATGATTTATGAAAGAATTTATACGTCTCCGTACCGGCTTCTGTTCGTGATGAAATCCTTTACGAAAGATACCCGCCCGATTGGAGACGCGGACCAATGTAGGCCGTATACCCACGATGACGAAGTTGAATGGCCCACGAAGTCGAATGGCGAAGTTGGAGGAGGCCTCCCTCACCCGTTCCGCCGGTTCCTTCTCAAGCACCACTACTTCGCAGAAGGATCCGACAGCGTCCCACGACTTCTCGCAAGCCACCGTGGCCTTCAACACGACCGGCAGGACAAAGTCGTCCTCTATGAATCCTACCGTCCAAGCGCCCTGATCGCTAGAATCATCTTTGGTTCGCTGAAATTTGTAAAAATCTCTCTTCAGAAATGCTAACAACAAAAGTAAGTTGTAATAAGCATATAAGCATTTCGACGTAGCCGGATGTAGAACGCGTGGATTCCGGATGACATGTAGAGCGCGGGTTCGAATCCCGCTGCGTTCAAATTTTTATACGTTTTCTAAAAATGAACATTATACGTTACATATAAAAATTCTGCTAAATCTTATAAATGACCATACAAACTCAGCTAAATTATAAGAAATAAGTAAATGGCACATTAGTAAAAGTTGTTCAGTTTGATAGGAAGTTTTCATTGTCAAATATAAATCATTGAACATCGTGGCCATCGTGGCGTAGTGGACAGTGTCTCACTGAACTGACGGTAATGGTAATTAATTTTTTCTCCGGTAAGGCAAACTCGACTCAAATTCGGATGTCGAAGTCCTTAAAAATCGTCACTCGTACTACAATCGTTGGACAAAAAACTGTTATAACTGGAGATACAAGTTTCAAGATGGCATATGAAAGTAGTGTATCATGTATAGTGTTTTGTGTGCCTTTATTTTGAAGATTGCTTTAAGTTAATCTTTATTTAGAAAAATAAAATGATGAGAACAGCTTAGATTTAAATGTCTGAATTGTCATGTAATTAGTCCAGTTAGAGAAAATTAGTATTTGTCACCGCTTCCCGTACTGTCACATTACCGTGCTTAATTTACCTACTCGTAGATGCATGAAGATGTAAAAACCAAAATATGTGGGCTAGACTAATACAATAACAATAATAATTTAGAAAAATATTTTAAACATACTCTATTGCTTGCTCTATGCTTTCCAGCCAAAGAGTATACAAAATTGGAAATATTTTCTAACTAATATATAGACATTAGTTGAAGTCTTGAAGGAAGATATTAAGTGTGACCTTCGATTACTGTCATTAGTCAGAGAAAGTTGTTTATAATAATAGTCTAATAAATAATACGGTGGCTGCACGTCAATGTTACTATCTCCACAATAATCATAGTATGCACCTTTCTAACATGACGTAATTCCTAAACATCGTTTTTTTAGCATCTCCAGCATACATTAGACGGAGAGAACCTTGTGTTGAGACACGCCAATACATTGATATAGAATCCGGGTGTTGATATAAAGACTATTTAGAGTAAGTTTTTTTATTTAATTTCCCAATTTCAGAGCAACGTTCGTACGACGCGACGTGTATTGCTGAAGATTTTACACCACGATTTAACATTCACGCATCACGCTCATTTTTTATTTTTACTCCATGCTCAGTTATTATCTGCCATTCCTTCATATCAGTATGTTTATCTTTATTTAATTAAGTTTTCCAAACGATTGTTACATTTTATTAAATTAAAAATAGGTCACTTTATCTTATAATCGATAGATAGAAATGCTGAAAAATATTTATTAATTTTACGTAAATATAATAAAACTTGCCTTTGACGTTTCTAAATAATTAGTGGTAAGCTGAATAATACTACTTGTAGAGACATGCATATTTAGTACGCTACTGTTAAGCTTGACAGCACAAAGACCTGAACTAAGTAATGTGTTCGTCAACTTATCTTTACGGATTTTCCACATCATATACAGGAGGAACGGAATGTCTCTACTGTTTTCAACATTTACACATAGCTCATCATGCACATTACTTTGGAGAATTGAAATGAAAGAAAGTTGAAAATAAAGTCACGATTTCCAACTTGTGCTACGCAGAAATACTATAAGATATTTGCATCTAGTATTAGCCTTATGGAACAGCTACTTTACAATATGGAACGCGAGAGCCTAGAGTTCGAATTAAGCATTAACCGCAGTAAAACCAAGATGATGATCATAGACTGCGCAAACAACTCTTGCCAGAAATATATGTAATTGATGCTAAATAAAGTTGTCGTTCTATATATACCTTGGAGCCTTAATATCGAACGTGGAGGCTTCGTAGACGAAGTGATGCGATGGTAATTACTAGTACTGCAAAACAAAAGCCACTAAGATCCAGAGATCCAGCTGGCACGAACGCTCATTTTCCCCTATTTCTGTATGCCACAGAAATATGGGCATTGCGGAATATAGAAAAAAAAAATAGACACACGCTCTGAGTGTCATGGACGAAGTTTCATACCAATGCTTAATAATAAATTGAGCTAGGCATCAAACAGTATGGAGTATAGTACAGACTCGCATACTAAAGCTGTTTGGTCACATCTTGTGGCGAAATCATGAGTCAATTGAACGTCTTGTTGTTCAAGGCAAGGTAGAAGGCACTAGACCACGCAGGATGTTCCAAATGGCCAAGTCGCTAGTGGGCACACCTATACCGTCAAGAGGGATACTAATAAGAAGTTACAAGAAAATAGGAAAAATAAACACAATTGTATAGTCCTTTACGATTTAATTGTAAATACCTTTTATAATAAACAAATATATAATTATATATTATTATTATTCATTTTATATTTAACATCTACAATTGAAGACACAAATGGATGCAGGTGACATCGAGACTTTTGGATTAACGCTGCATAAATTATGAGTTTTAGTGCATATAATTTATTAATTTATTATTAACTTTAAAATTTACATTATTTTGCTATTTTTTTAGAACGTTTTCTTATTAAGAATAATAAAGAATATAATAAAAAAAATCGTTTCCTCGTCCTTTTTCCGAATAGAGGGGTAGACAGTGAAAACCTAGCGTCAAACCCCGTTTCCACTTTTCGCCCGCATTCGAGACAAAAGGCCTCAATTACAAAAGAGTATCAAAATTCTCAATGCGAAAAAAACATGTATCAATCGTTTTGCCTTAAAAAAACTAAAAATATATAATTATTTATGTAATACTAAAAATATATTAACAGCTCTTTTAAAATGGTGACACAAATTTTTACTCGATTTTACTCGAAATTAAAATTTTGCGACATACTCACATTCGTCTATGCATTTCCTTAATTAAAAAAAATGTAAATCAATTTGTGTCAATCTAAAGCCACAACTGTAATAAGGACCCAATAATATACTAATCAGTCAAAATATCATGTTATATATTATTATTTAAAATAGACGTAAATGATAAAGTTGCATGAGAAGTAAAAAAAAATGCGTGCATATTTTAGAATTAAGTACGTACTTATAACTAATTAATAAATGAGAATGCATTCAGTAGTACGTGTAATTTAAAAATAATATTTATGAAATTGCCCAAATACACATTATACGTCGTACGTACAGCTACGTTTTCTTAAAATGCTTTTCATGTTCAGTAAGATTTTTAAAATCAAAATGTTTGTTTTTTTAAGCAGATAGGTATAAGTGAAGATAATAAAAGTGTAACAGGTAGTAATGATTGAATTTTGTTTCCGAAACATATATATATTACTTTCGAAAATCCAAAAGTATATTAAAAAGTATAGATTAAGATTTCAAAATATGAATATTTCTTTTTCATCTTCACGCTTTTTTCCGTATAGCAAGGTAGTTAGAGAGAACCTTGTGTATAAACACTTCCTTCTCCAAATTACATACTTTGCATATTGAGTTGCGCTTTGTTTTATTAATTTACCAAAACCGCGTTTAATTACTAGAGCGAAGAAGTATAATCATTCCTGCTAGTGGGGATCAAACCCATAACAAGTGGCGTTTGCAATAAGACGTTCTTCCACTACGCCACAACGGCCTCATACAATACTTATACACAAAATTATCTTGTAACATAGTTGAGCTCTTTTTAAATATGACAAAGAACAAGTGTAAGACAAATTAATTCGACATAAAATTAAAAAATGTTGTATATGAAGCACCAAATAATTACTAAATAACATATTCTACACATATAACTTTTGTATAGTATTTAAAAAATAATAATAATAGTTGATTAATAACTAATAACAACTCAAATAAAATACAGTAGCACTAAAGTATATTTAAATACTAATACAATTTTCAATAATCATTGCATCCACGTTATTAAAACAAAAAACAGCCAATTACTTTTAAAAGACAATCATTTTGGTATTAATTGGATGATTGATTGATGGAAATTTTCTCATTTTATAAATTTTCTTATCTGTGGCATAAATTTAAGCAATTGTTTGTGTATTGACACTAAGTCTCACCAATTAAAAGAATACAAGAAACACCTTAAAATATAATAAAATCACTAATAATACTACTTTGAATACATATAATATATCCACACTTATGCAATTACAATAAAAATGAATGCTCAACCAAATTTTAATTTTATAATGTTCATCTAATACACAAAAATTACAAAGTATTAGACAAGGCACTGTCATCTTACACGTGTATTTTATCTATAATCTATCATAAGAAAAATCATTTTTCAATTACAGTAGAGTTATTTATCTGTGGTTCAACAATATCTGTGATTTTGACGTCATTTACTTCATTGTCTTTATCTTGCTTTCCTTTGTTTGGAATGTTCAACGTTTGGAGTTGCGATGAAATGAAATGTTCGGATATGTGTTGCCTTAGTTCAATATGAAGTCGGAAACTTTCTGTGCATTCTGTGCATCTGAAATTCATTTTTAATTTTAAAATAATAATGATAAAATAAAATTTAAATGCTTAAAATAACATGAAATAAGAAGATATTAATTATTTTTAATTAATCTATGTTTATATAATTTGCAGAATCTCAATGATTGTGCTATAATTGAAAGAAATATATATTTACTATAATACAATTACTTGTCTACTGTACAACATTTAAGTATTGTAGTTTTTTTTTATTTTTTGGGTAAGTTACACTTTTTATAGCTCTTTACATAGGGAATTTCCCCATTGATTTTTTATAGCCAATCCTCCAGTTTGTATGTTACATTTTTTTATGTTTATGTTAAGTTATACAACATTATCATAAAAACGACAAATGACAATCTCAAGTTGATATTCATTTTAATTTTTATTTAATTTTACCAAATGAAAATGATATCTAAAACATTAATTTTATTTTTGTACGTAAAAAACAAGGTATACTGCTTATAATACTGTACTCACTTATATATCTTATCTCCTAAATGCGCTCTGCGATGTTTGACAAGATCATTGCTTTGTGTAAAGGCTCTTTCACACATTTCACATTTGTAAGGTTTCTCGCCAGTGTGAATACGATTGTGACGTTTTAAATGATCCCTACTAGAAAATCTGTAAAATAATTTTATTTGAAAAAATATTAATAACCAGCGACCCGCTCGTGGCTTCGCCTGCGGAAACTAGACGTTAACTTCGATTAGTCGTCCGCCCGCGTTTTTACTTAAATCGTAAAATACAATGTTTAGCATCGACGAACAGACAAATAGAAAAAAAATTTAAACTAATTGTTTTGGGTTATATTATAGTGATAAATTTATCAATATTGGCAATCCATTCACTGCCATGGTAAACCGTGACAGTGGTGACAATGTTATGATTTATACAAGGCTGTCCAACTGTTTATAGAAGTGGGCACAAAAATTTGCAAACAAAACCATCTGTGAGCCACATGTCATGTTAACAGTGGTAGAATAAATAAAATAAAAGTATTTTAAGCTTTATTAAAAAAATATATTAATCAATCGTTATCAATGTCAGTGACATTTCTACTGAGATTTTTGAACAAAAACCTCAATGCAATTGGCTACTCGCATAGCAGCAGCAGGCTACTAACTGTTGGCAGGCAAATTTAAATTCTTTGGCAGGCTATATATCATGGCCCGCAGACCTGGGTTAGACAGTTGCTTATACAGTCAGAAGCTGTCTGAATGAAATGTATCACCATAACCTATTAAAAACTATTCACTGCTAATTATCTCAAGAAATATAGTTTCCTTACTTCATAGAACATGTGTCACATTGATAAGGTTTTATTCCTAAGTGTCGTAGCTTGTGTTTCACTAAGGATGTTCTCTTTGTAAATGATGCTCCACATTGGTCACAGGTATAAGATTTTTCACCTGTATGAGTTATTGTATGGGATTTTAACTCACCTGAAAATTATTTAGTAAGGTTATAATAATTTTACCTTAAACTATTTATGCAAATAAAAAAAATTATTAGTTCTGTAAAATAACTCTGTAACTAGGACTTACAAATTTACTTTTTGAGGTACTAAAATATTTGAATAGTGATGCCTACTATGGCATTAGTATAATTGAACTTCAAAACATGAATATTATACAGTCAACATTCAATTTGTATTACAAATTCTATATAAAATATGTTATAATACATAGCTATCTTATGTACTTTCAGAAATTATCAAATTTTAAATCAACCTCACCTTTACTTACAAATTTTCGTGGACACATAGTGCATTCAAACTGCTTCAATCCTAAATGCCTTCTCATATGTTGATCCAAATTTGTACTGGAGTCAAATTTCTTACCACATGTTGGACAAAGAAATTTGTCTCTTTGGTGCACTTTGATGTGGGCTGTTAATGTACTCAAATGAGCAAATGATTTAGGACAAAGTGGACAAGAGTGTGGTTTAACTCCATTATGCCTATTCATGTGACCTTTTAATGTTTCTTCACTTTGGAAAGATCTAGGGCACACAGTGCATTTATATTGACGGCTATTTTCATGTGTCTTCTCATGCCTTTTTAAGTGACTAATTTTTTTAAACACCTTGCCACATTTGCTACACGCTATTATTCTACCTTTTTCAGTATGTTTTCTCATATGAGCTGAGAGAGAATTAACAGATTTAAATGTTGAGGGGCAAATATTACATTGAACAACTTGGTCAGAACCTTGTTCCATTACTTCCCCATTTGTATTGCTATTTTCATTTGTTTTTAATGAAGGAATATGCTGGTTATTCTTTTTATCAATCTTCGCACACTCTTTATTAGGTTTATGCCTTTGCAAATGATATTGTAATCTTGAAGGCTTTATAAATGATTTATTACAGTAGTTACAGTTATATTTCTTTTTACTATTTTTTTCTCTATATTTTGTATTTGATTTGTTAGAGCTATAGTTATCAGAATTAATATTTTCATCTGTACTTAATGTTGAATTATCTTCATGTTTCATTTCAATTTTAGGTTCAAACATAACAAAATACTCACTGTCAAATTCATTTTCATCTTTTATATCAAGTTTTAGGTCTTTTTCCACTTCAACATCAATAAACATTTTTGTATCATTGTTACTGAGTAGTATTTCTCTTAATTTTGAGTCTACTTTTTCTGCAACTTTTTGAAAATTATAAAAATTTAAAAGGCATTTTTGACAGAAATTACATATTTTTTTTGGTAAAGCATCTTCCTTTTGCACCTATAAGTAATATTAATAATTGATTAGGTCATAATTATATTGTAAAAGCAATAACATAATAATATATACAGGTATAATAATACTCACATCTAATCTTGTACATGCCGTTAAAATATCTGCTAAATTTGAAGAGTTTAATGTATTTAAAAATATATCAAACATAGTGGAGTCTTCATTCATACATGTACGACAGCAGTTCTCGTAAGATTTTAATTTTTTGTCAGGTTCCATGGCCATGTAACTATATCTACATTGAATTACTTATACATTAAACCTCTGATATATTATAGTAATGAGAAAAATAACATTTAAATATTTCAATATTAAAATTCCACATATAAAAATATTTTAAGGCAGTAACAATTGTTTCACTTAAACTGTCACTTGTATGTCAAACCGCAAATGTCAATTGTGAATGATGTCCAGTGTACATGCAAGTGTAGCACTGAGTCTATGATTGTCTGAAAAATTCCATTTGCGTTATTAAAATTAGCAACGTACAACTTATTGTAGTATTAAAATTAACAACTACTTATACGAGGGATATAATATACTTAACCATAACTTAGATTGTTGATTCGTTAATAACAGCTCTTATAATGTTTAATGTAATATAATTGATGATTTATCAATTAACCTCATAATGCGATACTTATTCTGTGAAAGATTTAAATATTTCTGACACGATATCCAGTACAATAGCTCAATCTTTATAATAAAAAAATCAAAAAGATATCCCTTCAGCCTGTACATTAATATATTTACGATAAAGTAATAGAATACGATGTTTATTATTAAGGGTCCAGCTATACTATAAACAATTAGGAAAAAGGTCTTTCGTAAAAAAAATTCTGGGGCCTTGTATGTCTGATCTGCACACCATGGAACCAGCTATACTGGAAGCGCCACATAAAAAGAACAAGACGCTTTAATATCTTAAAAATTTTAAAGTATTATTTGCACACTTAGGAAAATGAAACACATTTTTAGAAAATGTGTTAAAATTTTATTGCTTAGAGTGCTTGGACGGTTTTTAAGAGGCGCGGCTTCGAATCATTTTCGATTATCAAATTCGGTTCGTCCATACATTTTCCAAAAAATTTTTTCTAGACACCTTAAGCATTATTAAGTTGTTAAATCTGATGAGCGTTTATTATTGTAATAAAAGGAGATCTAGATATCTAAAATATCGGAGTTTGTCTAAATCTAAATATCGGCGTTTTGAGTGTGATAGATATCAAGCGGATATCATGTTTTTTTTATAATACTTGTATCGTACATAAGCATTATATAGGCATTATGTATGGTAAAAGAGGTAGTAAATAGTTTAGGCTTACTTTTCTAGGATACGACAAAGGGCATAAAATCCACGCATACTAAGTTGCAGACACTAGATGTTCTTTTTTGCAGTAATATTTAAAAAAAGAACGTGAATACCTATGTATTTGTAATCTTCAAAGAAGTCGGCACAAAAATAACAATTGTAATCTGTCCATTACTTCAGTTCCAATCAGTCTATTGCTTTATACGACTATATTATCTACTAACTAATTTTGTCTTTTAATCCTTTGTTGATAATATATTAAGATTATATATATAGCTAGTTATCAAATGTTAAAGTTAAAAGATACCATTTTTATTGTCATTTCATATATTAAAATAAATATATTTAATCAATATTTTAATAAGTAGTTAGTACTGCATCCTACAGTATGTGTGCATTAATACAACAATTAACATTTTAATTTAAATATTATAACGATACGGCAATAACGTTTCTTTTTTATTCTCCCATTTACTAAATTGAACTTCTTAAAATAATTCCCACACAGTTTAGGCCGATCTCTATAAGTAATTCCCACACAGTTTAATGTTCGTATGCATAAAAAATATATAGCCTTTTCCATTTTCTAATCAGTTAATAAAATGAGTTGTATTTTGTCTCCGTCCGGTACAAATTTGTGCGCAACCTCTAGAACTAGGCTGTAGGTTAGGTTAGAATAGAAATACAAACGTCAAAGCGACTCGTCAAGTCGTCACAAATTGTAGCGTAGTCTGTGCATCAGATATAAATATTTAATATTATATAAATATTTAAAATAAAACAAATAGTGTTAAGCTTACTGCTTAAAAAGTATTAAATGTGAGTATTAACTAAATAATATTTTTAGACTGTACTTTACACCTAAATATTATATCATTAAGTTAACTATAGTAAAGCTATTTAGTCTTAAACGACGTATTTGCGTCTTATTATAACTAAATAATTGCAAACATCGTTTTTTTTGTTACATAATAATATTAAGATAAATCTTGTTTACAATGTATGCAAGTAATCATTTAAGGGTTATTCATAAATATACTAATTACACAACTACATCTCATGCAAAAGTGGTTACAATTTTAGTTTATTGTAGCGTTTGTTAAAATATATATAAAAGTATATAAATAAATGTATTATAATTATTTTCATACCAATAAAAAAGTAATAATATTATTCTATAACCTATTAATGGGTCATACATACAATAAATAATTTCTTATTAAGAAATTATTTGGCTTTTGACTGTAATTTTTTCATATAAACTTCAATATTTCAAAGTTGTTCTGTTGGTAAAGATATCTGTTCTTCATTAATTAATAATGTATGTCCATCAATTTCAAATCCAGTATCTTTTTGTATTAAATTATATTTATTGTAAACATTATGAAGACAGCATACATAATTAGCTGAAAACATTAAAATTCAATGTATTAAATTGATTCTATATTACTTTGCTATACATTATGTATTGTATACAACTTACAAGATACAAAAAATGTAATGGCACCTAAGTACCAGTAGCCCTGTATGAATTCTAACAGGCCAGTTAGATATAATATTATCACTAGCATAGATCCATAGCTGAAGTAAGCAAGTACAAAACCTGCTATATGCTGTAAATTTAATTTAATGGTTATTTTAACATGTTTAAAATGTTATACATACACATTGGAAAATTGTAATAAATTATATAGAAAACATATATAAATTAGAATGCAGCTAAATCCAAACCACACCTTTGTTACTTTATAGTACATGTTAGTCTGGCACTTATACAAACTTGGCATATTTATAAAAAGTTCTATTCTTTATTTCTGAAGCTTTAAACATGTGCACAAATCACTTCGCCAATGTCACATTAAAATCAAAATATTCTTTATTCAAATAGGCTAAATGTTGTATGGAGAGCACAAGAAGCTGATCAGTAAAAGAGATAAAGTTACAATATGATTTATCAATTTTGTATAACAGATTTGATATATATTTTTTAAATTAACTAATAGGCCTTACCAAATAAGGTAAGTACTACACCGACCAATATATGTAGAATTATAATTTTCAGTCCTTACCTTTTTTATTCCTACAAAAAGCAGAATAGAAAAACCCATTGCAAGTGTAGCTAAAATTAATAAAATCCCAGTAACTATGTTTATTATCTTTGTATCCAACTTTATATGGAGTACATGTTGAAAATGTTCTGTATTATGTTTAAAATCATTCAGTTTTAATTTTGCTTCTGCAATTATTAGGTAGAGCGCAAATCCTACACCGAGAGTGCCTAAGATCTGAAATTAAATATATATTTATACGTCTTAATAGATGAATTGTTAAATTATTTTTTTTTGCAGCTTAACGTTTTATGAGCATAGCTGGGTCAGTCAGAGAAAACCTACTGTCATGACCCTCCTTCACTTTCCGTCCGAAATCAAGACATTGCGTGTTGACTGGCGGAACTTAACGCCGCGCTTTGTATTAGGTACCAGAGCGGAGAAATAAAACAAAAAATTAAACGTCATAATTTTTCCGTATGTTGAATTGATGTTCTACAATGACCTCATTTTTTGACAGTAGCAACGACAACCAAAGCAAATTAAAATAATATTATCATCATAGGAATTGATAGAAGTATTTACTACTTAATAATTGCTGGATTGTGATAAAAGCCATTCCCAATAAATATTTAACCATAACGGCTTTGACTGGACCTTCCTTCAGTGTTACTGGACATTTACTATATATTTTTTTTGTTATCACAAATTACTACATTTGGTAAGAAGACAACAAAGCTGCTTCATTTTATTGCAATATTTTCAATGTCGTGAATTATATATTTTAAGTATATTATTACATCTTATTATTATATAAGAATAAAATTACGTTTTTCATTTATTTAAAATAATGATAAAAACATTTATTAATTTTAATGATACTTACAAATGTTATAACGCTGAGAATTAGTAGTCCTCGCGCCATTTTGAAATAATTGTATTACACGTAACGCATAAACTGTAAAATTTCTAATAGAAATAGTAATAATTAGTACTTAGAATAGGTATTAATTTTACTGAAAACTATTATTACATAATAATTTTATCCTTTATTGTATATGTACATAAATGACATAATTTTTACTTTTTTATTCAAACTTTTACTGGAACAGATTCAGCAATGAACTTTACAAATCTGACTCAGAAAATTCAATCACAAAGGTTGAATAAGAGCTTTTTTTGCTACGAACGACTTAATTTTACAGGGCCGTATTTGAAATGTACACGAATCCTAATTAATCATTCAAATTTATTTAAATTCGTTGGCTTTAATTTGTAATTTGAACATTTTTTGAGCTTACGTATATCCCGCTGTTTAAACTAATATACCGCATGTTCTTTTTTTAATTTTAATTGAATAGTATTTAATGATAATACCCACATTTTTATTTACTTTGGTAATTAGTAAACAAAACACTAAAAAGACTAGTAATTAGAATTGTAAAACGGTGCACCAAATTTAATGACTTAAAATTTCGCCATTGTTACTTGGTTGAAATTATGTGCCTGACCGTAAACGCGATTATTTTAGGTTCGATTCGTCTCCAATTAAGGTAGACAAAAAAGCTGTTAACTAAAATAATAACTGACATTGTTTTTATGACAGGATAGAATGAATTCTATTAATGAAATTAATAAACAGAACTTGGCCGATATTTTTTTTTAGCATAAGTTACTCTTTATTATATCAGCTATCTGCCAGTGTAAGTCCCGTCAAAATTGGTCCAGCCGTTCCAGAGATTAGCCGGAACAGACAGACAGACAGCCAAAAAAAATGTTATTTTGGTATCTAACGTGTATACAATATACATACATATGCATTTAGTTAAAAGCGGTTATTTTATTATTACAAACAGACACTCGATTTTTTATTATTTGTATAGATTGAATAACAATATAGTTAAGTCCGACCCAGGCCATTTACAAGCGTATATCATCAAACTTAACTCAAGTGCCAACTCGACTAATCCGTTATCGGACTCTTAACGATAAATTTAATTTTTGAATATTAAACAAATACTATGTAACACAATGCTTACGTTAGCTTACCGTTACATACTTGATGTGTTACGGTCGTAAATCCTTCAAATCCTATTTTTGTATAATGAACAAATCTACATACAGTAATGAGTTAAGTTTAAAGCTATATATAGGCAAAGTATGTGACAAAATGTAAAGTTTTATTATTAAACGTTCCGTTCTTTACGGTTTTCCCGCATAGCAGGGTAGTCAGAGAGAACCTAGTGTCAAGACACTCCACTTTCCGCCGGAATTTGACACATTGTGTGTTGAGTGGCGGAACTAGACGTCGCGCTTTGTCTTGTCACCAGAGCGGAGAAATGAAATAATTTATATATAACCATTCCCCTGGTGGGAATCTAACCTGCTCAATTGCGTTTACAGACAGACGCTGTGCCTCTGCGCCACGATGACTAAAACAGAGGTACAACCTTCTATTGTCCAATATACATAAGGTTAATTAAACAGTAGAAAATTGTTTATCGATTCTTAGATAATATGTTTTAACGTAGGTATGTATTAGGTATAAAGTGACGACGAATCATGCGGGAGTTTAAAGCTAAATTCGTTTTTTTTGACTTCTACAGCGTTTTTTTTTATGTAATAATTTCTTTAAATTAACTAGAAATATTGATAAGTTCTTTGATTTTCGCGATTATTACACATTTTGAAATGAAACTATTTTAACCGGTTTAATCGCGTATAATTTACGTATTCGAAAATACATTTTTAGAACCCGACGTTTCGAACACTTTACAGTAGTTCGTGGTCACAGGTAGACTGAGGTGGCACTTGTCTGTCATTTGATACAAATTATTATCTCATACTACCGCCAACGATTTCTTAGTTGCCTCGCGTACTGCCCTGGATTCTAACAAAATGAGCTGACTGTATCTTTATCTCTGGTGTGATGGGATTGAGACTTCAAAGTTTTCAGTATTGGGTCCCAGGTGGTAGAAAGTTTCCAACCGTCTTCTCTATTGAAATTAGGGTGTTTTTTTATTTCAATAGCCTCGCGGATCATCCTTGGGATATATCTGTATTCCCTAGCGAGAATATGAGGTTTATCAAACCTGATGTAATGGTTGGTTTTATCCGTTGTATGCTCACACACAGCTGACTTCGATACACGCCCATTCTTGATATCAGAGATGTGCTCCTTCACCCTTATGATGCTCCTCTTTGTTTGACCAATGTAAGATAAGCCACAGTCACAATCTAGTTTGTATATACCAGCACACTGCAAAGGAATGTTACTTTTCACTGGTCTCAAGAACTGGCTCATTTTTTTGTTAGGCTTGAATATAGTATTCACTGAAGCTTTCCTTAAGATATTGCCAATCCTGTCTGTAACTCCCTTCACATATTGTAGTAGTAGTGGTTGTCTTTCCACTGTGAGCGACTTGTTGGTTTTTCCACAACGCTGGCGGGGAACGGGCAGCTTGTTCAAATGAAACGTCGGGTTCTAAAAATGTATTTTCGAATACCAAAATCATAAGCGATTAATGCGGTTAAAATAGTTTAATTTCAAAATAGAAATATTGAATTTTTATTATCATACCAATACTTTTTATTTGATAATAAAAGTGATTACCATAATAATTCCCCTCTTTCCTCACTAATGCTAGACATTGCGTGTTGTGTGGCTGTGACCAATATCGCCCTTTGCGTTACCAGAGCAAGGATATGAAAATAATTTAAATATAATCATACCCCTGAGTGCGAATCGAACCCACAACCTTACCTGTCATAATGCACTACATAGTAGTCATTTCCTTTTATTTTAGTTCATTTTATTTCAGTTCATTCATTATATCATTTGAAACACGTTTTCACTATGCTATAATTATTTTTAGTACCCAAAGAGTATAGATAGCGCGCATGATTGCCGGGTGATCAACGGATGGGACAACCAGTATAATCATATTCGAGTTAATACTTTCTGCCCATAAATACTGTTATAATTAAAATAAACAAAATATTACTTTTCAATTAAGACTCCGTTTTTTTATATGTTGTATAATAATAAATTGTAAAATATTTTTACAATTTATGTTAGGTAATAAAGAGAACCAAATCGCTTTGATTGCATTACATAAAGAAGGTTTGTTGCCAAAAATGCATTTTTTATAATCCTCTATACGCTTTGTATTAGTTAATTGTTTGTGTACCGGGCTATTCATAGGTACTATGAAACCTCCTCTGTTTATGACTGAAAAAGATGTAGCTGTCCACGTAGTGTTCGTACGAAAAAAGCAGGCAGGAATCATCAAGCAGGAAGGGAAAGAAATCTTGTCCGAAACCAAAAGATTTTATCTCGGGAGCTAAAGTTAGCACCTAGAATCATGTCGCGTATTTTAAAACATGACGGGACCTAAAATTTACAGCTTATAAGAGACGCACTGATTATATTTTAACTTATAATTTGAAAAATATCGTCGCCAGGCTATAAAGATTGATCCACCCAATATTGATTAGAAACGAACGTTCCGGACTTCGTCTGAGCTGAAGAATGCCCGTCTTGTACTTAATTTCTAATCTTTCTTTGGATTATGATTTATGGTCAGTTTTAGAGAGTAAGGCAAACATTGATTTTCTTTGAAACAATATTTATGGCAAAACTATGTATATCGATATTGATTAAAGAGCTCGAGGCCATGGTGACGCTTTGTTACAGAGTATGACTATTTGCGCTATAGTTGTAGGTTCGGTTCCCAATCTGGGAATGGTTACATTTAAATTATTTTTATTTCCGCTTCTCAACACGCAATGTCTCGATTTCGGGTGGAAGGTGGAGAACGAAACTTAATACGAGGTTCTCTGTGACTACCTATGCGGGAAAAAGGGTGAAGATGCTAATGATTAAGGAGCGAATAGTACAATTAGTTAGCTATAAGTAGAAATATTTTTTTACCTTAAGATTCTTTAAAATAGGTACACTTCATTTACGAAGTTTAGTTTTGGGTGGCGGGACCCCAAGCTCAATGCTTGAGTTGAACAGGAAATCATATAATGTAATTTTAAAAGACTTTAAGTATGATTTAAACACATTTCTCCTAGTTTTTGGTAGGTACGTCCTAAGTGCATAGCGAGCGATATATTTTGAAAATATTTCTTACGCATTTTCAGATTAATATTACTTTATAATTGTAATCTATATATTACAAATGGAGGTTGACATCAAGTTCATAAAAAAATGTCGATAGATAATTTAGTACATAATTGACGATATGTGAATTTGTAAAAGTATGAATTCTGTACTTCAGTATATTTATTTTTAAACGTTTAAATTGTACGTTTCGTAATAGATATTCTAATTTTCAAGAAATATGTTTCACTATATAACAATCTAGTGACAAGTTAATGCGCGGCGTTGAGTTCCGCCGCTTGACATCCAATGTCTAGGATTCGAGCGCCAAGTGGAAAACGGAGTGTCGGAACGGACACTAGGTTTTCTCCGCCTAAACAGTAATAAGTGTGAAGCTGAAAAATACACTTTTTTTTCTTTTAAATAATTATGCTTAGGTTATATACACTTGTTAACGCACACAAAAGCAATAAAACATATTTATTTTCTGATGATGACCACTTATTCATTAATACGTCTGCCTATCAATAAATTGTTCTGTAACTTTTTTTCATTTGATTCGTTTGACCTTCTAGGCCATTTATTTCACATGTTAGTTAAATGAAGACTTTTTGTTAGTGTGTTTGTAAAATAAAATACATGGTATATATTACAAAAATAATATAATTTGACTGATAAAAGTAAGATACTTAGGTGAGATAGTTTTTATACCTTTAAGAATTATTTAATTAATACTGCAATCGCTATCGAAATTTTGACACCATCGTGGCGCAGCTGCCTGACTTGGTCCACGCGTCACGATTGTTGTAGATTTGCTTCTATTTTTTTTATCCTAGTAAACTAAAACATTGCTATAAAATACGTCACCCAAATATAAGGTTTGTAAACCTTCTGTTCTTTCACATGACTCGCAAATCACGTGAAAATATAAAAAAAAACATAGTAAGATCTATCTTTATTTTAAATCTATTACATTTATTTTAAAGAAAAAGACAAATATCTATGTCACCAAATATTCTTATGATAATTTTGTTAAGTAAATATATATATATATATATATATATATATATATATATATATATATATATATGTTGTTGTACTTAAACCTCAATTAACCAAATGTGCCTACGAGAAAGAAATGACGAAATTGTCTCAAAATAAAACCTAGGAAAATTTAATCGAAATGTATTACGACAGCGAAGTACGGCTTCTTGCCATTGAACCCATAGATAAGCTTTTGTAGAGGTCGCTATGACCTGTTTCCACAAAACAAATACGAAATCGTCAGTGTCGCACCGGTCACCGCTAAGTGAAGTCGTGTTTAGTGTCGTGTTATAGTCTCGAGAGGTAAATATGTTAAGCCATTTCTAAAATTGCAAAATAATTGCCAAACGAAAATTATTACAAAATTATTTTATTTTCCTAAAAACGTAATGTTTATAATTGATTTAAACTTTCATGACCTTCAACAGTCATGTTCTAGTAATTTATTATGCAAGAGGCGTAATGCTTATTAACCGTGGATACATAAAAAATAATTAAAATTGTTAAAGTGGTACATATTTAGAATTTATTGTGCCTGCCATGTTGTTTAAGATTTACAGATTTCAATTACTTAGGTATTTAGTATACAAACGCCTTGAGGTCACGGTGTGATAAGAATCATAATAACTTCGCGTTTCCATTTTACAAAAACCTGTAACATATGTATTGTGTTTGATTATTTAGTATACTTAAACTTAATTATCGACACATTATCGATAGATAGGATTACGAGATGTAGGACATCAAGTGATTTACAGAGGACATTTTTCAGTCCCGTCTTTTTTGATTAATTTTTTATTAATTACTAATTTGTATAAGAAATAAATATTGTGTGGATGAATTTTATAGTAAATATGTAAACTAACATCCTATAATTAGTGTTCCATGTTTGCAACAATATCTATTTTAGAAGTGTGCATCCAATTAACGCAAATGCACTTTGTATGGTGGATATTGCACGTAATTTAGAACACGAGGCATGCTCGACTAGTTAATAAAGAATCTTACAGCTGGGATAAAAATTAAAAGGACTTCACAAAAAAAAAAGGAATATACATATTATTTATTAGATATGGTCACACGAAACGGTTGTTACAATATTCGAATATTTTCCTTATTTGATTCATTTATTTGTTTATCATTTCAGAGATAAATTGCGTGTAACTTGTTAATATCATATATGGAGTAAAATGGCGTATATTGTTTAAAAATTTTAACTTCAATAGAGGAAGACAAGAAGAACAAAATATCTTTAATTTTGTTTTGTACTTAAAACTGCCAGGCCGTTTCAACCTCCAATAAGAAAAAGTATGAATCTTTTTACTTATGAATTACGTTTTTTGGCAAAATAAATTACTTCCTTTAAATAAAAACGAACCTACCTGAATATAAATCAGTAGGGGTACCTCGTGCAATATTGTGTAGTATCACTAAATTAAAAACTTCTTACTATAGCAAGGTCTAAAGATCGCAATCTCATCTTTTATAATATTAAATTGGCTATAAAAGTACCTATCTATATATTTGTTTGTTATTATTAACTAATAAGCCGATTTATTAGTAATGAATGTTTGTGTAATGTTTTCCGCTACTACCTATAAATAGACAATTAATTGTCAATGTTTTTAAAAGTAGTAAAAGAATAAAAGTGATATTTAAAAAATATAAATAAAACCTCTTTGCTTTTGATTAGTTACTATATTTTTCTGATCTTATATCAATCAGAATCATGCGACAGCAAACGATTTTCTGCCTCTATTGAAGTCGTTATTTATAGATCATAATATAATTTGTAACAAATTAAATAGCAATTTAGATAATTTACTTTTGTTTCTTTCTTTTTTTTATTATTATTTTCTGTAAATACTTTTATTTGTGCATATACAAAGAGTATAAATAGTTTAGTTTGAATGATATTTTTAATATGCTTCCAATTTCAGACTTCGAAAGTAAAATTCTTTATATTTTTAGAAGAGACTGCCTGATAAATGTAAAAAAACTACCTGTTGCGTGTCAGTCAGGTTTATTTAATAAATAAACCATGTCTTTGAATATCCCTTCCTGGTTGTCGGATTACATATAAATATAATATTTTAGCTATATGAAGGAGCAAAAATCTTGCAAGCTAAATAAGATCTAGGTACTTGCTCTAATCGTACAGTGTAAAATACAAGTTGATTCACTTCTGATGATAATATCTAAATTTTTGTGGTAAACATTACCACAAAAATGATTGATTCTATACTCAGACTCAGATTCCTACGACCACGATGGACTTCCCGCGTAGTCGTAGGGTGTCTTTTGATTACTTAATAGATATCTTAAATTTTACTTACATTTTTTATTTATAGCTTCACGCTTTTTCCCGCAAACCTAAAAACCTAAACTTACCCTGGGGTAGGCGCAGAGAACCTAGTGTCAAGACACTCGTTATACATTTTAATTACACGTTCAATTGTAATAGTTTATTCTAGAGCACACCTTAACCACTGGTTGCTGCACTATGGATAGGCATCTGTCTAAGAAAGTGAACTCCTCAACGTAAAAAATATATGCCTGTTCATAATTAGAGTGTAATGAATGTAACAATAACTAAAATATAAAACACTCGCGTAAGCGATGATGATAAGAGTTTAAGTGATGATTAGAAAAAAGGGTACAGACCAAGTGTCATTCTACATTTAAATAAAAAAAAAACGTAAATAGAAGCTATTTAACCACTATTTTATTTTTTACGCCGTATTTGCCTTAGATTGTTATTTCTTCTATAATATTAAGATTACTGATCTATAATAATATTATGCAAATAGCTACCGGTCAATAATCTCTTTATTATCTTTACTACTAGTGCGAGTTCGACGCCCGACATTGGCACATGTCAGCTCAGGTCAGGGTCGGCGCCTTTCCAACTGTTTGAACCTCGGTCCAAATAAACCCGAGTTAATGAAACTGAAGTTGCATTAAGAGTAAATATACTTAAGTTGACTTTAATAGAAACCCTGATTTAACTATAATAATATGATTATATACAAATCTACAGATAATAAAAATGTAAGGATCGCTGTCTGTGCATGGAAGATGTATGAAAAAAATTTTATTAGGGACAATATATAATAACAATGTAATAGAACCCAAAACAATGATTTTTAATTTTCTTTTCTGTTTGTCTGTTTGTTTGTGCATACTAATCTCAAAAATGGCTTAACTGAATGCATAAAATGCATTTGACTATTGTATTGTGGTAAGCATCCCTTAACATTTAGTATTCATTTCAATCGGTTTATTGAGGAAAAAGTTACAGCCATTTCAATTATACATTTAACAACGTTTATGATTTAATTCAGAACGCGGGCGGGTGAAAAAACGAAATATTTTAATCATGTTATTTACGCAGGCGAGCGGATCGCTAGTCTAAAATAAAATTCCTTAATAGGCAATGGTAGGTGAAATCTGTAAATAACTCAAACATTATATATGTAGTTTGTAACATCAATCTGTTGAACTCCAAATTATTCCTATTTAACACTTTTGATTGACCTATTTAAAAAAGGATGAATTTAAAAATCAAAACAATGAATTAATGAATACTATATATAAACAAATTTTTTTCATTTTTTATCAGAATCTTAGTATATATATAGAAGCAATTGCACACTCCAACTAAAATAGCTAACGGATAGTATTTGTGAGCTAACGGTTAAAAATATATATTAAGGAAAATAAAAGGATGTAGACCAAATAAAATATATATAGCCTGTAGTGTTTATATGATGAAATAAATAAAAACAAAACAAAATAGCTAAAGTTTATTTTATAAACAAATAAATATAAATATTTCTCCAATTGAACAAACTATAAAATATTTTTATATTATTAAACTTTATTTAACAAACATGTTACAAGAACTGAGTAGCAGTAATAAAAAATAACGGCGCTTTTTGAAGCGTAAGTGTACATACCGGTTATTTCACTTAATAAATTTACTGCAGCTACCACTGTTCCATTTTTTAAAAACAGAGAGAGATGAAAACAGATATTTTTTCATTTTTATATTCCTTGTTTCACCTTTTTTGAATAATAATATTTATATAATTAAAATTGTGTAATAATTAGTTACTTGTCATCATTACCAATGGAATAGTAACTTATTGAAAATTAAAACCAATTCATTTCTTCGCTCTGGTGCAAGATAAAGGCTGCGTTGAGTTCCGCCACTCAATGTCTCGAATTTGGGCGGGGAGTGGCGGACTGAATAATATTATAGGTAATATTAACATTGGCATAATAGCTGTGCAATATTTTATAGTAATTAAATAAAAAAAGATTACAAAATTTAATTTACTTTTTGCGGTTTTTGCGGTCTTCGTGGCTAGTGGCACAGCGTCTTAGTGTAAAGGCGATTGGTTGCGGGTCTGATAACAAAGGTGCTTTTTTCTATAGACATTTAAAGTAATATATTTGTCTACTAGCGACCCATTCGCGGCTTCGCCTGCGTAAACTACATGACTAAACTATTTTTTTTGTAATTACTTTACTTTACTTAAATTATTGTAGCTTCTTTCTTTATGAACCGATTGAAATGAAATAAACACTAAATAAGAAGGGAAGTTTACCACAATACAATATTCAAAATTGCATTTAAATCTGTTAAGCCATTTCTGAGATTAGCATGCACAAACAAACAGACAAACAGAAAAGAAAATTAAAGATCACTGTTTTGGGTTCTATTATATTGATAAATGCCCAAAATAATATTTCTTTTTCATATATTTTCCATGTTCAGACAGCGATCAGTTACATTTTTATTATCTGTGTAGGTTGCCATGAATTAATAAATAACTATCGAATTTTTTATGACCTTAACCACTATACAACAAATCTCCATACAAAACTTTTTACTTTAGTACAAATGTTGCTTTTTTATTTTTTTTTATTTTGATTTCAACTTATCTTATATAATGTTTACACATATTGTTTAAAAAGGTAAAAACAATTGTGTCTCATTTTAATAATTATTATTTAACCAATGATTTTTAATTGTTTAAAAGATTCTTTTCAACAATACTTTTCCCACACTACAACGGGTAAAAAAAGTTATGTAACTTTTAAGAGTTATTGAACTACATATACAATATGTAAATATATGAACATACCTAATAAGGTATAATTTCTCAGTTACTTTATATATTCTGGGCAACGTGTTAATTTATTTGTTATCTACAAGCATATTTTAACTAGTTTCGTCTAAACTGAGTAGTTAAAATTATGATCAAATATTCATTTCTGCAACAGCACCGTTTTAGTTATCAGTCAAATAATAAATTCTAAGTAGGTCATGCCTCTGATTATTTTTGAAGCTAATGATTTAATTATAAAAATATTTATTATATTCATTAAATTCACTACTGCTTTTATATATAACGATTTCGGGGCTTTCAAGCTTACAAAATATAAATACATGCGTAAACAGTAATTTTCGTTGCATTTTGAAGAAGATAATTCGAAATCTATGCTGTTAGATTTTGGATCTCCTTTTTTGTCTTTTTTTACTTTTACTTTAATTAACTTCTTAAGTACTAGACATTGATAGCATAAGATTTTTTTGTTATTGACTTATACCTTAAAAATAAACTCAATATTATGTCAAATATTTGTAAAAAATCAACCATTTATATATAATTTCCTTGTTTCAGTATCACAATCAAGCGAGACCTCACGAAACGAACTGATCTAGTCAATTTTTTTATTAATATAAATATTAATAAAAAAATGAAATATTTTTTTAATTAATTGCGATTAAGCAAGTACTTAGTGTTTGTTAAATATTTTTATTTGTTATAATTTATTTTAAGCATGCAAATTCTCAAAGCAAGATACGCTTTAAGAGCGACCGCGAATCATTTGCAAGCATGGAGTTGCGCAAGAAACCGGACCGCAGCCACAGTAAGTAACTGATATATTGTACTATTTATTTTTACCGTCACGTCGTATGGAAAATATGTCCTATGCGAAAATTATTCATTCATTTTACTGTGAGTATCGGCGCTGTATATCGGAATAGTAGGTCTATTACTGTCGCGGATACAGAGGAAATTATTTCAATTGGTACCTTTTTCTAGTTTTAGACAAAGTATTTACAAAACGTATGTAAATTCTATAGCATTATTTTATTCATATTATTTATCTAGGCCATCGCGGCGCGGTGTCAAGCATTTGCTGCTGGCAGCTTTATATTTTTTCCCGAGAAAAGAACACCAATCGTTTTTACAGTCCCGATGGCTTCTCTGTGGTGATACTATTGCATTCTGAAACGTCATTTGCGTTTAAATTATATAAATAATATCCGTATATATTATTTTTATTTTAAATGCCTGTTAAATATTATTTCTTTTCAATTATTGTATTTTAATCACTAATTAAGTTTAAAGTCATTAATTATCTGAGTGAGATGATTAGCACAATTTTTTATATTTAGTCACCTGACTGAATCTTGACCCACTATATTTTGATCTACATCTTGTCATCATCTTGATTTCCCTGATAACTTGTACACATGTTCGGATTTGATTACAATTTAACAATTTTACTACGGCGACTATGGAAACTAAAAAAGCAAGTAGTCAAGTAGTTTAATTTTTTAACTAATTTGTTATTAAATTAAGCAAACACCAAGTTACATACATATGTATGTATGTATAAGTATTAAATATTCTGGCCTCGTACTTAGTGCACAAACTATTTAGAATGACCTTGTCTTTTTGTAAATAATGGTTGTAAGTATTATATTTTTGTTAAATATACTTAAAATATTTTTTGTACAAATATACTACTGACGGCTTATATATACGTCTTCGTTCGCGACAACTATAGCTGTTTCGTATTTCCAGCGGACTTTTTGTAAAACAATTATATCCCTGGAAAACTAAAAATATGGGAGAAGTAACCTTTGTTCATCCCAAGACCCTCACGCAGTTTCGCCGTGATAACGTCACAAACTGTCTGATGACGTCACATTTGAAATAAGGTTACTGAAAAATGTATAAATTAACTTTAATTCTTACTTTTTCAATCAAATCATATAAGTGCAGTATCGTAATTTAACAGACCGAGACATTTTGTATTAAATAGTGTGAAATCAAAATAGGTAATTATAAACGGTGTGTTTAAATTATATATTACTTTTGATTAAAAATAATACTCTGAAAGTTAACGTGTAACAAATCATCAGACTATAAACGCGATAGTAGTGGGTTCGATTATATTTAAACTACTACCGACCCG
Source organism: Podotricha telesiphe (assembly GCA_038994665.1). Classification (NCBI taxonomy): domain Eukaryota; kingdom Metazoa; phylum Arthropoda; class Insecta; order Lepidoptera; family Nymphalidae; genus Podotricha; species Podotricha telesiphe. The sequence goes on along the minus strand of JAOYRR010000129.1, from coordinate 932,183 downwards.
CTCACGGCTTCGCCTGCATAAACTACATGACTAAACTATTTCGTTCTTTACCCAAACGAGTTCTCGCTTAAATCTTAAATTTTGCTTAAATTTATAATTTATATGGCTGTAACTGTTTTATTTATGAACCGATTGAAATTAAATAAACAACATTTAAATGAATATAAAGACTACAATGGGGCCTGGGACAGTTTCCTATTTCCACTGTTTCTGTTTCTTTGTGACTTTATTTACTGTGAATTAAATCTATTGTGGTAATTATTATTTTTTAAAAACTCTCCCGCACGGATCCGTGTAACAGTGCATAATGAAAATAATTTACAGAACATTCTTTAAATTGATGTATATGTAATAATTAAAATTGTTAAAAATAAACGTTGTACGTCAGAAGTGAAAATTGAAGCTCAGTTATATAATTTGTAGTTATCAGATTTGACATAAAAATTGATTATTTATTTGATGAGTCTGGAATATTTGCGCTTGGTAATAAATAACGTGTTGTCCATATTTGACCATTTTTTCAGAACGTTCGTAATAGATCTATTTATATAGATTGGTTGGATTTTCCCATAGGGGCCAAACTCATAGAAGTTTAGAACCGGTTTTAATTATTGACTGTATGAATTCAAATAAAATCGGCAAACATATAGAAAAATGCGGAGAGAAAAGGAATATATCATTTCATTGTATACGTAAATAGAAAGCTTTAAATTTTTTAGCGATGACTTTCGAAAACCGTAACCATTTATAAAAACTTTTATATCATTAAAGCAGTTGAAATGTTTTCCCGTATTATTATCTTAATAACAATACCTAAATGTATTAGATAAGCGATGGAAGTAATCACTTTCGAGCATAGCCGGAACGGCCCGTTAGTTTTAAATTTTAACAGTAACTCTTAACTTTATACTTGTTAGCAATATTTTTTTCAAATTAATTTAATTAGATCTATTATTTTTTCCTTTTGCTTCAACCAGGACTCGAAAACAGTAGACTACAGGCCAATCAGAAGTGTCCTAGTGGCGAATAGAGGGGAGATAGCAATCAGAGTGTTCAGAGCATGTACGGAACTAGGCATTCGGTCTGTCGCCATTTACAGCGAGCAGGACCGTCTACAGATGCACAGGTAATGTTTCATATTGGAAAATAATAAGTAACTCTGGTTTTCTCGATTTTTACACATTTTGAAATGAAACTATTTTAACCGGATTAATCGCATATATATATTATTAGTATTCGAAAATACATTTTACAAAACCCGATGTTTAGACTTTTCAACCTGTGACTACGGACTCCGAAACGTCGGGTCTTCTAAAATGTAGTATTACAACACTTCATGTCCGTAAACATTATGTATATAGTTAATAATAATAGCTTTAATTTAATATCATTATGATAGGAAGTGATAATTGTACATTTATAGGTTCTTTATATGATTGTAATCTTTTAACAAGACTTTTATTGACTGATAGTCTGGTATGGCGATAAGTAAAAATTACGAAGATTTATTACATATTTCTGTGACGTTTAAACGCTTTTAATATAAAATTGTATGATTACTGAATTGCTGAATTACGATAATAATAAAATAAAATAATAAGAAATAATTAAATAAGATTGATATTTTTAGCTCTATAATGATTGTCATTGTCAATTGTATTCTGATACACTTGTGCCGATGTTTAGATATCGTTGTCACAAAAATATGGCTCAGTTATCCTATATACTCCTTCATAGCTAACACCCCACCAAACCATCACTCAAGTCAGATAATGCCCACCTTGTACTCTGTTGACTAATTGGGAAGCTTCTTTAGAGCTTTCAGCATAAATACGGTCATTTTGTTTTTTAAAATATTCCTCAATCGTAAAAGGTTTCTCACCCGTAAACAATTTTTTTCTGTGAACTCCTTTACCTACCGCTTAAGTAGTCGGTCTCATTTTACCACTCTGTTCTTTTTTAAATTATCTGTTAAAAAAATGACCAGTGCTTCTCTTTTAGGCTGCAAGTCATAAGTTACCTTTTAAAATACGCGACATGGGTCTAGGTGCTATCTACATTTCCCCAGATAAAATCTTTTCGGTCTTACTGCTTTAATCGCCTTTTTCGTACGAACACTACGTGGACAGCCAGATATGTTGCTGTCAGAAACAAATAAAGTTTCATTATTACTATCACTAGCCCGGTACACAAACAAACATTTGACCATCTTGTTATCGGAGACTTTCCTTCACCCTAATACCGATGCTTCACTATGTTTGACGAGCATTCTTCACCTGTGGAAGCTCGTCCCCAGGGCGCTCAGCGTCACAGATGTATTGGGCTCTGAAAAAAAGATTTGACAACGGTAGATAACCGTTGTTCTAGAAATCTGTTGATGTGGGTTTAATATACACTGTGTGACCTATTGTGCCATTACGATTTTTTATTACTAACGAATTATTTGCCTGTAATTCTATTCTAAATTGAATGTTGTTATTAATAGAATTGAGATGGCATAAAGCTATTATATTACTTCTATTTAAAGTAATCCATCAGAAATACATTTAATTAATAAAATAAATAATACCCACACTACCGTGTGCTTAAACACGTTTATTTAAAGTGCATACTCGTTGCTCAGGCAACGTGTTTTTTACGGGTCAACGGGGCATCTAGTATTTACATACTATATGCAATAGCCAATACACATTTAAATAAAAATTCTAAGAGCACATTTTTCTATTTTATGTGCGCACTTATAATCTGTGCTGTTTATTGCTTTTTTTGTTTCTTTTGTCTAATAATGAGATAACCTGATATTGTAATGTTATCAAGACTAACAATTTAAGTAATGTTGACAATAACATGCATATCATATAATGCGTACACATGTTCTCATATTTGATAATATGATTCAAAATAGTTGTAATATTTTTGTGTTAATCCATAACGACAAACAAAAAGAAAGCTAATAAATTTGTATTATGGTAACAAATTCATATTGCAGAATGGTCTAAGATTAAAATAATTTATTTTTAGAAAACAGCTTCACGCTTTTTCCAGCATATTAGGGTAGTGAGAGAGAACCCAGTGTCAACAGACTCTGCTCTCTACATTACGTTGAGAGGCGAAATTCAACGCCACGCTTTGTCTTACCAGAAAATAGTTGATAACGAATAAATGAAAATAATTTAAATATGATCATTCTTCCGTCTGGAAATCGAAGCCACAACCAATCGTGTTTATTCTCGGCCTATGTCCCAATGCGCCAAGATGGCATGCAAATAAATCTTGACTAAAGTTTTGTTTATCGTAAAATAAATTGCTCTTAACATAGTATAATTATTAAAATTCTACTTCTTATTGTTTTCTTGGAAAGTGGCTTTAAGATTTTTCTTATAAGATTATGTTTGATATATCTACCCACGTTCGGCAAATTACGTTGTGTGTAATATTTTGTTAAATAGTTTCTGTACTAAGTAACTATTCTATATATTGAACTACGAATATTTAATTTATATAAAAAAAAAACCAACAATAAATATCCATATTTATGATATATACATGTATATATTGGACTAATAAAACCTTTTAAATATTTATTATTTTCAGACAAAAAGCCGACGAGTCATATGTGGTAGGCAAAGGGCTACCACCAGTAGAAGCATATTTAAGTATCCCAGAAATTATCAGAGTCGCAAAAGAAAATGATGTGGATGCTGTTCATCCTGGTTATGGCTTGCTATCTGAAAGGTAAGCTTTTTCTTAAGAATTTACCATTTTTAACACGCTTTTATTAGCTTAAGCTGTATCTATAAATCAATGATAATAAAAATCTTGCAACGCCATTTTGTCGCCAACGCAAGGTGAAGTTCCTTTGGTGAAGTTCATGGGTGAATGTGATTGCTTTACATCAGGTGACCCGCTAGCTCGAATGCCTGGTCATTTAACCCAGTTTTAGCAGTCTGATTTATTTTAAAAATTCGCACATGTTTTCAGAACCGATGACTTGCCCTTTCTCATAAATTGTTTGAACCTTGACTTTGACTTTGACAACGTCTAATTCTGTGGACTCGACACCCACTCAGGATATTAAATGATTTGCATTTCTAATAATACTGGAGGAAGGAAGGTCACGTAAAAGCCATGAGAGGGTTCTCAGCAGTTATTCCGCGCGGCGTTGAGTTCCGCTACTCAACACGCATGTCTGAATGTCCGTAATATTAGGTTATGTCGCCTAACATGCTATGCGAGAAAAATGTGTATAAAATAATAAATCTCTAGGTAATGATTTTTTACACACTTAAGCTTCCCCTGTATAAATGTAAGCGAATCTTACGATACACATTGTCGACAACTTATTTCCTATGAGCCGTTTAAATGAAAATATGCTAACGTGTACGAATCCTATAACAATGCAATCACCCAACCAGCAGCATAAAGAGAAAATAATTTTGACCGCTTTTTTTACTTCTTTAAAAGTTATTTTGTGATTACTTTTCCTAATACTGTTTGTTATTTTTTCTATTTTAGATCAGATTTCGCACAAGCCGTAATCAATGCGGGTCTCCGGTTCATCGGCCCTTCTCCGTTAGTTGTACAACAGATGGGAGACAAAGTGGCAGCGAGGAAAGCCGCTATCGAAGCTAGTATGTTTATTTTACCTATATATATTTATATTATCGTATCTTATAGTTTTACTTTTATAAAACAAAATATATATCTGATATATTATGAGACTAAGAGAGGAAGATAAAAGGCTTGGCCTTCTAGAAAAGTGTTGATGTTACTGTAGGACGGTCACGTAAAAAGCATGAAGGTCCCTCGAAGAGTATATATGAAGAGGTTACGGCCAGTGAATGACATATATAGTGGTATAGACGTATATTAAGTTGGAACAGTCTTCTTACGTCAAATCTTATAATTGCACAATTTCACGCTTTTTCGCGCATAGCAGGGTGGACAAAAAGAACCTAGTGTCAAGACACTTTGTTCTCCACTTTCCGCCCGAAATCAGCATTGCTTGTTGAGTGGCGAAACTGAACGCCATGCTTTGTCTTAGGTGCCAGAACGGAGAAATGAAAATATTTTAAATATAATCAATCCCCCGAGTGAAAGTGAAAGTGAAGAAGTGATGAATCGACCCTACAAACAATTACTTTTACAGACAGACTGTTCCACTGCGTCACGATGGTCTCATCTTATCCACATAAATATTGTAACTTTCATACAACGTTATGGTAACTTCGATATGCGACTTAAGTGTGATGTTGGAAATTTATATCAATATATTTTTTAACATTTTTTTAAAGTATTTGCACACTTAGGAAATTTAAAAAGACATATTTAGAAAACATTAGCTTAGGCTTAGCGGTCAGAGCGCTTGAACGGTTTTCAAGAGGCTCGGGTTCAAATCCCGTTGCGTTCAAATTATTATACGTTTTCGTTTTTGTTTTTTTTATTATATCAATAATATAATATTATTGATCTTAATGTAAATAATATTGATTTATGTTCTTTATCAGAGGTGCCAATAGTACCGGGTACTGATGGACCGATCACAAGTAAGGAAGAGGCTCTAGAGTTCTGCAAACAACACGGCCTTCCTGTCATTTTCAAGGTAAAATATCTTTTGTTTTGTATGAAATTTGATGTTTAATAAAACATCTACTGTCTTAATTTTATAGTGTGACGAAGTATATGAATTCTTTTACATAAGAATGCTGTTATCCTGAAATTTCCAGACTTAATATACTTTTAGTACCGCATATAATTTAGTTAGCATTAATTTACCGCGTAAATTATTCTTCTTCAAAAATAGTTGACTTAGTGTCTCGTTTTCCCCTCCCACTCCCGTTCGGCGACGCTAGTCGAGGCGCAGGGGACGCTCTTGCGGTCGTAGACCTTCCCTCAAGCAGGTATGTAGTGCTTGCATTTCGCAGGGACAGAGAGTGTCGTATCAACTTACATATATGTAAGTAATATATTACAAAAAACCTATAACCGTTGAATTTCTGTTTTTTGTATTTGTAGCTTTCTCCTTGAATAGAACAGGGTAGTCAAAAAGAACTTAGTATCATTCCATTATTAGTTTTCCGTGACTTCAAACGTGATGATTGGCGGAGCCCAACCACGCGCTTTGTCTTCACAGAGTAGAGAAATTTAAATAATTTAAATACAATAATTAATATATTAATTTCCCTGGGTATCGAATCCACAACCATTCAGATGCTGTCGTACTGTGCCATAAAGCCCTTTGTATTTATTTATTTTTCTCTTTTCTTTCATCAGGCTGCATACGGCGGTGGAGGTCGGGGTATGCGAGTAGTGAGAGAGATGAGCGAAGTGGGCTCCTCTTTCGAGAGGGCATCCTCTGAGGCTCTGGGGGCTTTCGGGAACGGCTCTATGTTTATAGAGAGGTTCATTGAAAGACCAAGGCATATTGAAGTACAGTTGTTGGGTGAGTTTGATATTTTTTGTGTTTTCGTAATATGTTTTAGTTTTTAGTAAATATTTATTCTTTTAAATATATATATTTTTTTAATTATTCGTGTATATTTTGGTATTCTAAAATACATTTAAAAGCCCCCAACGTTACGAACACTTTACAGTATGTTTCGAAATTAAAAAAATAAGAAATAAATATTGATTAATAAATGGGACAATTCCCTTTTAAAGTAAATTTCGTAGATATATTACGGAATAAAAACCTTAGAAATCATCTATGTTCGTCTAATAATGTATTTATTATATATACAACTTTTAAAATACTTTTCATTCTTTTTTGTAGTAACGAACGAAAACGAATTTCATACAAAAAACACTATCTCTACGAGGCATTTTTGTCTAGAACAAAAATGAACATAATAATTATTTTTGTCCTTGACAGATAACAGTTAATTAACCTAATTACATGTTAATAACCTTTAAGTGATATGAGAAATTATTTTTTCTTATCTTTTTTACATTCTTCGACGGTAATGGTTTTTTATTTAGGACGGTTTTTTTGATGTTACATATTGAATATACAAATGGCAATATAACGTGATCATAATTTAATTATTGTTATTTCGCCGCTTATGAACAAGACAAAGCGTGGCGTTGAGTTTCGCCACTCAACACACAATATTTCGGATTTGAACGGAAAATGGAGAACGGAGTGGAGTGTCTTAACACTAGGTTTTCTCCGTCTACCTAGCCTACCTAGCTACTTAGGTCGCTGCCTACCTATCTAGCTGCTTTTTTTATTAACTTATAAAACAATACAATTCATTCATGCATTTTTCATACATGTTACTAAAAATATAAATAAGCACGAGGTCTCTTATATACAATGAAATTTATTTTTTAAGTGCGTTGAAATAATTATAAATAACACTTTTGTCTCAAAAAAATATAATTAAACAAAATTATGTAATACCTGATAAAAAAACATCTTAACATTAAGATAACACTTACGATATAATATATTGTTTGCAGGAGACAAAGCTGGTAATGTAGTACATCTCTACGAGAGGGACTGTTCCGTACAACGAAGGCATCAGAAAGTCGTTGAAATTGCACCCGCGCCGAGATTGGATCCTGAGGTTTGTTTTATTACGAATGCAGATTAAAAAACTTTTGTATAATTGTTCTGGCTTCTTGGTTGGTTCGTAGGGTTAAAAAAAAGTGAAAGGCACCTCGACAGAGCAGCCAAGGCCAATATGGCTGCGAATAGTTATTAAATTATAATTTGCTTTTATATTTTGTAATGATTATTTATATAATATTATTAATTAGTAGAATTATATAAATAATATATTAATAATTTGTATATGCTTGTGTTTAAAAATCTTTTAATTCATAGAAGTTTATGTTTGCTTTTTACGTACATTGCTTGTTACGAACTCAGTATTAACTCGAAACATAAATTTATATTACTAAAATTAATATTCATATATAGATTTTTTGTATGTCTAGTACATTTTTGAATTTCCATAATTTCCATCATCATCATATATATATAAAAATGAAACTGATCGCTGTCTCTACACGGAACTATTAATAAATATAATAAATTGTTATATAATATTAATTTATCTTTGCGTGTAATAATTTGTCTGTGCGTCTGTTTGTTCACTTTAATATCAGATGCTTAACAGCTTTATTAAATGAATCCGTTCACAATTAGATAACATTTTATTTATATTAATCGATTCAGAAATAAAAAAGTTGACACTGGACAAAGTTTTTATTTTGTTCCATAAAATTGCTATAAAATAACTGTTTTAATTAATTAGCTGGAACTTTAATCAATTTACTTATAAATATTCATAATTCGACAAAATTATAAATTTTAAGCAAAAAAAAAAATTGTGACTTAAGTATGAACCGTTGCGTTCATAAACACAAAATAGTTATAGTTATATAAAATATAATACATATTTTAAATAGCATAAGATGTAATAACTTTCCGAAAATTAACATATAAACTGTAAAAGTAGGCGCAGGAAAAATTTCATCTTGGTTTCATAAAATCACACATAAGTATTTGGACTAGATGTTCTGTTGTCGCGTAAACAAATACAGTAGTATGTGTAATATTTATTTTATTAATTTAATGTATTTCTGATGAATTAAAATTTACAATAAAAAAATTCCGCACAATTTTGTCCTTCATGTATTATATAACGATAATACATCTAAATAAACGTTTGGAATTAGAGCAACTACTGAATATTAAATGAATAAAGTAGCCACTATATCTAAATAAGTATATTTATTTCGTTTCAGACGCGTCAAAGGATGACCGACTGCGCGGTGCACTTGGCGAGGCACGTGGGCTATGAAAATGCTGGCACCGTTGAATTTCTACTGGACGATAAAGGAAACTTCTACTTCATTGAAGTTAATGCTAGGTAATAGATTCTATTTATGAACACTTTAGTGGTTAACTTTGTTTTATTGCTTGTTATTAATATATTTAACTGTGACAGTTCCCAGATGTTAAAAGTACCGAGTATTAAGTGTATAGGTTACTTACAAAATCAGACAAATTTTAGGCAATAAGAGTATAAAATATTTTGATTAATTTTTTTTTAGTTATTGCAATGTATATGAATTAAAATTGAAGCCATCGCGGCGCAGTAGAACAGTATTCGATATTAAACATGCTTTGAATGGTTGTGGGTTGGATTTCCACTCGGGGATATGATTATGTTTAAAATTGTTTTCATTTCCACACTCTAGTAACACAAAGCGCTGCGTTGAGTTCCGCCACTTGGCATGCAATGTCTTAAATTAGAGCAGAAAACAGAACGGAGTGTCATTAGACTAGGTTCTAGCTGGTTACCCAGCTTTGCTGCATAAAGCCTGAAGATAAAATAAAAAAAAAACAATACAATTAAATATATTTCTGTAAATACACTTAATTTTCCATTCTACTATAAATTTATCACTGTCACAAATAATAAATAAGTAATTGTAAATTAACTTCAATAAAAAGCTAGTGGTAAATCATTTGACTTAAAAAAAAAAAGATATGTTACAACAGTAGCGAAGTGTGCAATTTTTGTAGAGTTAAGCCGGCGTTAAAAACAAATATATAAACAATCTAGGTCTGCCTTGGATAATTAATATCTAATATTAATATTAATATATTATTCTATTTGTCTTACAAGAGCGGAGAAATGAAAAAATAATGTAATCATAGGCGATGGGACCCACAAGCAAACAATTATATTCAATATTCAGTTCAGTTTACTTTGAAATTAGTTTGAATTAATTGAAATAGATTTTTTAAGTGGTTTTCTTAGATAATTAAATAATTATATTTATTATTAATTTGTTTATTTATGATAATTAATAACAGGTAAGCTAGCGGGAACTTGTCATATGGACACTTCGCCACTGGTCATCTTATTTGTTTTTTTTTTATAAATATATATACAGGTTACAAGTAGAGCACACTATCACAGAAGAAGTAACAGGCATTGACTTGGTACAATCGCAAATAAGAGTGGCCGAGGGCATGACGTTACCGGAAATGGGATTGACACAGGATAAGATCAAGGCGCAAGGGTATGCGATTCAATGCCGGGTCACTACAGAGGACCCGGCTAACAATTTCCAGCCTAGTACCGGCAGGATTGAAGTTTTTAGGTAATAACTTTTATTTTATTTTACTGATTATATGTATATAATTGTCACCTCCATGCTTCATCCAGTTAGATAAAACGCAGTATTGAGTTCCGTCCGAATTTTCTTATAGTTGCGCGGAAATCGGAGTAAGGACTGCCTTGACACTAGGCTTTTCGCTGCCCGTCCTGCTACTAAACTACTATGTATATATAAAACAGGCTTATAATTAAAAAAAACTTATATGAATAAGTATATTCTTCTTCTATTTGAACTATACATTAAAGAAATTATGTTTTTGCTCAGATCCTTTTAATCAAACGGAATGAATAAATACAGCTTCACGCCTTTTCTCGCACAGCAAGGAAGTCAGTGTCAACCTTTTCGCCCGACATCGAGACATTCCCTGTTGAGTGGCGGAACTCAACGCCGCGCTTTGTCTTTAAGAAGCGGAGAAATTAAAAAATAATGTAATCATTGGGGATGGAACTCATAACCAATCAAGCATTCAAACGCTTTCCCACTGGGCCACGACGAAAAAATAGAATTGATAAAAAAATATAAGAAATTAATGAATTTTCTATAAATTATTTTTGTATTGCATACATACTTAAATGCATAATATACTATTTGTTCAATACTTTGAATACTATATTGTAACAATTTTAGAAAATAATTGTTTGTTTCTATAGATCTGGTGAAGGTATGGGCATCCGCCTCGACTCAGCTTCAACATATGCAGGTGCTATTATATCGCCCTACTACGATTCTTTATTGGTCAAAGTAAGTTTTTCTTTATTGGTTAAATAATTTTTATCTTAATATATTATAAAGATAAAAATTATTTAAATGTAGTTTAGTTGAAAATTTATTAAGTTATATCATTTAGTGTAAATTAGTGTCAAGCATAATGAGCTTGCTTGATTGCAAGTATTCTTCTTTCTACATTCACATATTACAGTAATTCTAAAGAATGCTAAATATCAACAGCAACATTTATTGCATTTTAGAATTTTAAACCATTTTAAATACCTAATTTTATTGAACAAAAAACAAAAAAGTGATCGTATATCTATGTAGCTCACTATACATATGTGTGTATGTATACACATACATACAAACATATGTATAGTAAGCGAGTTCTAAGTTGAATGGACGGACGTTAGCTACAATGGACGTCGCAGAACCGATGTTTGACAGGGATGGGAGACAAATGCTAGTAATTTCATGACGCATGGTGTCTTGTGTCGCAGTCACAGGCCATTCTCATTGGCTACTAGCAAGCAGACCTAGATATTTCCGGTCAACATATAATGCAAGACTAGGGACAAATAGTATAAATTATATTTTATTATTAAAAAATAAATAATACTTAATGCTATATTTATTTATTATTTCATCTTTATTAAGGTAATATCTCATGCACAAGACTTATCGGCATCTGCTGCCAAAATGAACAGAGCGCTGCGAGAGTTCCGCATACGCGGAGTTAAAACTAATATACCGTTCTTACTCAACGTATTGGAGAACCAGAAGTTTTTGAATGGTATGAATTTTTATTTATTCATTTATAAGAATATTTTTATTGCTAGTTGTAAGATGTTTTTAATAAATTTACTACATTACATATACTTATATACAAAATATAATAATCCGAAGCCTTTTTTGGTTCATATATAATATCACTTAATTTATGTAATGTGAATTGTATTGATTTTTTTAAAGTGTAATAAAGAATGTATATAATAATTTCATTTTCAAAGAAAATTATCAGACACCCTTTTTACGAAAACTATGTCGGACGAGTATTAAATTTGACATACTTAAAATGTATGTAAAGGCAATATTTTTTATAATAAAGCATTGGGCGTAAGCAAGTATGATAGCCATATTTAAACTACTAGAAGGCTACTCGTGTTGCAGTGGGAGAGTATCTAACTATAAAGGCGACGGTTGTGGGTTTGAACCCATATAATATGAAAGAATGATATTTAATATTATTTTTATTTACCTGTTCTGGTACAAGAAAGCACAGCACACTAGTATGACACTAGGTTCTCTCTGCCCTGCTATGCGGGATACAGCGTGAAGCTGACAAAAGAAAATAAAAAATATATTAAACTTGAAAAACACATATTTAGAAAACGTATAAAAATATGAACGCAGCGGGATTTGAAACGGCGCCTCATGAAAACCGTTCAAGCATTCTGACCGCTAAGCCATGCGTTTTACATTAACGCATGTTCTAAATATGTGTTTTTCAATTCCTTAAATGTGCAAGTAACAGTTTAAATAATGTTAAAAAACATAACACTTTTTTCTTTTTATTACTACAGGCGCAGTGGACACTTACTTCATCGACGAACACCCACAGCTGTTCATGTTTAAAGCATCCCAAAACAGAGCTCAGAAGATTCTCAATTACTTAGGACAAGTTCTAGTAAACGGCCCCGCTACGCCATTAGCCACTAAAATACCACCGTCTGATGTCAAGCCGTACATACCGCCCGTTCCTTTAGGTAAATATTTTAAATATATATACTTTTTGGAAAAAAAGTGAAGCAATACAAGCTTAAGGCAAACATTTTTCTTTTTAAATTATATGTATATATATATATATATATAAAATATTATATACATAGTTTTTCTATACATCTTGAGGTCATAACTCTTGTGAAATTAAATATTAATTTTGACCTTGTGTATAAGTTACGGACTTAATCGCTATAAGAAATCTCTTTCAGGCAACCAATAATAGATTTGTTGTAAAATAATGCAGAAAGGTACAATAGAATAATTATTTATGATATATGTATAGTTATACTTATATATTTTTTGTTATTTCAGTTTTTAATAAGTAATTTATTTCAATTTAATTTATTGATTGATTTAATATTATACTATAAACTAAACGTGTTTTAAAAGAATTGTTTTAACATTCGTTCACTTAATTGTGTAACAATGCAGTAAGTAATAATAAAAAATTCCTTAGGAAATTAAAAAAGACATTTAGAAAACGTAATTTTTTTTAACGCAGCGGCATTTGAACCCGCCCCTTGGAAATCGTTCAAGCGCTCTGACCGCTAAACCATGCGTTCTACGTCCAGATATGTCGAAATTCTTATACGCTTATTACAACTTATATTTGTTGTTAGCATCTCTGTAGAGAGATTTTAACAACTTTAACGCAGCGGTATTTGAACCCGCGCCTCTTGAAAACCGAAATACCTCTTTATACGTTTAGCGGTCAGAGCGCTTGAACGGTTTTCATGAGGCCGCTCTCTTCTCACTCTTTCAAAATCCCGTTGCGTTCAATTTTTTATACGTTTTCTAAATATGTCTTTTTCAATTTCCTAAGTGTGCGAATAACACTTTAAAAAAAATGTTAAAAAAAAAATCCACAACTTATATTATATCTTTTACACAAAATAAAAAATTACACCTTTATATTTATTTAATACTAGCTGCGCCCTCGAATTCCCCCGTGTAATTCCGTTTAATTCTAAATTTCCCCGTTTAATTATAAATTAAAAGTAGCCTTAGTTAATTCATACTACTGCTATCTGCTGTTCCAGAACAGACTGACAAACAAAAATTGTTTGGTATATGCATTAAGTAGAAAAAACTTTTATTATAATATTACAAAGAGACACTCCAATTTTATTTATTTGTATAGATGAATTAATCTATATGAGTGATGATTTAATTTAATATTTTTGTGTATAAAAATACATAATAATCAAAAATGTCCAATAAACTTTAAATGCGACAAATATCGACTCGTTATTTATGATTTACATTTATGAGCTTTCGTATCAACACCATTATGTTAGGAGTTCTTGTGAAGAGTAAAATTAAAACGCTAACTATATGTCACTAATGTATTAATGATTTAGATAACATACAAAATAAATAAAGAGAAAGTACCTACTTCATATAATAAAAATTTTGTTTCCTGCAAGTTTTACACATTTTGAAATGAAACTATTTCAGTCGGATTACTCGCATATATTTTGAAATTTGAAACCCGTCGTTTCATACACTTTATAGTAGTCCGTGGTCACAGGTAGACTGAGATAGCATTTGTCTGTCAATTGATACAGTTATTACATCAAACTAGCGCCCACAATTTCTTAGTTACCTCGCGTTCGCGATTTTCGAATAACAAAATATACGAGATTAATCCGGTTAAAAAATAGTCTCATTTCAGAGCGAAACTAACAAGTGTAACTTAAATTCATATCTCATTGTACTTACTTTTTTCAGTCCGCCCTGGTCATGGTAGGTTCGAGAAAGTTTTAAAAGAAAATTCTATTCTTTTTTATTTAACGCTTATGTCTACTATTTAATTTAATATATACATTATAATTTTATAAACAATCGTAAGAATCATGGCAGAAGTTTATTAACACGATGTTTCTGTATTGTTTTTAATTTGACAGCTTATTCTATTTTATTGATAACAATGGTGTATTAAACAATAATATTCATTTTAATTTATAATTATGGTCAAAATAATAATATATTATTTTTATCAATAAAATATACAATGGCAAAATTTTAACATAACAAAGCCGCCATTTTTTGTTGTAATCCATTTTATATTCTAAGTGTGCGTCCACTAACACTGGGCTAACCTAATTTCTTTAATTTTCCTGCCATTTTGTAAGCACCAAGGCTTTAACACGCACTGTGCCATTATTTTTACTAAACATATTTTTCAGACCTCTCCCCAGAGGCTGTTAAAAGGCAAGAGTTGACTGGCGAAAACACAGGTGAGGCCATTTTCAATCATCCATGTATTGGCATTGGTGAATAAACAACTAAATGTTTTTGGTTTTCCTTAAATATAGTAATAGACAAAAGAAATACGAAAATTTCTCTAAAAGTATTTGTTATATGTTCGTTATTCTTTAAATCATTTTTCCTTTGATGTACTCGATATGTCCATATTTGTAGAAAAGAATTTATAAAAAAATTTAAATGTCTTAACTTACTTGTCACATACATATATTTTGTCATAAGATAACAAAAATAATATAAAAAGAAGAAAATCATAATAGCTATAATAAGTTTCACCCAGTCTTGAATATATAACATACAAATATAATATATAAAAGAACTATAAAAAAGCTTTATACATACATATAAAAATCCATCCACACCATAATATCAAATAAAAGAAAATAAACGCTGAATAGATAAATGAAATCATATATATATTTTTATTAAATAAATTTGTTCTATCTATACATATAGCGGTAGAACCTCCAAAAGGCTTTAGACAAATTCTCAAAGAGGGTGGTCCCGAGGCTTTCGCTAAAGCAGTGCGAAATAACAAGGGCCTGTTACTGATGGACACGACGTTCAGAGACGCGCACCAATCGCTGTTGGCGACGCGCGTGAGGACGCACGACCTGGTTACAGTGTCGCCATATGTTGCACATAATCTGAATAATTTGTATGCGTTGGAGAATTGGGGGGGGGCTACGTTTGATGTCGCTCTCAGGTAATTATTTTTCTATATTTCATTTTTCTTTTGTAATATGTTGATAGTTGGAAATTGAGACATTGCTGCATTTTGTACAGCTTTGATATGTGAAAAGTCTCCAATCCATTATAGAATCGAATTTATACTTGCCCGTATAACAGGATGGGCAGAGTTTACATAGTGTCAAACGGAGTGTCCGTTAACCGCTTGCCGACTGAATTTGGAACTTTTTTATTTATGAACCGATTGAAATAAAATAAATACTAATTCTTAAGGGAAGTTTATCAGAAAACAAAATAGCCAAAACTGTATTTAAATCGGGTTAGCCATTTCTGAGATTAGCACAAAAGCACAGAAAATAAAGAAAAAGTTAAGAAACATTGTTTTGTGTCGAAGAAATGCCCCCAATAATATTTCTATTCATATATGTTCCACATACCGACAGCGATCAGTTGCGTTTTTATTATATGTATAGATTTAATCATTGTAATATTATTTGTCTCCTATTCAAAGATTCCTCCACGAATGTCCGTGGGAGCGATTGGAGGACATGCGCAGGTTGATACCAAACATTCCCTTCCAAATGTTATTGCGAGGCGCCAACGCGGTCGGCTACACCAACTACCCGGACAACGTCGTGTTCGAGTTCTGTGATATGGCGGTAGGTGAATTATTTTCTTTAAAAGTAATTCTTAAATTATATATTAGTTTTCAGATTTTTCAGTAGTTGTTATATGAAAAAAACATTAATAGAAAATTTATTAAAGTTTGTACGGGTCTGGAACTCGCGCCTCTTGGGTACCGTCCAAGCGCTCTGAATGCTAAACTAAACCATATGTTCTCTATCTAGCTACGTCGCAATTATTATAGGCTTATAAAGGAGATATCGTAGCGCTGTGGAATAGGATGTAAACGAGATTAGTTGTGTTATCACTTACAATAGTTATACTTAAAATATTGTCTTGATATAATAATATTTAGGTTCTTAAAAGAAACCGATTTCCAAGAAACTTACTAAAATTTACATTCCTTCAACAGGTGAAAGCCGGTATGGATATATTCCGAGTATTTGACTCTCTAAATTATTTGCCCAACTTAATATTGGGCATGGAAGCAGCAGGCAAAGCCGGGGGTGTTGTAGAAGCTGCCATTTCTTACACTGGCGATGTGTCAGATCCTAATAAAAAGAAATATGATCTTAAATATTATTTAAACTTGGCTGACGAGCTCGTGAAAGCGGGAACACATGTTTTGGGAATAAAAGATATGGCTGGTCTCTTGAAGCCTCAGGCTGCTGAGTGAGTACATTTTTATGTTGTTGTATTTTATATTATTATTTGAAAATAAATATTTTATTAATGTATCTATATTAAATAAAAGTTGGCAATAATTAACAAACAATAATTTTTATTTTATTAAGTATAATTGAGGCTACCGTGGCGCAGTTGGACAGTGACGTGACTGTAAGCGTGATTGGTTGTGAGCTCGATTTCCACTCGGGCAAGGATTATATATAAAAAATATTCGCAATTTTCCGCTCTGGTACTTAAGACATAGCGCGGCGATCGAAATCGGGCGGAATGTGGAGAACGGAGTGTCTTGTTACAAGGTTCCCTGACTACCCTGCCATGCGGGAAAAAGCGTGAAGTAGTAAAAAAAAGAGTAATGAGTAATTATTTATTCTAAGATAATTGCGTTCTGTATCATTAAATATATATTTTTTAATATCTTTAAACAAAATAATGTTAATAATATTGCTCGCAGCAAAAATATATATAATCTCTGTATTAACAATATTTAAATTTAAAATTTGAATACACCATAGAATAAGTTGCCCGTCATGCTGCTACGTCGCATATGTATAAATACAATTCGACTATGACCCTGACCCTGGCCCCTTCCAGGCGGCTGATAGCGGCCATCCGCGCCAAGCACCCGGCGGTGCCCATCCACGTGCACACGCACGACACGTCGGGCGCGGGCGTGGCCGCCATGCTGGCGAGCGCGCGCGCGGGCGCCGACGCCGTGGACGCGGCCGTGGACTCCATGTCCGGCCTCACCAGCCAGCCCAGCATGGGCGCGCTGGTCGCGTCGCTGCAGGGCACTCCGCTGGATACGGGTGCGCTGATTTACAATCTCTTTATGCAGAGCAAAGTTGATGAAGAGAACCTAATTCGTTAATTACCCACGCAGTAATACAGAAAATTCAAACTGAAAAAGTGAAGAGCATCATGTCTCAAACCGTCTAACTCGGACGGTTTCCAAGAGGCACGGGTTTAACCCCTTTGCGTTCAAATTTTTATACGTTTTCTAAAAATATGTTTTACAATTTCCTAAGTGTCATACACTTAGGAACCCACCACTTACAACTATTAACCGTACATACATACACTTTTCTGCAGGTATCCCCTTACAAACTGTATCAGAATACTCTGCATACTGGGAACAGGCGCGCACACTCTACGGCCCCTTCGAAGCGACCGCCACCATGAAGTCCGGGAACGCGGACGTCTATATTAATGAAATACCTGGAGGACAGTACACTAATTTGCAGTTCCAGGCCTTCTCCCTGGGTCTTGGAAGTCAGTTTGAGGAGGTTAAGAAGGCTTATAGGTATTTTTGGTTAATAATATATACTTGTTTTTAGTTCTAGTACATTAGTCGAACTACATTTTTCATTGGATGTTCAACTAGTGGGGCATCTCTCTGATGTCACTGGGAGAGAAATTTGAAATCCAAAGCGATACTTTCTAAATGCATCACAATGTCTTCGATGTCTAAAGACAAGAGATAGAAATATAATAATATATAAAACTAAAATCTTATTCATAATAAGCTACTAAGTCTAATGAAACTAGTATACTATAAAAAAACAATTTACTAAATCTTTTTTCCAGAGAGGCCAATCTTCTCCTCGGTGATATCATCAAAGTAACTCCATCTTCCAAAGTGGTAGGAGACCTTGCCCAATTCATGGTACAGAACAAACTGACCGCAGCAGAAATCGAATCTAGGGCCGAGGAACTGTCATTCCCGAAATCAGTTGTGGAGTATTTCCAAGGAGCTATCGGCACTCCATATGGGGGGTTCCCGGAGCCGCTTAGGTATGTATTTTTTAATATAAATAAATATTATGTTTCATTCTCTTTCTAATTATATTATTGAGAAAAGGATAGATATATCAAATAAAAATTGGCGGATATTTGTTAATATACTAGGAATTTAGTGTCGCTTAATTATAATAATAATAACAATAAAAACTCTTTATTGTAAATCCACAAACAGAAAAATACACAGAAAATAAGTTAAATAAAAACATGTATAAATAGCAAATTAGGAATTGGATCTATTTCTTTCTATAGATGAATTAATATATTATTTCAGATCGAAGATACTGAAAGATATGCCCAGAATTGAAGGTCGTCCAGGACAAGAATTGCCTCCACTGGACTTTGTCAAACTAAAATCTGACTTGCAAGAGTCTTACCCTGAGGTAAGGTTATTGTCGAATCGAGTAATAAATAAAATCATTATCCAGAAAGCATTGAAGCTTATTAATTATTAATTCGTTCGCGTGGAATTCTTTAATAAAAGTAGCTTAAGTATTACTCTTTATTACGTCAGCTATCTCTTTATTACGTTAGCCAGTGAAAGTCCCCTTCAAAACCGATCAATCCGTTCCAGAGATTCGTCGGAATAAACAGACAGACAGGCAAAAATTACATAAAATTTAATTTTTATGTATGTACCGTGTAAATATTAATTGAATATTACAAATAGACACTCCAGTTTGATTTTTTTGTATAAATAATTGAGTTAAATTTTTAACGTAGATGGATTCGAACCGTAATTATATTAGAAAATACTCTCTTAAAGCCTAACTGCCTAATGAACCCTCAGGTCAAGATTTCGCTTTTTTCGCCCAGTAGTTTTGGTTCTTTTGTCTGCCAGTCACATCGGTGAGTAACGGAAGATATATATATACGCCATTGTGGCGCAATGGGACAGCGTGGGTCGATGCCCACTCGCAATAAGGTTTATATTTTAAATATATTTTTATTAAAAAACGTGATATTGAATTCAACACTCAACATGCAATGTCTTGAATTCGATCGGTAAGTGGAGAACGGAGTGTTGCGACACTAGGTTCTCTCTGAATACCCTGATATACGGGAAAATCGTGAAGTTGTAAAAAAATATATATGAAAAATAAAATATTTTCTCCTCAGGTGACAGACAGGGACGTGATGTCAGCAGCGATGTACCCACAAGTGGCAAACGACTTCTTCCGCATCCGAGACAAGTACGGTCCAGTCAAGCATTTGGACACTAAGACCTTCCTTGTTGGACCCACTGTGAGTATCGTTCCTGGCAAATTTATGGCAGTAGCTAATCTATTTAGTATAAACTTTTATTTTATTGGCTGGTAAATTAACATGACACATGATATGACATAACACCTTTTATTTAAGTACTTAAATATGAGAATTAAAGTAATTACAAAAGCCGTCGTGGCGCAGTGATAGTCTTAGTATAAATACGATGTTTGTAGATTTGATGCACACAGGGGAATGGTTATATATTAAATTTTTTTTTAAGTGTTAATCATACACTTAGGTAATTGAAAAACATATTTAGAAAACGTATACAAATTTGAACGCAGCGGGATTCGAACGAATACTAATTGATGTCTCTGAGTACACATCTATCTATCTAAATATTCTATTATAATACATTAAAGACAACGTTTATACGAGCACATCATCGGAATTACTAAACGGATTTCAACATGTAAGATATATGAAAAAAACATTATTGGGTGCATTTACAAATAATAGAACCTAAAGCATGGATTTTTAATCTTCTTTTGACCATGCAATTTCGGCTATAATATTTTGGCAATCTCCCTGAGCTATTAGTTTTTATTTCATTTCAATCGGTGCATAAATAAAATAGTTGCAAAGTATGTGATTTAAGTGAGAACGCGGGCGGGCCACAGGCGTTGGTTGTGAATAAACTTATGATGTAGGTGGGAGAAGCAATCGAGGTGAAGATCGAGCGCGGCAAGACGCTGGACATCAAGACGCTGGCGGTGTCCGACGAGATGACGGCGGCGGGAGAGAGGGAGGTGTTCTTCGAGCTCAACGGACAACTGCGGTCTGTCTTCATACGAGATGACCAGGCTAGCAAGGTAAAGGATTCAATAAGTGTATGCATGCATCTCATCTCATTATGATGCAAAATTTTTACTTTCATAAAATTCTGGGTGGTTCCCCACTCAGCGTAGTAACGATTATATTTTAATTTTTTTTCATTTCCCCGCTCTAGTACCTAAGACAAAGTGCGGTTTAAAACTTTCTTCATTTTAAATTAAAAACATTACGATTAATTAAATATGTTAAATACTATAGATAAAACAAGACAACTTATATTTAAACAATTTTAATAATAGTTAATATATATAAATAATTTTAATAATAGTTTATTATACTAAGAAAACCATTTTTAGAAAACATATAAAAATTTGATCTTAGCGGGACTTGAACCCGCATCTCGTGAAAACCGCGCTCTGACCGCTAAGCCATACGTTCACGTATTAAAATATTTTTCTTTAAAGCAGCAACCATAGTTTATTATACTATTTCACGAATTCTCTTTAGGAAATGAAGATTCATCCAAAAGCAGTGAAAGGTGACAAGAATCAAGTCGGAGCTCCGATGCCCGGCACAGTGTTAAGTCAGTATTATTTTATTATACAGTAATTATGTACAGGCATTATATTTGAAAGAAATGCCATCGTGGCACAGTGCGAGAGTTGTGGGATCGATTCCCATTAGGGGGAATGATTGTATTGAAATTATTTTCATTTTTCCGCTCTGATGACAGGACAAAGCGCGACAACGGGTGAGGACGGAGCGTCTTGATATATGATTCAAAGTCATAGTCAAAGTCAAATATTTTTATTCTAAATAACAAGTTAAATGCTTCATTTTTTTTTATCTCAAACAATTTATCACCGGTTCACTAAAATTAATGCCTCAACCCTGAGAAGAACCGGTGCAATCCCACTCAGGGCAATGGTAATATTTTAATTATTTTCTTTTGTCAGCTTTGGTAAGGCAAAGCGTGGCGTTACATCCACCATTTAACATATAATGTCTGGGAATCGGGCGGGAAGTGTAGAACGGAGTGTCTTGACACTAGGTTCTCCCGGACTAACCTGCTATGCGGGAACAGCGTGAAGCACTATTTTAATCCGATTAATCGCTTATATTAGGGTATTGGAAAAGCATTCAATAAAACCTAAAGTTTCCAACACGTTTTTTCCAAGGACTACACAGTTTATTACGGACTGCTGTTCGAATACCAAATATACACATCGAGTTAAAATAATTTAATTTTAAATGTGTCACAATCTTTATAGATAATATAAATTTTTTTTAATAATTATATTACGGTTGAAAAAATAAAACATAAATTAAGAAGTTACATAAAAATATTTTCAAATATTCCATTCCAGCAATTAAAGTGAAAGAAGGTGATCATGTCGAGAAAGGCCAACCCATAGCCGTGCTGTCTGCTATGAAGATGGAGATGATAGTGCAGGCGCCCCGAGCTGGTGAAGTCAAGTCTGTGTCCATTACCAACGGACAGAAGCTTGAAGGAGACGATTTGATTTGCACTATTGAATAAATATATTAACATGTACTCGGATTGTATGTATTATGTATTAGTTTTTATATATTATATTTATAGAAAGAAAGTGATATAACTAAAAATTTCCAAAATTTCTTATTTTTCTAAAAACTGATTATAAAAGGCCTATTCTAAGATTATATTGTAATTTCTAACAAATTATATATTTTTTTAGTTGGGACACTTTTATTCTGATGGTGCGATATATGGCAATTATTTCAATTTTAAATTAATATTTTAAAGTCTTGCGTATATCGTTTTTGCTGATTGTTTGTTTAAATAATATCTTCGATATATTCATGTGTGAAGCAAAAACTTTGTAATGTAGATAGTGCAATATGCTATTTCTTTTTTAAAACAATACATAAAAATAAAATAAATGTAACACACCATATGTTTGACATACGTCTGTATGAAGTGACGTGCACGTTGCTAGGCAACGTGTGTTTACGCGTCAACTATTAATTTCTAAAATTCTTGTTTTTTTTTCTAATATTAATGTAAAGTAATGTTTTTCAATTTCCTAAGTGTGTGAATACCACTTTAAAATATTAAAAATAATGTATAGTAGTTAAAATATATACAATCCGAAAATAAATAACAAAATGAATTTATTTAAAAATTTGATTTAAAATTCTATAGTATCTATGGAATTTTGTTATTAAATGACTTAAAATCACAATCTAAAAGTTATAAGGGTATGAAATTTGTTCAATTAAATAACCTAGCAGAAGCCTGTGATATTTT
Source organism: Podotricha telesiphe (assembly GCA_038994665.1). Lineage (NCBI taxonomy): Eukaryota > Metazoa > Arthropoda > Insecta > Lepidoptera > Nymphalidae > Podotricha > Podotricha telesiphe. Next base: position 909,151 of record JAOYRR010000129.1, on the reverse strand, counting down.
CACTATATAATAGTGGGCAAAACTTAAAGCAAGACGGTACAAAGAGGGATTGTGAATAGATAAGCGTATATTTATATTAAAATTAAGCTACAACAAGTGTTTTATGACATTTATCTCAATTATATTATGGAAAGTTTAATTTTTTTCTTAAATCGACATTTTGATTGAAAAGAAGAAACAAAAAACAAGTTGTTTTGTTTAATGCACTTTATTGTTTGCGATAAAGACATTTTTATTTTTTAATATTTTAAATCATCATAAATGTTTATTAATTATGTGCTTCCAATAATATGTTAGTTTTATTAATTTTTTTTACTGTTTTTATTTGAAATTTTATATATCTTACGATTTAATAAATGTTTTTAAAGTTACCTATGTGCTGATTTTTATTAACATGTTATATTCTGTTATATATATAAAGTCACAGTCAAATAATTAAAGAAGATACGTGCTTTACTGAGTGAACGTCAAATAATTTACTACTACTAATCTACTATAGTGGTATAGTTAGTGCCTGAGACCTAAAAAAAAACTGGCGTAAGAAACTCGGCGGGCCTACTTTATATATATATATATATATATATATGCCGAAATCCCTATCAGCAACAGCGCGTCTGCGAACTTCAGCAGCTTCAACGGTTTCTGTGGCACTTTGGGACGCCATGTAAGTAGACTGCTGAAGACGCCGAGCTTGAGACTGTCCGGGTGTCTCAGAAGTCGACGTCGACGTCCAGGGACTGCTCTGTTGTCTCGGCAGCTCATTGAGTTGCTTCGGCTTGTGGAAACGTCTCGTTAAGTCTAGCTACTTTCATAGTTCGAGCCTTATTAGAGCTTTGGGAAAGATTAGACTTACGCTTTCGCGGCATAATTGTTAGTAGGTACGTGCTTTTTCTACACTTCCTTATTTATACTTAAAAAATGCAATACTTGCCTATTTAATTAAAATTATAGCTAAATAGTAATGAATAGGCAAAAAACAATTCTGATTTGATAATTAGAAAACAAAATCACGCTTCCGTGAGTCAAAAAATGTTTTTTATTATAAATTTTACATTATTATTGCTGTTACGTTATTCACATTATTATATTACAAATGAACCAAAACAACCAAAAAAGGACCAATTTCCTATCTACCTACAACCTATAATTTAAATAAAACCGAAGAAATTCGTAATAATTTACAGGTAAATAACCTAATTACATCATTAAAATTATAATGAAGTAGGTATCTTTTTGTATCTACGTGTAACCTATATTACTTATAGTACAATGCGTTTTTAACAAATCGCATTCGTTACAATTAACAGGTAAGTAACCTATCTACATAATTAAAATGAAGTCTCTTATTGTACGTGTAAATCCTAACCAAATAAAAATCTGCCAATAACTAAACCTGGGCGAATAACTAAAGCAATATAGCTTTAAGTAAAATGCCTTTTTAACAAATTGCTAATGCCTTGAAATTTCGCAAGAAGACAACCATCAATGATGTCTGCCCTCACGCGTCTGTCCGCGTTCGGGTCGCGGTCGCGCATTCAGTGATGAGCGACTTCTTCCCCTACCTCACCCACCGTGCGTCGGCCACGCCGTAAGTAGCGCACTCGGTTAAAATAATATTTGTCCGAATGAAACCCGTGAAAGACATTATATCTACTTTAAATACCAGAAGCGATTAAAGTATCTAACTACCATATAAATTTATTGACTACAATGGTTCATTATTTTGGCTAATGGCTTGAACATAAGATACTTACTTGATATTTTGGTCAATTCACACAATGTCTTTATAACTTGTAGCCTATGTGTTATTCTGATGTATAAGCTATATTATTGTAAAGTTTCATTAAAATCCATACAGTAGTTTTTACGTGAAAGAGTAACAAACATCCACACAAACTTTCGCGTTTATAATATTAGTAGGATATATATATATATATATAAAAAAAAAAAAAAAAAAAAAAAAAAAAAAAAAAAAAAAAAAAAAAAAAAAAAAAAAAAAAAAAAAAAAAAAAAAAAAAAAAAAAAAAAAAAAAAAAAAAATTTGTATTAACCTTCTAAAGAACTGAAATACTAAATACTATAAACAATATCTTATTAATAAGTATAGTAAAATACCTGAAATTTCATTTCTTATTTATTTTATTTATCCAAAAGCAATAACCTTAAGGTTTAAACAATTTCGATTGTTCTTATTAAAATTAACCAAACAATTTAGGCAGTACTATGTACTTTACATTACAATCTAAAGCTTTACGATTTAATACCACAGACATAATCGTAGTATATGTTTTGTTTTTCTTTAAATTCAATTTACGTGTCGGATTAAAAATAAAAATGTTAATAAAATTTGAAATAAAATCTATTTTAATTTTAATGACAGACAATATAGTAAACATTTTTAAAAGATGTATAAAGTTCTAAAGTAACACGGCTCGAACCCCCACCTCTTGGAAGGCCCGAGCATTCTGAGCGCTAAGTCATTCTCTTTGCTCTCAGTTGCTTCAACTATTATGTTTATTTCTTATTCAAATAAAAAATAGAGTGTTTCGAAATATCGAAGCAATATGTTGAACGAAGCTTATTGGCCTGTTATGATATATAATAGTATTTTTTTAATTCTATATACAAATACACATTTTTATGGCTTTTCTATTTATAAAAATGACCTTTCAAAAGTTTTATCATTACGTTATAAAAAAAGTGATTATTATTAGTCACCATTTACACACTGTTCTGTCTAAATTATAGGATTTACCTTAATCTTTTATTGCAAATGTTGATTAGACCTCTTTGCCTTCTCAAAAATAAGAATGGTAAGGGATAAGCGACACTTATTTTGTTTGAAAACACTAGTATGATTATAGTAAAAATTTAAAAAGATACAGTGAATTTGAATGGATATGTGGTATAAGTTTAGTCTATGTCCGCTTAATATTTTAAAATAATTATTTTTCTAAAAAAATTTACTTTAAATTGCTCCAGTTTGAAGTTCACAAAATGGCGTTAACAACAAATAGCCTTTCAACCGATGATATACTAGCCATCTATCTAACTACGACCCATCACGGGTTTAAAACCTAATTGGGGAAATTATAATTTTTTATCATTAATTCCGATATCGAATATGTGTATATAATAGTATTTGAAAGAAAATATCTACACAATCAAATTATTTCTCAACTTTAACCATTATATAATATATTAACATGTAATATACGAGTTATACATAATAAGATATAGTTATGTATATATATATATATAAAAGTCTTCTGAAACCATCGTGGCGCAAAGACAGCTTCTGACTGCAAACACATTGCTTGTGGGTTTAAGCCCCACTCAGAGAAATGATTATATTCAACCATTTCCATTTCTACGCTCTGGTACAAGACAATGCACGGCGTTGAGTTCCGCCACTCAACTCGCAACGTGTCAAATCCGGGCGAAAGGTGGATATTGAGTATCTTGACACTCGATCGGCTCTCGGTGACTTTCATGCTATGCTTTTTTATATCTTCGTTTACATTCCAACTAAACTTGCAATGTAAATATTTAGTGTATGAAACGAAAGTTTTTATCAAAACCAAAACTCCATTTTGAAAATTGTAACCAAAATAAAAGGAATATTTAAGAAAAACATATTATATTTGCTCATCTCATTTTACATATATTTACATAATTCTGGGGGTTATATATTTTTAAAATCTATAAAACAACGAAATTGTTACTTTTGAGCATATTAAAAAATATAAACGTATTTATGAGAAATAAGCCAATTATATGTTATATGAATGCCAGTAATAGATATTAATTGATTCTCTTATGACAGTATAATATAATGGTTGTGGGTTCGATTCCACTCTTAGAAACTATATCTATTTTTAAATTTTTATTTCTCTTTTTGGTTTGCAACCAAAGCGCTAAATGCCTAATTTTGACGTATTGTGCGTCTTATAGGCCAACTACTAGGATCATCTGTACACCGAGAAAATAACGAAATTACACGTAATAAAAAAAAATAAAAAAAACCAATATAAAATATATTGTTATTCGAAACTCATATTAAATGGAGGGCAAGTAAAAATCTAGTTTAGTTAAAGTGAACAAATATAAACCAAACCATACATATATTCTCATACTACATAAATAAAAAAAAAATTGTTACCATACATAAAGGAAAAAAATATTATTGTTTTTGTATTACTTCATCCAATATCATTCACATTTCTATAACATAATACAACTATGAATATTTTAAATCTAAATCTAAAAGTACAAAAAAAACCAGCTTATTCTACTTAAAACTTAAATGTTAGTGCCTAATTGAGTAGAACATAATTTGGCCTTTAGTTCAGAACAATTACATAATACGGTGAGATCACGTAATTCTGGTCCAAAATCATAACAATACATGCTGGCATCAATAGAAAATAAATATTTTAATAAATTTTCCAAAAACATTTCGATCAAACAACTTTTAAGTTACTATTTTGAGTGTAAACGAGAAAACAGTTTATCTACCTGACCGCTAAGCCAGGTTCGTTCGCGTTTTGATCGCACGGCCGAGCCGTCAGAGCGCTTGGACCGCTCCTATGAACGCAGGTTCGAATCCAGGTGTGTTCAAATTTCTATGTTTTTATTTCATGGCGACACGAAAGGAGTACTTTTAAAGTTGATTGGGGTATTCAATTCGACCTAATACCAGACCAACAAAAAAAATATTTCCACCCACTGCAATTATTAATTAATCCAAATCGCCTGGATGTAGTAAATCCTTATCAACTTGGGCATAAGCAAAGGCTTCGGCAATTTCTTGGGACAATTCGAACTTGGCATCTTGTATGACATCGTCGAGATCATTGCCGGAGTTCACAGAGTGGTCGCTGAGGCTGAGGCTGTCCGCGTCTTCTCCGTAACAGCGGCGCTTGTGGTCCGGCGGTAGATTTCTGTACGAACTGTTCTCCACGCGAATAGCTTGGGTTGTATTGCTGAAAAGAACTTATACTTTAAATACGATTTAATAATAGAGTTGAACATTTATCCCGCACTTCAGGCCCGCAAGTGAGAACCTAGTGTCCAGACAGAGTGTGCCCTCTACATTCCACCCGAACCGAGAAACGGCGTGTTCAGTGGCGGAAATCAGCGCTGCGCTTTGTCTTATTACCAGAGCGAAGAAATGTAAATAATTTAATTACGGTCATTAATCCGAGAGGGAATCGAACCCATAACCATTTATTTTGCTGGTTTAAGGATTTTTTTTATATAAATGCTTAGAGCATTGTGCAACCTGCACAGTAGAACCTAAAGGTACACTTTGTCTAACCTTACCAAAATGAATGAGAATCGAACCAACAACCACCGTGTCTAAACTAAGACGCCTCCCAACTTAACCAAAAATAGCTACAAAAATCATTTACCATGTCTTCCTTAAAATAGGCCGTCCCATCTCCACTTGCAACTCCAACGAATACAACTTGGCCAACGACTCCAACTTCTCCTTCTCGACTGGATCTTGAAAGCTTGGCAATTTCAACTCAGATTGGCAGGAATCTTGCAAAAACTTGGACAATTGCTCATTGGCTGCACTCAAAATCAAAAATCCTGGTCGCTCCTCCCGAATTCTTCTACAGCCAGCCCTGATTTCCCTGACTTCCGCCACTCCCGTATTGCCCATAGAGTGTTCACTATAGTAGTGATCACTTTGCGGCGACTTCTCGCTCAAATTCAAATCACTCGACGATGTTTTCTGCAATGTGAAATTAGTGCGCGGTGTTTGATTAAATTCCTCTTTCTTTTCAGAGTTCTCCTGAAACGCCTGAAAGGAATGAAAAAACGTCTCGTCGGCGTTCAGTCCGGACGCGCCCGCGTTTATTATATCACTGAACGTGGAAAGCGAGGAATGTGGCATTACGTCATTCTCCTTCGTCAATTCCTCTTCAACGTCGACAACCGTTTTCGAATCCGATACCATCGCGTCGTCGTCGTTACCAGAATCAACTTTAGCTCTCTTTTTCTTGTATCTATTCTTACAGCTTGCCCAACCACCTTTCACCAATAACTTTTCCTTCTTCAAACGTTTCGGGGGAGGCATGTTACTGACTGATTTAGTGCAATTATTGTTCACAGACTTCGAAGATTTGAATGTTAGGCTTTTGTTGAAGACCTTCAGTTCCTCTATTCCAGGCCAATCTGTTAGCTCGTCGTCTCCCTCTCTATCGCTGTCGTTTGTTATAACACCGTCTGAATCGCTACTACTAAGCGAACTACTTTCGTTGCCACACTCCATACCGCTGTTAGAATCATCAAACTGTAAAGGATTTCTTAACAAATTAGGCGGTGGATGGCTTTTGTTCAACATTTTGATCTTCCTATGATACTTTCCATCAATATATTTGCTCGTAGAAGCGTTGAAGAACGGTGGCAGATCTGTTGCTATTCTATATCCAGTTAACTTAGAAATATTTATAGTTCCATTTTTTGATAAATTCTTATAAACGAAGTTAAAACTAGAGCTGCCAGGTAAAGAGGGCGTGTTAGAAAACGATGAAAGCTTTTCATCATCAGCATTATGATTCTTCAATACTATTTTGCCAGGCTGTAAGACAGAATCTTTTCGTCGTTTATCACAGTCGTATTTCTTAGATTTGAAATCAGTTTTAAAAAAGGACGACTTGGAGGAACAACCGCCACTGAACGAGCGCTCTCTCATTTCACAACCATCGCTCTTATCTCTATGTGACCATTTTCGCTTACCGCAGAAGGCGTTTCTAAAACCAAATAACTAATTAATAAAAAAATAAACATAAAATATTTATCGTTAAATACAATTTATAAATCAAGAGACAGTGAGTCTTTGTTCAGTTCAGTTTCACGGTTTTTCCCGCATATCAATGTAGTCAGAGAGAACCTAGCGTCAAGACACTCCGTTCTCCATTTTATGCTTCCGCCCGAAATAGAGACATTGCGTGTCAAATGGCGGAACTAAGAGCGGGAAATTAAAACAATTTAAATATAATCATAGCTGCGAATGGAAACCGAGCTCATAGCCAACCGCGTTTACAGTCAAACGCTGTCTCACCATGCCACGATCACCTCAATTAACAGAGGATTTCTCGAAATTCCTACGGAAAAGGAAAAAAACGGCAGTTTACGCTTTACATTCGAAACTGGTAAATGAAGGTTTCAAATCAATGTTCTAAAAAATATCGATTTCTTTAAATGGAAACAGCAAATGATAAGTAAATGGAAATACCTCACTACTTCAAAGATAATCATAAAGTAAAGCAAAGTCGCGGGCTACATCTTGTATTTATTTTATAAAAATCATCATTCCATACAAAACATAACTTTATTCATATATTAATAGTTTTTAAGTTCACTAAATAACTAAAAAAATATACCTCTCCTGCTTTTGTTTCGGCACGTGTAATATTGGTGACACGCTCTGGGTCTGAAGCGTAATTGTCACAGGCAATGTATTAGGCTAAAAAACAAATACAAACATGTCACAGTAAGGACTACCAGCCAGACGCATTTTCCCGCATAGCGGGGCATAGTCATAGAAAATTTTGTGTCAAGACAATCCGTACTCCACTTTCCACCCGAATTCGAGACATTCGAGGCCATCGTAGCGGAGTGGGGCAGCAACTGACTTACCGTGGTTGCTTGTGGGTTTGATTTCCACTCATGGATCGAAATTTAATAAGATTAATTTCTTCGACAAAGCGCGGCGTTGAGTTCCGCCGCTCAACACGCAATGTCTGGAATTCAGGAGGAAAGTGGAGAACGGAGTGTCTTGACACTAGGTTCTCAAAAAAAAGAATTGAACGAAAAATACTCTGTACCTACTCGGTACAATAAAAAAAATGCGTAAAAAAACAAAAATATTTAAACGTAATTATAAAATATACACATTTAAATAAAAAAAATATATAATATAGCTTAAACTAAATAAAAAAAAAGAAACAAAAGAAAAGAAGAAAAACAAAAAGTTTTGTCAGAAGTGGGATTCGAACCCACGCCCTCAGAGAGGACCAGAACAACTCACACCCGTTTGTATCGGGCAAGGGAACCTTGAGTCTGGCGCCTTAGACCGCTCGGCCATCCTGACATATACTGGCAGTAGCGAAATAGTGCACACCTAGTGGCAATATCGTTTATTATTAGAATAACTTCTACTTTAGAATATTTCTATATAAATGTAACGAATAAATGAGTGTAAAGCCAAATTATAAATATGTATAGTAATATTTTCTGAATCTCTTTTGCTTTTTTTCATAGTGAGGCACGGAGAACTTCGTATCAATATTATCCGCTTTCCGCATTTATTCGAGAAATTAAGTATTGAGGTGAAGAAAAACAATACCACGCTTAATATTTGTAGAGTTGGCTATTAAAAATAATTTAAATATTATCTTACTCTCAAATCGAGATTGTAGCCACAAGTTTGTTTTCTTATTTATTTGACACCATATTTCAATTTAATAAATAACACAAAAATGACGCACTGTGACGGCGTCTGACTGTATATGTGATGGTGGTGGGTTCGAATCCCACTAGCAGGTGACAAGACAAATTGTGGCATTGAGTTCTGCTACTCAACACACAATGTCCCAGATACAAATGGCTAGTGGAGAATAGTGTTTTGACACTAAGTTCTCTCTGGGTAGTAGCAGGGGGCTTCACACATATATTTAAAGAACAAACTTAAAAAAAAAAAACTATAATTATAACTATAATTATCATTGTTTTAAAAACAATTTCAATCACTATGTGACAATATAATGTTAGAAAGTTCATTGCTTCCGTTACATGATATGTTGTTTACAAAATATTATTAGTGTTTCAATCAACTTTATTAGTATAGATATTTTATTGGCTTTCAAATATAAAATAACATTACTGATAATTATAGGTTGCAATGCAATTCATTCTAAAACAATTTAAAAATAATGATTTTTTTTATTGCTATGCATTTGATGTTGCGTACTGAGTGGCAGAATTCAATGGTGTGCTTTGTCTTATTCATCAGCACTGAGAAATGAAAATAATTAAATAATTATCAGTGGAGTGATAATTCCAGTTAATTCTTACTGGGTGGACCCAGTAAGAATAGAATCCACAATAATTCACAATTATAATGAGATGCGGTCCCACTAATACTCAATAATATTTAAAATTGGTCAAAAACAAAACTTTGTCAAATAATAATTTTATTTTCTAATTTTGCCCGAAAAAGTAATACGAAATGCATGCAAGTTATCTAACTGATCTCATTTATTACAGTTTTGAGAAAAAAATATTACCTCGGTAGTAACACTCAGTATTTCAATAGGTGGAGATCTCTTTCCATCTGTATATTCAGCTGGCATCTTTTTATATTTCCTCTTCCTTCTAGCATTGGCAGGTCTTGTTGGGGAAAAATTTTCATTAAATGAATCAGATTCAAAATTACCAATCTGACAGTAATGCCGAGACTTTAGATTTGTTGAGTTGTGAATATTTAGATGAGGATCATCTGAGTCCGATAATGGCTGTGTGATAAGCGGAGCTTGGGGAGGACTACTTGAGCTGCCATCTTCTACTAAACTCACGGTGACTGCTGCTGCTGGAATATTACTATAAGTTTATTGCAGCTTAAAATATTTCTGACATTGTTATTTTAAATTGCTAAATAGTAAGTAATGATACTTCATTACTTACTATTACAGAACTAAACTTAACTTTGGCATTTATCAAAATATTTTGACTCACTTGACATTTCATAATCAGAAGGACATATTCAATGACACTAATTGTTGCTTCTTTTTCTAAATAAATACCATAATATTGAAATAGACTTGTGTTTTTATAAATGTAAGGTTTCATTCGGTTTTTCAGTTTTTCTATAATTTATAAGAACATATCATTTTCATTAAAGAATATTTGTATAATAATAAAATAGCATGAATTATAATATGAATTTTACTTCACGGCCTTGATACTATATCATACACTCTAATGACTTCTATATAAAAACAAATATCTGATCTATCCAATATAGCGTTATACATATGCCCATTATGTTAAGATAAATAGTCATGGTTACTAAAATTATTCAACATAATATATAAACAAATGACTAACGCAGGTTTCCCGCGGATCGTGTCCGTCTTCGCAGTCCAAGCTTTCGCCGCTCTTGCCTGCCACAATTACTCTCTTCTAGCGCCAGATTTAAGTCATGAGAAAGCCTCTCCATACTTCAACTACACCCGAGCCATTATCGTAAACGACTTACGTATTGACATCTAGAACTTACTATACGACCGGCAATACTTTGTTTACACCACTATTTGCCCTACTTTACAGTTTCCTTTCACAAATTCTTTTTAAATTTATGTACAATTATATTTATGATTATTCTTGTTTTGTTAACTAACACGATAAGTTTAATTGCTTTTTATTATATTATGCATATAAAAGAGAATCAAGAGCTCTATATTTTACATATTCCGCTTGAGTTATATTTTCACTTTTCATTTAAAATATTAAAATTGTAGTCCATTACAAATAACAACTTAATTAATATAGAGAAAAAATTGTTCACACACAAACAAAGATGTGTTATTTTGATATAATAGAGTTGATTGGGAATGAAAATCACAGATTAATGAAATATAAAAGTATGAAACAGACAATCTAGGGATGAGACATTCATCAATGGTGAATACACATCGATGTCCGGCTGGAAAACATCGATGTTATGACATTGATAACATCGACATATCGATATTTTGAGAAAAAAATATCGGAACATCAATATTCTTTTTACATCTGGCGTACATTATATATAATCTCTCTTAAACCACTAATACATTGATTTTTAATATTGAGATGAATGAACGAATTTTAAAGAATCTATTAGAAGAGAATTTTACAATACAAGTGGAAGAAGACCATGTTCAACAAAATATAGATATATGGAATGATCATTATAAGCTTATTAGTGAAAAGTATAAAACATTAATCAGGCAACGTGATACGTATATGCCTACGGAATTTGAATTTTATTTATAAAGCCCGGCAGTGAATTTAAAACTAGACCTTTTTATAGAAAAAGGTCTTATTTTAAATTCAGATTCTAGCTCTTTCCATTATAGAATGGAAAGAGCTAGAATCTACTGACCCACCTTAAACAAAATTGCTAAATATATTTGTGTTGCACATCGACTTCCATAGCTTCAGAAAGAACAAAGCGTTCTAAAGCTGGCCTTCTTCTGTGCCAGCAACGTAACAAACTAAAGGGGAAATTCCTAACAAGGTTAATTTGCTAAGTGCACCTAAAAAGTATAGGGAATGTTGGTTTTAAATTTCATTTTTTAAATAACACAATAAACACATGTTTGTAATAAATACATACATACATATTTTTTTAACATTTTATAAAGTGTTATTCGCACACTTAGGAAATTGAAAAAGACATATTTAGAAAACGTATAAACGTTGAACGGTTTTCAAGAGGCGCAGGTTCAAATCCCGCTGCGTTCAAATTTTTATACGTTTTCTAAATATATCCTTTACATACATACATATAGTTTATATATTTTGGACATACCGTTGTTTGTGAAATGTTTCTCAATTGATGTTTATCCTATATCGACATTTTTGAATAGATGTCAACATTCATGTCAACAGCGATGTTTTTTTTTAATATCGATTATCCCAAACACAATTACTGTATTTCGTAATCATAGATAATATATATTATTACTAATACTATCCATGTCAAATGAAAAGCTATTTAACCAATATATTTTTTTAAATTTTATCATTGTTAAAAGCGAATTATAATAAACATATATTAACAATTATAATATTTTATCAATAACATAACACAAAGTATGTAAAAGTATTATGTATGTTTTATTTATATAAATGTAATGTAAATGTATGTAATGTAAAATTAACAGATAGTTAATTTTACTTATATAATATATTGTAAATAAATATTTAATGTCAAAATATAAATAAAACAGGTCACTGTTGCTTGTTTTATATAAGTGAATAATGATTATGGGAACATGAGTAACGCTTATTTATTATAATGTAATATAATAATACTTATTATACATTTACAGTTTTAGTTTTGGAATTTGAACGCAGCGGTAAAGTTTTTTTTTAAAGCGTGTAGCCTGTGACCGTTGTTTTATAACTGTCAATTTGTGCGCCAATTTTACTTTTATTTGAGCAAGTTTTAATTGTTGTTTTCAAACACAGATTGTCAACCAGGTGTGTATTAAGTTATTATATTAATATTATAAGTATTGCTATGCAATTAGAGAGTATAAGATTCTTAACATTTGATATGCAATCAAAAAATAGTCTTATAAAAATGTCGCATTCGAGGTCTTCGGTTTAAGAATTCTAAATCTTTATTTAGGTTTATATATGTTAAATGTAAATATACCGTCTTTATTTTAAAATCAGACACATTTGTAGTGTAAATTTTGTTAATACTGTTTTTTTTTTACTTTTAAAAGTTGTCGTAAGTTTAGATTAAACTTCGGTCATGATGACTTACTGAAAATCACTAGATGTCGTTCATTACAGCACTATAAAGCAGCGTGCAGGTCAGTTTATGAATTATTTTGGCCAGCTTCATTGAGATTTGTAATATTTTATTACTGAGCTATTCATTTTCATTCAAGGTTTCTAGATTTATTTAGTACCCATTAACAACTTAGTCCTCATTCTCTCTGTCATGCAGCTTAAATAATATTTTTTTTATTTGCGAGATTAACAAACATATTTCAAATAGATTTATTCTTATTTTTCTTGTACCTTTTCTTATACCATGCCTAACTTAAATGAATGTATTAATACAAAGTGTATTTATTTTAACATGTTGGATATTTTATATATCTATATCTTACAATTGGTGATTGTGATGCTTTAGGTTGGCTCAGAATTGACATGTCTCATAAATTAATAACAATATCATTTTTTGATAATCAATAACATTCAAAATTACTATATTTGTGCAAATTTTGGTATATTTAATATTGTTAAAATATCTTCAAAATTTAAACATTGTAAAAACATATGAACAAAAAGATTTGCAGGTAAATATAGCTTGTTCTCTGTCTTGTTTATTTGTATGTACCAATGTGTTAACAAACAATATTTGAAAATTGTTTTAATTTATAAAATTTCTACATCTAATGTATTTATAATAAAAATGACTCAACTTTCTTTAAAATTATATTTATTCTTCACAAAACTTGTAATACAATTATTTAAATACAACAATTAATATTTATAAAAGATACTTCCATACTGATTGACAAGTATTTATGAATTTATGATGGTCCAAGAATACATGAAATTGATACATTTTGCTACTAAATCCTACACTTTACTTTAACAATTATTAATATTAGTATAATAGACACAGGTAATGGAGTCACCAGAAGCGCCACGACGTACACGCGCGGCGTTGGCTGAGATCCCTGCCCGTTTAGACCGTTTGCGTGTAACACCATTACGTACACTAACTAATACTAGAGAAGTTTCTCCATCTCTTCCTCCCGGATACTTAAGTCCAGCACCTTCTCCAGATGAATTCTTGATTCAGCAAAGAGGTTTGTTTTTGTTTTAAAATAAATGTTCACACTTGTTTTTTAATATTATTTTAGGTCACTACAGTGGCACAGTAACATAGAGCCTCAACTGTAATCACAATGATGCTAGGTTTCATCCTCACTGGGGGGAATGTCTTGATGATTATTTTAATGATTAGTTTTTTTCAATTTCCCTGTTATGGTAATGCTGTATATGTTGCATTGCACAGTGGTAGGTAGCATTACCCAACACACAATTTCTGTAATGTGTGAAAAAAGTAATAAAAAGCTAAAGTAATCTAAATGGTCTAAAGCATAGTGAGTAAAGCAAAGAATTTTTTCTTTTTAAATATTTATACAAAGTTATTGTGTTGAATATTTGCCACAAATTTATGGTACACTATGAAATTACTAGAAAAGTATTCTAAATAGAAACAGATTAGATTTAGTTTTATTTTTTTTCTTACATAGTTCCCTGCTATCAGTCAGTGTCAGAACCTAGGGACAACCTATATTTGGTTCTCTACGAAAGTAGACGAAAACGCCAGAAACCGAGACATTGCGTGTTGCCCGGTTTGGCTTATTTATCAGAACTGAGAAATGAAAATAATTTAAATATAATCATTCCCCCGAGTCGGATTCAAACCTGTGGGGTACCGACAATTGCGTTTACAGTTAGACGCAGTTGCACTGCGCCAAGATGGTTTCATCAAAGGTTTTTGTAACATTAATACAACACCCATGTTTTTAATCTTTTCTTTTACAGGACGAAAGCGTCTGCCAGTGACATGGTCGCCTGACATCGACTTAAAGCGATCAACCTTTCAATCAACCGTACGTACTCCACCCAAGAACACACCAGGTAGGAACTCTCCACCTAAATTAGGTGTAACATTACGTTCTACACCAAGAAAACGTCTTTTGTTAGGCGACGTCGAACGCGTCCCCTTGACACCTGAAAAAATTGACTTCAGCGACATAAGTACGCCACAAAAATTTAAAATTAGTAGCCCAATTAAAGGCACGCCTCCTATAAAAAGGGCGCGTCTCGACAGAACCTTCGATGGAGAATTTAAGGGTCCTCTAGACTCAGCCCTGAAGGGGCTGAGTCCCACACAACTTATCCATATGATAAAACGCATCACTTATAAACACCCTGAAGTAGAGAAAGAGATACGGCAAGAGATGCCTACACCAGACTTGTCGCCGCTAGAAGAAAAATTGAGTTATTTGAAATCCAATATTTTCAAAAGCTTACCAACTTCCCGTTTGACATCTAAAACCGATTCACCCGCATATTCGCGAGTGTCAACACACTTGGCAGCGTTCAAAAAGTGTTTAATTGATCAAGGGAAGGTCCTTGTTGAGTCTCAACATTGGGAATCTGTTATAAAATATATTTTGCTTGCTTGGTCTTACGTCAAAGCGACGCCTATATGGGACAATCAGCCTCACAATGCTCATAGGAAACAGTGTTTTAAAGCACTTAACAATTTTTGTATGACGGCCCTGAAAAAGGGTGGATTTGACAAGAACTTCATAGTCGATGTCGAGGATAAGCTCCACAGTATGGAAGCTGATAGTGAGGAAATACAATCGTGTATCAAATATGTACAAGGCTTAATACAAAATCAGTGTTTTTAAATAATTTTACAATATGATTTTGTGTTGTTAATTGCTGGCTTTTTAAAGATATAATTGCCATATTTTTAATTTAGTTTTTTATCTTTATATCAATTATGTGTATCTGAAATGTCTTTAGGTCCAATCTTATGTACAATTTTTTTTCTAGAATATTATTGTACATATTATAGTAATTGAATTTTGTTGTGATGCTTTTTTAAGATGATTTATGTAAAAGCCACTGTAATTTTGTGCACCTAATTTAAACAATATGTTTTGTTCATTAAGTTTTATTTTAAGATAGATTATTTTAGATTGTGTTAGAATGAATATATCAGAAATGATGTGACTTTAACGTCTGTTTTCTTCCAGTGTTAATTAGGTATTATTAAAAATATATTCATTAAATTTATAGAATAACTGAAACTTTCTAGTGAAATCATTACTTTTGTACTTTTTGAAATTATTAACCAATTTTATAGGAAAATCTGCAAGACTTGAATTTATCATCCAAGTGTGTAATAATAAGTAGAACCTTATTAGTTGTATATGTAAGTTGAATGCCAAATATGCCTTCTGTCTATTTCAAGTTATATAAAGAATTATATATGTTTTTATAATTCAGCTTAAAAGTGTTTTTTTTTAATTTAAATGGCTATGATATAAATTGTGTTCTTTATAGTAAGCGTTAATTAATAATTTATAATTTGAAATTATTAGTATATTTTTATATTAAGCCAATTAATTAAAAACATTTTAAGTATAGCCGTTTTAAATAATTGTAAAATGTAATTCCAAATTATTACTTTTTTGAATCATAAAATTAAATGGTTTTTTAAATATGTGGCCTTATATCGTAATTAAATATAAGTTAAATTGTGCCTTACATAATTACTTAATTGTAAGGGATGTTGACAAATATCCAACAATATTATATTACACAGTTTCATGTTTAGTTATAAGTAATTTCTATTTTGAATAAATTGATGTTTTAATTAATTTGACATGTTTCTATAGTACGCCTTAAATTCCATTGAAATCAACGAGCTTATAGGCATAGATTTAATTTGTGTGCGGTACAAGTGGGCGCAGACCCTGGCTAGGCCGGGATCAATGCCAAGTAGACGCAGAAGTGGGCGCGAGAGTTTTACAAGGAATTCTATCTATAATCTAGAGTAAAAGATGTCTAGCACGTATTTCGAAGGTGGCATTAGAGGGATCTTTCCAATATGGTTAGGTAGAGAGAGAAGCTGGAACAGTGGAGGCGAATTAACGTATATTAAAGATACCCCTTAAGACTACACTTGTGTCAGAAGGTACTTCTTTTTCTCTATAAAATATATTGATTATAATTTAAATTACTTCGCAAATTAAATGATAAGTATTTTTTTGTCTAATGGCGTCATAACGATTTCGAAAGTATACATAACATTTTACTATCAGAAGCGGTTAAAATAAACACGTAAACAATAAAAAAATAAATTAGTTTAATAATCTACACCAGTAGTGAGCAACCTGTGGGCCACTTAATAATTGTAAGGACCGCTTTATTTATTATAGATATTCTCCCGCTACTTTTTAAATACTATTATATTAAGAAGTGTGATATTGGTCTGCCTAAAAATGACAAATACTGAATATAAAGAGTAAACTGTTGGTAACCAACGTTGTTCAACTCTGACCTACACTAATATTATATCGAGAAAAGAAAGAGTTTTAACACGCTTTTCTTAGCTTCATGTGTGACCTGTGTCTGTCGATCTAAGAAGATCTTGCAACGTTATTGTGACCTGTACCTACATTTTTTTGAATATATGAATATATATGAATCTCACATACTTATCGAATTTAACTTTGCTTAGGAAGCTTCTTTACGTGTATTTTATAAATAGAAACTTTTACATAGTCAGAGAGAACATAGTGTCCGTTTTCCATTTTCCACCTGAATCCGAGACATTGCGCGTTGATTGGCAGAACTCAACTCAATGCCACACATTAGCTTGTTTACCAGAGCCGAGAAATGAAAATAATTAAATTATGACAATTCTACCAGAGCCTGTGAGTTCTGTGCCAGAGTTATTCAGAGTGAAACAGGCAATCGTTCTCATATATTTACCAACAAGCGACTAACTATACCATACCTACGGCTAAATGCTGTCTTGTTTTTTCTCGCAATCTCACTTAAATCACAAACGTTGTTCAAATTTATATATTTATCGAATTATGAAATTTCAATTGCTTTGCTTTCAATTTCTAAATAATACTACCAAATTAAAACTTCATTGCAAACGAAATTAATACAGTTATCGAACTATACATTCTATTGTCTGGAACACCCCAATTAGTTTATGCTAACAAATTCATCATCAGGAAATTAGAATTTAATTACGCCCTTTCAAAGTAGGGCTTATCACATTAATAGTTTTTTTCTGTATTTTATCACAACGACCAGGCTGCAAATATTTATAAGTGACTTTAGAACAGGCAAAGCAAAGTATAACATATTTTGAAAACACTAAAAATATGTAATATTTCACACATTCAAGCAAGGAAAACTGTTTTTCAGCAAGCGGGATTTAAACCCTAAATATTCTAAACATGTAACTGTATCAAATCTAATTAATGATGGATGATTAAGAAACTTAATCACAATTAAAGAAGCTATGGTAATCACTTAAGGTAGTAGTTTAATCAACAAAATAATTAATTAAATACAATATTTACTAATTATTGCAAGCATTTAGCTTGCATAAAAGATATAGCAGACCAAATGAAATTATCATTTGGGTATCGTTCTTTGACGCGTTTTCTTAATAATACCTAAAAAAAAAATGAATTTAAATTTGTCCGAAATTTGCACTATGTTGGGTGATCGCATCGAACAGTATAATAGTTTAGCAAGGAAAAGGAGATTGGAAGAAGGTAAACGGTTTTTTTATATTTTTTTTGTGAAAACTTGCTTTAAATTTTGATAAAACCTAGTGTGAAAAAATGAAGGTTAAGTATAATATGAAATAAACAGTGTTAGTAAAATATTATTTTTAATAATTATGGTTAGACTATTTACACGTGTAATTTAATTTAATTAACAAATTTTCTTCCAGGAAGTTCTCTAATGAAATCGAAATACGCTAAACTTAAGAAGACAAACACACAATCGCTATGCAATAATACCGGTAAGTGAGCACATTTTGCTAATAATATTTTTACATTTGTCAATAACATTTATTCAAATTATTACGTTCTTTTTCACCTTCACGCACTTTATGTTACCAGAGAGGGGAAATTCCACAGAATGGGGATCGAAATCACAGCCGTCGCGTTGATTCAATCAGTGGCTGGCATTTAAAAGTTCTTTCTTAATTTCTCTAATATGTTTATTTTTTATTATGAAAATATATATTTTCTCCAGGAATCAGCGCCAAAGATAATTAAGCAATCATCTATTGCCAGTTCTTCTTCAACTACTAAAATGCATATAGGAGAAATTCCGAAACGAAGAGTAATGCGCGTTCATAAAAAAATTATATCGCAACCAAGAAAGTTTATGTTTTATCATACTGATGATAACGACGAATGAGAGATCAGAAAACTTTAAAAACGAACTTGAAAAGAAAACTTTTAACTACTTTTTAGGAAAATTAAACTTTATATAGAAAAGAAGTACAGAAAACCAGTGTTTTTAATAAAATAAATATTGCAAACGCTTCACTGTGTTTGACATACTTATATATAAAGTGTCACACTCGTTACTATGGCAACGCATATTTTACGTGTGTTTAAGAAGGAAGAGAGATAGTGACAGAGAGTTGTGTTTGAAATTTACAACCTATTTAAGTGATAGGAGTAAAAGTAGATTTATTTAAAAATGTTATTAATATATTAACTGTTACATACGACTTGACGTAAAATGTAAATTATTTTTATTAAGCTTAATATTAAATTGTTTTTATTGTAATGCTTCTTCATACTTTACCCAAATACCTAAACCAAATTAAATATATTTTCTATGTTGCGAAGCCATTTACAAATATTGTAGTTTTATATAATACAACTTGTTAGCCAGAGAGTCTATAGTCTATACTATATAGATAGTATAATACTACCATAGTTTCACCACTTTTAACACAATATTGAAACATTAATAGAAATAAGTTATCAATTACACTGAATTAAAACTTGAATTACTAAAAGTAACAAGAATCTTCATAACAGTGACTAACATTAACTAACTTTGAAAGTAACTATTATATTTTGCGTACAGGGTGAAAATGTTTCTCAAGGATTTTCTCTAGGATCGGCGCAATTATTTTTTGAAAGGTCAACTCTGGTCCTGGTCTGCATTGATGGGACGGAGCGAACGGAAACGGATGGAAGAACATGTTTATTGTACATCGTTTGGTACATTGCAATGCGAATAACGACACTGTCAAATGTGAGTATATCAGAAGAAAAATGAAAGAAAGATGAGTACTATATGGATGCGATCGCTTCGTAGGATGCGCGGAGTCAGGTTATCTGATCGAATCCGCAATGAAGACATACACAGAATGGCAGGCGTAAGCGAGAATGATGTAGTAAGAATGAAGACGAACTTGCACAGGTGGGTTCGGCACGTCTAGAGGATGAGTGATGAAAGAATAATAAGAAAGATATACGAAGCAAATTTGAGCAGTTAGAGCGACAGGGAGAGACTTCAGTTGACCTTCGATTACACAGTATCGATTATACTAGAGGAAGGTCCCGTAAGAAGCAAGAGGACCCCTGGAGGGAGGAGGTTAATGATAAGTGGACGAGGCGAAAGAATTATCCATGGGCCGTAGCGATTGGCGCTCCGTTCTCTCTGACTACACCGCAAGAGATAAAGCGTGAACCTAAAAAAAACTGGTCCTCTTGATACTTTGTTAGGAATCTAAGAAATTCAATTATTTCTATATAATAATATTATATTGTAGCTGGATCTCTCAGTTCGAAATCATCATCGATACTACTTCACTTGAAATTTAAACAATTTTACTGCTTTGTTGTTTTTTTTGCGTTACCTGTTACTTTATTATTGTTCATAATAATTAGATTAGGTATTCTTTATAACTGTTATTATTATTACTCATTTATATAATTTCACAGATTTCATAATATTGTACAAAATTCGAATATACCTCTATATGTTTTCCATAATATGTAATACTGGTAATAGACATGTAGTTTTCACTTATGAAAGTCAAGTAAAACCCATCATCTAATTACGTAATAATGTTATCAACAAAATAATTAATTAATTGATTGTTGTTTAGTAATTGTTACTAGCTGAGTATAAAAGCTCTGATTAATGCTCTAAATGCATCAGTTAAGTTTGATACCTACGTTGATAAGATCTACACGACTTTATTTAAGATGGATCTCAGTTTGTCAAAAATATGTGCTTTGTTGGGTGACCGCATCGAACAGTATAACAGTGCGAATAGAAAGCGTAAAGTTATCAGAGGTGAGGGGGTGTTTTATTAGTGTGCATATATATATTGTATACTAATAATTAAATTTGCCTTTTGGAAATCCTTACAGATATAGATAAGTTTTTTTAAACATTCAATGAATACAATTCTATTTTTGGTACCATTGTTCTAAGACAGGGTTTAGGCAACAAGGCCGAGGAATATTAAATTATCATTTACCATTAACTTATTCAAAGTTTACTCTATAATATTAAAAAGCACGTACGATATAAATGTTTTAGTAATAATATTAAAACTTTACAGAACGAGTGATTCAAGCAAAAATCGCGAGGCTGAGATCAGAGAAGGAATATAAGGATATTTTCAGTCATAAATGTAAGTATATATATCAATTTTGTTTTTTACTTCAAATCTCACTATTTTTTTATTTAAATATGTGACGTTATTAATTAATATTTTTTTAGTTATGTCAACATCAACTCCTGCGCAAGTTCCGAAGTCATCAAAGAAGCCACAATCTCCGTTCAGTTTTTCATCTGCCACTAAAACAATAAACGAAACTCCCAAACGAAGAGTGTTACGTGTTCACAGAAAAATAACTTCAAACGTAAGACGATTGACGTTTGATAACGAAGATTTTGTTAACAACTAAAATTAAATTAATAACAATAACATTAGTTTAGGGGTTTTAAATCCTATTCGGGAAAGTAGGTGTTTCCCGAGCATTGACCATTGTGACAATAAGAGATTGGGCTTCCACCATCAAAAGTAAGTGAATGAAGGATTTCAAATGATTGAAGATGCTTGCAAAAGCTTCATTCAAGATACTGAAAAATGACAAAAGTAATTAACCACAAATAAAGTGTAATTTAGTCATCATATTGGTGCTTATTTTACGCCAATATGAAATAATTCTGAATATTTAACTATTTATTGTTTAAATTATGTTAAATTTGATTATAATTTATGTTATATGTGTATTAGTTTTTATAGTTATTCATTAAAATTTATACGTTGTGTATTTGAGTTTGTGTTATTTGTTAATTTTATTATCCACCTTTTCCTCTAAATCGGTACTCTCATAAAAACAAAGAAAATGGATTCAAATCGAAAATGAGGAGGAATAAAAGGGAGTTAAAAAAGAATCTTCGTAGAGCTAAAGCCTAGGGCGTTACAAGCCACTGTTATACTAATTCAGGGAATATCGCAAAAAATTGCAAATAATCAGTATTCTAAAATTTTCACGGAAGATAGAGAAAAGCTTCTCTTGAACAATAAGAAAATTGACGAATAATATAATAAGACATATGAAGTTCCTAAAAAAGAAAGTCTGTATAACGATCCAAGTGAACCATAATACCAGAGATTCATCTAACTGATTCTAATGTAACCACCAACTTTAGAGAATTAGACAAACAAATTAGAAAGAAACTGTAAATCTATATTAAACACACCTGGGCCCATTGGTATCCCTTATATATAGTATATAAGAATGCAGTACGATACGTAAAAACCTCCACCATATTTATGATAAGATCTGATCAAGGAAGCAAATGTGTTTACAATGAGCAACCTGCGGGCCGCCAATGATTGTAAGGCCCGCTTTTATTTATAAATATAGGTATTCCCTTCCGCTACTTTGTAAATACTATTATATTAAGAAGTGATTAGTCTGCCTTAAAATTACAAATACTGAATATTAAAAGTAAACTGTTGGTAAACAAGTTTGTTCACCTCTGACCTACACTAATATTATGTCGAGAAAAGAGAATGCGTTTATTCGCAACATAGAAAAGATATTTAATTTGGTTTAGGTATTTGGTAAAGTATGAAGGCAGCACATAATAAAAAAATTTAATATTAAGCTTCTTAATAAAAATAATACTTACATTTTACGTCAAGTCGTATGTAACAGTTAATATATTAATAACATTTTTAAATAAATCTACTTTTACTCCATCACTTAAATAGGTTGTAAAATTTCAAACACAACTCTCTGTCACTATCTTCTTCCTTCTTAAACACGTAAATATGCGTGTTTGCCATAGTAACGAGTGTGACACTTTATATATAAGTATGTCAAACACAGTGAAGCGTTTGCAATATTTATTTTATTAAAACACTGGTTTTCTGTACTTCTTTCTATATAAAAGTTTAATTTTCCTAAAAAGTAGTTAAAAGTTTTCTTTCAAGTTCGTTTTTGCAGCTTCTTGATCTCCTCATTCGTCGTTATCATCAGTATGATAAAAACATAAACTTTCTTTGGTTGCGATATACTCTTTTATGAACGCGCATTACCTTCGTTTCGAGTTACTACATGCACTTAGTAGTTGAAGAAGAAATCATTATTGGGATGCACGCTTAATTATCTTTGGCGCTGATTCTGGAAAATATATATTTTTCATAATAAAAAAATAAACATATTAGAGAAATTAAGAAAGAACTAAATGCCAGCCACTGATTGAATCAACGCGACGGTTGTGATTTCGAATACCCATTCTGTGGAATTTCCCCTCTCTGGTAACCTTAAATTGCGTGAAGGTGAAAAAAAGAACGTAATAATTTGAATAAATGTTGAACAAATGTAAAAATATTATTAGCAAAATGTGCTCACTTACCGGTATTGCATAGCGATTGTGTGTTTGTCTTCTTAAGTTTAGCGTATTTCGATTTCATTAGAACTTCCTGGAAGAAGAAAATTTGTTAATTAAATTAAATTACACGTGTAAATAGTCTCACCATAATTATTAAAAATAATATTTTACTAACACTGCTTTTTCATATTATGTAACCTTCATTTTTCACACTAGGTTTATCAAATTTAAAAAGCAGCAAATTTTGCCTACAAAAAAATACGAAAAAAACCGTTTTACCTTCTTCCAATCTCCACTTTTCCTTGCGCTAAACTATTATACTGTTCGATGCGATCACCCAACATAGATTGCAAAATTTCAGACAAATTTTAAGAATTCATTTTTTTTTTTTTTTAAGATGCAAATACAGTAAGAAAACGCGTCAAAGAACGATACCCAAAAATGATAGCATTTCATTTAAGTGCGCGCATATCTTTTATGCAAGCTAAATGCTTTGCAATAATTAATAAGCTATTGTATTTAATTAATTATTTTGTTGATTAAACTACCTTAAGTGATTACCATAGCTTCTTTAACTGCGATTAAGTTTCTTAATCATCATTAGTAAATTTGATACAGTTACATGTTTAGAATATTTAGGGTTTAAATCCGCTTGCTGAAAAACAGTTTCCTTGCTTGAATGTGGCGGAAATATTACATATTTTTAGTGTTTTCAAAATATGTTATACTTTTTGCTTTACTTGCATTCTAAGTCACTTATAAATATTTTGCAGCCTGGTCGTTGTGATAAAATACAGAAAAAACTATTAATGTGATAAGCCCTACTTTGAAAGGGCGTAATTAAATTCTAATTTCCTGATGACGAATTTGTTAGCATAAACTAATTGGGGTGTTCAGATATAGAATGTATAGTTCGATAACTGTATTAATTTCGATTGCAATAAGGAGTTTTAATTCGGTAGTATTATTTAGAAATTGTGAAAACAGAAGCAATTGAAATTTCATAATTCCATAAATATATAAATTTGAGCAACGTTTGTGATTTAAGTGAGATTGCGAGGAAAAAAACAAGACGGCATTAAGCCGTAGGTATGGTATAGTTAGTCGCTTGTTGGTAAATATATGAGAACGATTGCCTGTTTCACTCTGAATAACTCTGGCACAGAACTCTACAGGCTCTGGTAGATTGTCATAATTTAATTATTTTCATTTCTCGGCTCCTGGTAAACAAGAAGCTAATGTGTGGCATTGAGTTGAGTTCTGCCAATCAACGCGCAGTAATATGATTCCAGGTGGAAAATGGAAAACGGACACTATGTTCTCTCTGACTATGTAAAAGTTTCTATTTATAAAATACACGTAAAGAAGCTTCCTAAGCAAGTTAAATTCCGATAAGTATGTGAAAGGATTCATATATATATTCATATATTCAAAAAAATGTAGGTACAGGTCACAATAACGTTGCAAGATCTTCTTAGATCGACAGACACAGGTCACACATGAAGCTAAGAAAAGCGTGTTAAAACTCTTTCTTTTCTCGATATAATATTAGTGTAGGTCAGAGGTGAACAAACTTGTTTACCAACAGTTTACTTTTAATATTCAGTATTTGTAATTTTAAGGCAGACTAATCACTTCTTAATATAATAGTATTTACAAAGTAGCGGAAGAATACCTATAATATAAATAAAGCGGGCCTTACAATCATTAAGCGGCCCGCAGGTTGCTCATTGTAAAAACACATTTGCTTCCTTGATCAGATCTTATCATAAATATGGTGGAGGTTTTTACGTATCGTACTGCATTCTTATATACTATATAAGGGATACCAATGGGCCCGGGTATCTAATTTAATACTTAGATTACAGTTTCTTTCTAATTTGTTTGTCTAATTCCTCTAAAGTTGGTGGGTTACATTAAGAATCAGTTAGATGAATCTCTGGTATTATGGTTCACTTGGATCGTTATACAGACTTTCTTTTAGGAACTTCATGTCTTTATATTATTCATTTTCTTATTGTTCAAGAGAAGCTTTCCTCTATCTTCCGTAAAAATTTTAGAATGCTGATATATATATAGCTATAGCAATTTTTTGCGATATTCCCTGAATTAGTATAACAGTGGCTTGTAACGCCCTAGGCTTTAGCTCTACGAAGATTCTTTTTTAACTCCCTTTTATTTCTCCTCATTTTCGATTTGAATCCATTTTCTTTGTTTTTATGAGAGTACCGATTTAGAGGAAAAGGTGGATAATAAAATTAACAAATAACACAAAGTCAAATACACAACGTATAAATTTTAATGAATAACTATAAAAACTAATACACATATAACATAAATTATAATCAAATTTAACATAATTTAAACAATAAATAGTTAAATATTAAGAATTATTTCATATTGGCGTAAAATAAGCACCAATATGATGACTAAATTACACTTTATTTGTGGTTAATTACTTTTGTCATTTTTCAGTATCTTGAATGTAGCTTTTGCAAGCATCTTCAATCATTTGAAATCCTTCATTCACTTACTTTTGATGGTGGAAGCCCAATCTCGTATTGTCACAATGGTCAATGCTCGGGAAACACCTACTTTCCCGAATAGGATTTAAAACCCCTAAACTAATGTTATTGTTATTAATTTAATTTTAGTTGTTATCAAAATCTTCGTTATCAAACGTCAATCGTCTTACGTTTGAAGTTATTTTTCTGTGAACACGTAACACTCTTCGTTTCGGAGTTTCGTTTATTGTTTTAGTGGCAGATGAAAAACTGAACGGAGATTGTGGCTTCTTTGATGACTTCGGAACTTGCGCAGGAGTTGATGTTGACATACCTAAAAAAATATTAATTAATAACGTCACATATTTAAATAAAAAAATAGTGAGATTTGAAGTAAAAAACAAAATTGATATATACTTACATTTATGACTGAAAATATCCAGATATTCCTTCTCTGATCTCAGCCTCGCGATTTTTGCTTGAATCACTCGTTCTGTAAAGTTTTAATATTATTACTAAAACATTTATATTGTAAGTGCTTTTTAATATTATAGAGTAAACTTTGACTAAGTTCATGGTAAATGATAATTTAATATTCCTCGGCTTTGTTGCCTAAACCCTGTCTTAGAACAATGTTACCAAAAATAGAATTGTATTCATTGAATGTTTAAAAACACTTATCTATATCTGTAAGGATTTCCAAAAGGCAAATTTAATTGTTAGTATACAATATATATATGCACACTAATAAAACACCCCCTCACCTCTGATAACTTTACGCTTTCTATTCGCACTGTTATACTGTTCGATGCGGTCACCCAACAAAGCACATATTTTTGACAAACTGAGATCCATCTTAAATAAAGTCGTGTAGATCTTATCAACGTAGGTATCAAACTTAACTGATGCATTTAGAGCATTAATCAGAGCTTTTATACTCAGCTAGTAACAATTACTAAACAACAATCAATTAATTAATTAATTTGTTGATAACATTATTACGTAATTAGATGATGGGTTTTACTTGACTTTCATAAGTGAAAACTACGTGTCTATTACCAGTATTACATATTATGCAAAACATATAGAGGTATATTCGAATTTTGTACAATATTATGAAATCTGTGAAATTATATAAATGAGTAATAATAATAATAGTTATAAAGAATACCTAATCTAATTATTATGAACAATAATAAAGTAACAGGTAACGCAAAAAAAACAATAAAGCAGTAAAATTGTTTTGGCAGATAAATTTCAAGTGAAGTAGTATCGATGATAATTTCGAACTGAGAGATCCAGCTACAATATAATATTATTATATAGAAATAATTGAATTTCTTAGATTCCTAACAAAGTATCAAGAGGACCAGTTTTTTTTAGGTTCACGCTTTATCTCTTGCGGTGTAGTCAGAGAGAACGGAGCGCCAATCGCTACGGCCCATGGATAATTCTTTCGCCTCGTCCACTTATCATTAACCTCCTCCCTCCAGGGGTCCTCTTGCTTCTTACGTGACCTTCCTCTAGTATAATCGATACTGTGCACTCAAAGGTATACTGAAGTCTCTCCCTGTCTCTCTAACTACTCCAATTTGCTTCATATATCTTTCTTATTATTCTTTCATCACTCATCCTCTCGGCGTGCCCAACCCACCTGTACAAGTTCTTCTTCATTCTTACTACAACATTCTCGCTTACGCCTGCCATTCTGTGTATGACTTCATTGCGGATTCGATCAGATAACCTGACTCCGCGCATCCTACGAAGGGATCGCATCCATATAGTACTCATCTTTCCTTCATTTTTCTTCTGATATACTCACATTTGACAGTGTCGTTATTCGCATTGCAATGTACCAAACGATGTACAATAAACATGTTCTTCCATCCGTTTCCGTTCGCTCCGTCCCGTCAATACAGATCGAGACCTTAAGAGTTTACCTTTTAAAAATATAACAACGTCTTAAGAAACCTTTTGACCCTAAGCAATAAACAAAAGTGTATAACAAATTTGTTACTATCTAAGTTAGTTAATGTTAGACACTGTTATTAAAATAAACAAAAAGTTTCTCGTTACTTTCAGTAATTCAACTTTTAATTCAGTGTATCTGATAACATTTTGCTATTAAAATTCAATATTGTGTCAAAAGTGGTAAAGCTATGATAGTATTATACTGTCTATAATAGCTAATAACGTGTATTATATAAAACTACAATATTTATAAGGATTTTGTAACTTCACTATAAT
The DNA here is from genome assembly GCA_038994665.1 of Podotricha telesiphe. NCBI lineage: Eukaryota > Metazoa > Arthropoda > Insecta > Lepidoptera > Nymphalidae > Podotricha > Podotricha telesiphe. The sequence continues at coordinate 881,135 of JAOYRR010000129.1, read as the reverse complement.
AATATTGTTTTTGTTTATTGACATTCTATTTCTTATATATGGCAAAATGGTAGGCAGATGACGTACGAGTAATTTGTGTTTAATTTATAGTTCTTCGTAACAATTTTTTAAGACCCATTTCTATGTCTTAATTTCGATAAAATCTGAGATTCTGATGTTTGAAAGATATGATGATTGAACGAAACGGAAGCTATATATAAAAATAAACGAATATTTATCACATATATCGTATATCGCCATATTCGTCGGAAATGCAGAGTCAGCTTAGTTGTTTGAATTAATAATTATTGGGAACGTTCTTTTTCATTCTTACTATAACAGTGTTTAAAAATATCTCTATCGTCTATGCTAACCAGTCTTACAAGATATACAACAAAGCAAATACATTTTAATTAAACTATCTAGGAGCTCATATAACTAGTCTATGCAAACAGAGAAAAAACAGCATTACTGAACTTTATTATTATTAAAAAAAAATTTCACTTTAAGTGATTATTATAAATATAATAACTGTTGCTCTAAGTGGCCAGTGGTCAAAAGTAAAATTAATATGATTTAGAATTTCTGTTTGTTATGCAATTTGGCTTATTTGACATTTCTAATTTTCAATTTCGTTTCTAATTTTTTGATTAGGTGAAATCCAGGTAAATTTTCTAGTTCATTGTGTATGGCTGTGGGTGTTTGAGTTGTAGTGTCTATAATTACTGACTTTTGTAAAGGGATGAAAGTGCTTTTGTGTAGGCTTAATTCTTTTAGGGATGTTTGTAAAGATTTCAGAATGAGCCCTGTGGACGATAGAATGATGGGTATGATTTTAACTGTATGCAGGTGCCACATTTGGCAGATTTCGTCTGCCAGTGGGATATGTATTTCTGTATTTTCTCCGTGTATTTCCTCTTTATATTTTCGGCATTGGGTATGGATATATCTATCAAGTAGGTTATTTGTTCCTGTTTTAGAATTAATGTTATGTCAGGTCTATTGTTTGTTGTAGTTTTATCAGTTATAATATCCCGGTCCCAATAAAGTTTAGTGTGTTGATTATCTAGTACATTCTTAGGTTTATATTTATAATATGGCTCTGCTTCATTTATTAACTTATACTTTAATGCAAGGAGTCTATGTATTTGCTTCGCTACATTGTTATGTCTTTCAGTATATTGCTTATTTGCTAAAAATGGACATCCACCGGTTATATGCTCTATTGTCTCTTGGTTTGTGTTACATAATCTACATTTGTCTGAAACTACAGTTGGTAATTTTTTGTGTTTATAATGTGGTCTTGGATGGCGACCATAAATCCTTCTGTTTCTTTATATAAATTTCCTCTGGCGAGACATGCATTTGATGCCTCTCTGTCTATATGTTCTTGTTGTAATTGATTAGGATGTTTACCGTGCAGTGACTTTTGTTTCCAATTACTTAGCTTTTGCTGGTCTGTTACTATTTCTTCGAAAGGTCTGTTATTATCATTTAATTTTAGAGGTGTGCCTGACGTAGATATTAACGTAAGAGCTTTATTTATAGGGCTGTCATTAATTTTGCTGTGCATGTATGTGTGAATGTTAAATACCTGTTTATTGGGAAGATTTTTTATATAATACGCTATATTCTAAATAGGACTAAACAGGGATATATACTACATAGAGAAAGTAACACTAAACTAACACATTTATTATATATGGACGACATAAAATTATACACAGCAACTAAACAGCAAATTTCTATTATTACTATTATTATTATTACTATTTCCTATTAGTCTTTCACTTTGTTTATTTCAATCGCCATAGCCATATCTATCCATTACGAAATTTTGCTCTTATATTCGGCATCCTACTTTAGCATTTAGATCATAACTAACTATAACTATTTCAGTCCTATCAACAAGGAAATGCCCTTTTTTAATATCGTTATAGAAATAATCAATTTCTTCTTCGCTTGAGCTGTCTGTTATGCGTATAACTGAAATATATAAATACTGATATTTTCAAATTTTACTAGCAGTAATGCTACTCTCTGATATTCCTAAGAAGTTAATTATTATATTTTTGATTTTTTTCTTTGAAAAAACCTACTCCATTAAGACCTTTGCAAACCTATATAACATAAAATATAATTCTGATATTCTTCTATTTTATTGCCCGTTGTTCGAAAGCCCTAAAATGTCACAGTTTCGAGAGCATAGGTTAATTGTAAATAGCGTTCTGTTAAAGCCTAGAAATCTTACATTGAATCTACAGATTTTTTTATGTATTTTCATCATGTTTAATTACTTTATTTCTGGTATGCATTTTATTTTTGAGTGGGGGGTTATGGTCTAATTTCCCACGATGACCAGTCCTCTTGGGAAATGTTTTATTAAAACTACTTTTGCCTCTTTCATCCTTGTTTCGGTGGCGGACGGTCTTATCCTAAAGGCATTTTCTTAGGTAGGTAAAGTGATTTGCTTCCGTGGTTTTTCAGGTGATATCGTTAAATTTCGTTTACGGGTTACTGAGTTTGGTGTTCCATCTTTAAAAATCAACTTATCGTAATTTATAATGACGTAGTTACCTTTAAAAAACGAAAGCCTGACTGATAACGCGGAATAGAACTCGTGTCATTATTTCATTATCCACCACTAACGTACAGGGTAATACAGACATCGAATTTAGCTATGTTTAAGATTAATTATGCTAAAGAATATCACAAAGAATATTAAAAGTATCACGAAAGAAAGTTAAAATTTGGAAGTTTTACTTGACTTGACACGCTACTTCATGTCTTGATATAACTTTGAACACATAACTTTATAAAATATCTTATATGTGGTAGTAATTAACACAATCATTGCTTACATTCATTTCTTCGATCAAAACAAACAAATAGACGCATAATCCACTTAAAAAAAAATGCTATTTTATAAATTTTATTGTATTTTAGAAGACCAAATGGAGAATAAAGGAGGAAGGTATAATGAAGTACATCTTGGATACTAATAATTTTTAAAATAGTAAGTTATAATACTGATAGATCAGTAAATTAAATCATATAAACTACACTATTTTTGAGGCCATCGTGGCGCAGTAGGCCAGCGTCTGACTGTAAACGCTGGTTGTGGGCTTAGAATGAAATTATTCTTTATTCAAATAGGCTTTTGAATCGTTAATTAATATAAAATGTCGGTATTGTCAGTCCTAGCGGCAGCTACCATGGGCTCGGAAGGCAGTTCTGCTGAGAAGAGCCGGCGTGAAACTCAACAGTTGCTCTTTTCAAATACAGTTTTACAATAACTGGGTAACTGAGTGGGCATCAACAGCATTTAATGCCACACATTAACATCAGAATAGTATTCCTGGAGAGAATAATATACTTTCCTAAATAATATATTTTTAATCTTGATTTTAAATTGTCCAAGTGACAAACCTGAATATATAATATGATTATCCATACATATACCTTGTGACATAAGTTCGATTTCCATTTAGAGGAATATTTAAATTATATTTAAAGGAATATTTTATTTAGAAGAATATTTAAATTATATTTAGAGGAATATTATGTTTAGAGGAATATTTAAATTATATTCACTCTGTTACCTAAGAGCGTGGCGTTGAGATCCGCCACTCAACACGCAATGTCTCGATTTCGAGCGGAAGGCGAGGGAGGAATCTTTACACTAGAGCCGCTCTGACTATCCCACTATGCGGGAAATAGCGTGTAGCTCAAAAAAAAGAAAAACTTGACTTAATTTCATAAACTACGAGCGTCCCCGTTTAGTGGGATCATATTACACACCTTTCTCATAGCATGCAATTTTTTTATTACGTTATTACAGATTCGTTCTGGTTTCCATTACTATTTTTTTAATTAATAATTCTTCCATGCTGCAGTCAACAGCGGAGGCCAACAAGTATAACCTAAAATACAAATACTTCACATTTTTGTTAATATTATTAATAAGTGTAATATCACTTTGTTTTTTGTAATAAGGGCCGCCGAGATTTAAGCAAAATCCGTTGTCGTAATTAAAATTGTGTGCTGCAGCACACAATTTTAATATTACATTATTTTACTACCTAAAGACTTCAGTCAATTGGGCGGTTCCTTGTAGAGATGTCTTATATTCAGTTTAGTGTGAACGGAAAAAAATGTTCAGGTAACGTTTTATAATTATATTGTTTAACTATTTGGCAACAAAATTTCAATTTTAGATTATTTACATTTTTATTGAAAAGATATACTATCAATATTTTATTCAATATTATTTTAGTTTTAAATACCCATTTTTCACAATTTTCTTTTCATTTTTCCATAGAGAAATGTGAGTAGATGTGGAGAATTTATTATTATTTACTGTATTTACTTATAATGAAAATATATTAAACCCATTATTAAATTTTTAAGGACAGGTCGCGATTTAGTGGTTAAATATTATTTGAAATTACCTTTAATATCCCGAAGGCAAATAATTAACATGAATATTTTTGCATATATATTATTAAAATTATTCTTTTAATTTTTATTTGTTTTAGATGATTTGTTAATTTTAAAGCAGTCAGAGAGAACCTAGTGTTTAGACACTCCGTTCTTTACTTTACACCTGAAATTGAGACATTGTGTATTGAGTGTCGGATTTCAACGTCGCGCATGTTATAGGTACCACTGTGGATTTTTTTTTTTTTTATTGTAGTTTCAAATCACTCGAAGGCATTAGCCCTCGAGTGATTTGAAACTACAATAAGTCGCCTTTACAGTGAGACGCTGTACCACTGCGCCACGATGGCCGTTTATTACAGAACAGCTAAAAAATATTTCATATTATTATGTCTACTTACAGTTTTCGTATATTGTCTTACGCTAGGTAACTTACCCAATGCAATTCCTTGTCTATTATGAACATTTAACTAGTATATATTTTCTTATAAAATTCTTTTATTTTAAAGTTTGTGACCCAAACATTTGTGTTTAAAATATAATTTTTCAAGATATTCACTTGCGTTATTGACCAACTGACGGACAGATAAATCACAGCCGAAGCTGATGGACGTAGAGAGCTGACCCTTGACATAGGTTAAAAAGTGTAGGGCAGCAAAACAGAGGATTTCTCTACTGGACTGGAAAAAGACTAAATATTTTACAGTCCATATCTATAGCATAGAAATGAAAATAAAAATTATAATGTAAACTCAAATTAAAAACTAGACAAGAGACGGGCAACATAGCATGTTTTTGCTAGTAATACTAGCTAATACACTCATTTATTACAAACATCCTTTAAGTTAATAGTTAGTAGCGTACCGTAAATCTTATTTCTTTCATTCGTTCGCATGTTAGGGCCATATTAGTTTAATAATAACAGACATTACCCGCTTTTTTGTAATGATTATTAGAATGAGACTCTTGTTTCTTACGATTTTATATAATGTAGGTACAGTTTTAGCAGGACATATTTTGATAATCACACTTGTTTTGATAAGCTTTATAATTTAAACTTCTTATTAACATTTTGGCTCAGATTACTGGTTTAGATTATGAAAAGTCCGTTCTCAAAGACGATGCTTATCTGGCATATTTTTTTTAATCAATTTAATGTTGTTTATACACTTACGAATATCTCTAAGTAATGTTACAAGATTTAATTTTAAAGCAATAACAATTTCACGTTTTTTCCCGCATACCAGGTTAGTCGAAGAGAACCTAGTGTAAGTAGTAACACTCCGTTCTTTACTTTCCGTTCTAAATCAAGACATTGGCGTGTTGAGTGACGAAATTGAACGTCGCGCATTGTTTTAGATACCAGTACGGCGAAAAGAAAATATTTTAAATATAATCATTCCCCCAAATGGGAATCGAAACTACAACCGATAGCTTTTACAGTAGACGCTGTTCCACTGTGCCACAAGGACCTCTATAAATCAATAATAACGTAATATTTAGATTGTTGCAGTATTTGAACCTATTTCATATAACACACACACAACGGCCGTCTTGTAATAGCTCTTTTCAATATAAAGCGTGTTCTTTACAAAAAAAATTAGTTATGATTGTCTTCTATTTAATAACAATCAATGATAGTTTGAAGACTTTGTTTGTTTTTTTTTCTGTTATTTTGCTGTCACTAAGGAACTTTAAATTATTCTAGCAGTTTATAACATAATTGTTATGAAACTATTTTCTTCTTAGCTTCTAGCTTATTTGGTTTTGTATAGGTAAACACTAAGAATCTAGTGTCAAGGCACTTCGTTTTCCACATCCGAATTCGAGATATTGCGCGTTTGAGTGGTGATACAACGCTGCGCTTTGTTTTGCAAAAATTAAAATGTAATCACTACTCCGGGTGGGAACCATTTTCTCTGGCCCACATAACTTTGCCACACACAAAATTAACAATTGACTCATGATCCACGCTTTTTATTGGTCATAGAAGCGTTCAGAAGTGACTCACTACTTTTGATAGTGATTTCATATCATCTTTTGTAGAATATTTCTCAAATGAAAACTTTAATCGACCTTTTATTCAAATAGAATTTACCTTATAAATTATACTTTTTTTTATTCAAACACATTTGTATGGTAGATAATATGTAATACTTTATAGTCAAAAATAAATATGGAAATAAATCACATTTTATTAAAAAAAATTATGAGTTCCGTCACTCAACACGCTATTTCTCGATTTCGGACTGAAAAAATTGTATTTCAGTAAATTCTACAATCCACCGCAATACAACGCTGTTTGCGTACCTGAGATACTACTTAGGCCTTCCTGGTACAAAGGCGATGTGCCGTCAAGGAGTATGTGGCGCGTGTATAGTAAATGTGACTGCCCGCAGACAGACTACAGGCGTTTTAGAGTTCTTTAGTGTAAATTCTGTAAGTAATTAAGTTTTATTTTTTTTATGTGTTCTATACTGTTTTTATATTTATTTTCATTTACGAATAGCGCATGTATTTTATATATACACGCAGTATCAGGCGCGGATGCAGCCCTCAAAAAAGGTTATAGTCACTATCCCCATAAAAACGGCCAAGTATAAGCCGGAGTATGAGCACAGAGATAATTACATTAGAGAAAAACACACCAGTATTTTTTTGACTTTTATTAAGATCCGATACGTTGGTTGAAATGCCGGGTAACTAGGGAAAGTTGTGTGAAGACTAAAATATGTGACGTCAGTTTTTGGGCTGTCGGCATGCCCATAGTGAAAACAACGGTGTCAAATCCGCAGTATTCGTAAATGCTATAACTGAAAAAGTTAGTTAAAGAGATTTTAGCTACTCCCAAAACTATTTTGCGATTCCGAAAGGAAATAGAGCTGTTTTTTTAATTAAAATCAATGTGAAAATAATGTCTTTAGTTGATTTTTTACCGATCTAATATTAAAAAAGCCATGTAACCACTTTCTTGTCTATCGGAACAGATTTTGCCACTCTTCTTAAGATTTCATTGTAAAATGTTCTGTCGCTAAGATTTAAATGCATATTATCTCGGAATTACTTAAACAAATGAACTTAAGAGGAATTAAAATATATATTTTTTGAATATCATAAGAATTTATATTGAAAAAGTGTATACTTTTATAATAAATCCTTTTTAGTGCTTGGTACTGATTTTCTCATGCCATGAATGGGAGATCACAACAGTGGAGGGTGTGGGTAGTCGAGCAATTGGGTACAGTGATATACAAAAACGTATAGCTGCTTATAATGGTACCCAATGTGGATATTGCACACCGGGATGGGTAATGTCGCTGAATAGGTAAGTCTAATCCATTTTATATTACCTTTTAGTAGATTATACATATTTAGATTATACATATTTTTAAAATACATATATATATATATTTTTAAAATGTTATTCACTATTTTAGACATCATATACCATTTTTTAACGTAGCAGTAGTTGAACCTGTTCAAGCTTTTGCCTCATACGCTTGTTACAATTTATTTTTGATGTTAGTTAGCATCCATGTAGACAAATTTCTGCTACCTAAAGATTATTTCTAAAAATAATCGTATGGCAAGAGAGAATGCTATTTATTTATTTATTTTAAATTAAAATAAATGATTATTTGACTATTTTTTACATTTTTATTTCACATTTTAAAGGTAAATAATACTGTTATTTAGTTATTAATTTATATAATACAGTAAATGATCCAAGAACCAGTCAGGTTTTCGTAGAGGATAATTTCAGTTAGCATGTATCACTGAGTATGTATCACATACAAACAAAATCACAAAATTATTTCTCTTCGTACACTCTCTAAAAATCGAGCGTTCGCTCGATTACTTGAGATTGATTTAAATTCAGATTTTCAAATATAGTACACTTTTTAAACTATGTTAGTTGGATATAAATTATATCGTAGCTATTATCATATTCATCATGTAAATAATAATCGGCGACAAAAAAAAATTGTAGGTAATTTGTGAATAGACAAGCTGTTCTAACTTCCAAGTAATAATGATATTTACACAATTTTGAAACAAAAGAATTTAATTGAAAAAATATTTTGTTCTGTTAAAATTTAACAAATTTTCGTTAGTATAAACTAATATAATATAATATAATTACGTAGAAAATATAAACGTTACGCATTGTATTTCAAATATTATTTGTTCAGGTGAAAACCGACGACCATTTTGTTTTCATAAAAAAAACACATTTTAACGTACAACAATGTTGTTAATGAAATTTAAGTGGGACATTTATATCTTGTATATGTTATATGTATTGTATGTGTAAAATTTAGAAGAAATATCTATTCATTTTTCAACCTTCTTGTAACGAGCGACGGAAAATTCAAAACAAAAAAAGACATCTGTTAATAAATATATATTATTTATAACAATTACGTGTCTTTCTTTTCATGACCTACAATGACGTTGATATTAAAATATTTTTACTTGTACAAGTCTTGCCATTAATATTGTTACAAAAAAAAAGAAAATTACGTCGATGTTTTGATTATACCTTTTACACAAAAATATGGCAGTCACTCCTTTATAGTTGACACCTCACCAAACCATTACTGAAGTCGGATAATGCCCACGTTGTAATCAGTTCACTAATTGAGCAAGCTTCTTTAAATTATCAGTTAAAAAAGACCACTCTTATAGTCTTGAAATCTTAAGTCATCTTTTAAAATATGTGACATAATTGTAGGTGCTATCTTCATCTCCCGAGATAAACTCTATGCTTCCGAGCAGGATTTCTTCGAATTCAAAATGAATGGCCTTTGTTCAATCCCGTGTTTCTCTGGATGCCTTTTTTATAAAATATCAAAGAATGACACACATAAATAATTAATATTATTTAAATTACATAACATATTTTCTATAAATATCAATAATAATAAACTTTTAATAGACTGTGCGATGCATCTTTTGCTATTGATTCCATTAAAGTGGCTTGGCTTTTTCTTTTTTTTGGAGCTCTATCGTTTTACGAGTACATGCATAGCCGGCAAGGTAGAGAGAAATATTGCCAAGACACTCCGTTCTCCACTTTCCGCTCGACATTGTCCAAGGTATTGCGTGTTGAGTCGCGGAACTCAAAGCTGTAATTGAAATAAATATATCTAACCGCATGTTGTATGTCAGGATCTGTGTTTTTCGTAAAAGTGTCGATTTTCATGATATTCACTAGCTGCGTGCTGAATGACAAGTACCGGGTTTAGTTTCACCAGACTCTCACACAGTCACCTACTTGTCCACGATGGTTTTATACATAATTAAGTTATTACTATGTGAATTAGTTAGGAAAAAAATATACCTCATTTAATGTTTTAGTAAAATTAGTGGTAAAAACGAAGAATATATAACTAATAGCTATTATTAACTTATTTTCCAGTCTGCTACCTAAAAAGTTGACAAAAGCTGAATTGGAGAATTCATTCGGCAGTAACACCTGCAGATGCACTGGATACAGACCCATATTGGATACTATAAAGTCCTTCGCTGTAGACGCAAATCCCCCTTACGTACATGATATCGAAGAGATATCAAGTTGTCTTAAAAACAATAATAAAATATGCGACCGTCGGTGCTCTGTAGACAGCGACTGGAGTGTTGTGAGTGGCGAGAAAAGTGAAAATGATACTATTCTAGTAAACTTCGGAGAAACGGTTTTCATTAAAGTTTTTGATGAAGATCAAATTTTCGAAGCTCTAAACACTTACGGAGCAGATTCTTGTATGCTTATCGATGGAAATACTGGTAAAGGTAAGTTTTTATGCCTTTATATGCCTTTGTTGGATATGAGCTTCTTTGCCTTATAAGTGATATTGGGAGGGGCACAGGAAATGTCATTACAAAAGCACTAAAAGGTGTAGTGGGTGTAAGGGCGTCCAATGTGGGACTTGAAACATGGTATGCAACTGCTGGGTTGGAATATCACATTTCTACTCATTTGGTTGAATTAATGATAGCTATGTCCGATTCAACGCGTTGGATGTGGGTACAGTATTTGTACTCGGAAGATTATAAAATGTAAACATAAAAATATAAAAAGACAAAGATATATTTAGAAACCGTATAAAAAATTGAACGCTGCTGGATTTGAACAAGCGCCTCTTGAACGGTTTTCGAGATCGAGGTTGAACGGTTTTCAAGGTTTAAATTTTTATACGTTTTCTAAATATATCTTTTTCAATTTCCTAAGTGTGCGAATAACTCTTTAAAAAATGTTAAAAAATATAAAAAGTTAGTTAATAACTTAATTTATCTTTTTCCGTCTCCGTCCAGAGATAATAGTAATATAGCCACCGTGGCGCAGTGAGACAGGGTATGACTGTAAACTGGATTGGCTGGGGGTTCAATTTCCACTCGGAGGGGTGATTATATTTAAATTATTTTCATAAATTCGCTCAGGTACTTAAGACAAAACGCGGAGTTGAGTTCCGACACTCAACACGCAATATTTCAAGCAAAACGAGGAAAACGGTCTGTTCTGAAAAAGCATGTAGCTGAAAAAAAAAATTATATCTATCAACAAAAGGAACTAAATTTGATTTAGTATATTTTCATTTTTTAACTTTTTGTTATTTTGCAGCGGTGATAAAAAATTTTGAATACGCTCCAGTTTTAATAGACGTCAGCGATGTGTCGTCATTGAAACAATACTACTTCGATCAAAATTTGGTTGTCGGCGCAAACATCTCTATACAAGATTGTATGGATATATTTAAGACGATCTCTTTAAACTCGGGAGACTTTTCGTACCTAGAACAGTTTCAAAAGCATTTGGATTTAGTTGCTCAAATTCCAGTTAGAAAGGTGAGATTTAGTTAGGGTTGTCAGATCCATGCTTATTATTTCCTGGATATTTCTGGGGTCATAGGTAGCCTATTCACCTCTCCCTTTAAGTCACGCAGCGCAAGCGCACTATGTTTGGCTTGACTTTGGCAGCCGTAGTAGTTGTAATGTTTTGTAAAAAACACTTATATTTCAGAAGGCACGCAAAATTCCGGAACAAACTTTTACATTTACTGGCTATCTGGCAACCCTACATTTAGTACTAATAGAAAATTTACATTTTCAAAATTTATTATAAAAGATTAATTGACTGTAAACATTTACATATATTACAAATTCAAACTTCCTTTGAGTGTAAATGCGAAAATGTTGAAAATTGTAAACTAAAAAACACCAAAACTTTTCGTGTACCTAGTGCCAACCTCCGTTTATAAAGCTTGAAATTAGTTTGCAGATAAATAATATGAAGGTTCTGAAGTAAATAGAGCAGGGGTAGGAAACGGAGAAAAAATACATTTCAACACATTCCTTATATTCTAAGGGGTCATCAAGGGAAGCCATCGTGGATCAGCTAGGTAGTGTCTGACTTAAAGCGCTATAGATTGTGGGTTCAATTCTCATTCCGGGGAATGAATGATTATATTGAAATTCTTTTAATTTCTCCGGTCTGAAAAATTCCATTACTCAACACACAATATCCCGATATCGGGTGGAAAAAATGGAGAACTAAGTCTTTTGACTAGTTTCTCTTTGACTAACCTGTTATAAGTAAAGAAGTATGAAGTAGATCTAAGGGAGACATTATTTCTAATGGCCATTGATAACTATTATTTTCAGCTCGGCTCATTAGCTGGTAACTTAATGTTAAAGCATATGATTCCATCCTATCAATCAGATATCTTCGTTCTCTTTGAATCAGTGGGGGCCATGATTAATATACGTAAGTTATATATATTATATTATTTTTTAATATTATTATTATGTACGTAAAGGAAAAACTTTATTACCCCTTCTTACAAAAATTATTTGATCAATATTTGTTGTTGTCAGCGTAAGTTTTAATAAGCGTATAAGAACTTCGACGTAGCTTGATTTCGAACGCATGGCTTAGCAGTCAGTGCGTTTGGACGGTTTCCGGTTCTTAAACCGCTGCGTTTAAATTTCTATGAGTTTTATAAAAATGATTTTTAATTTCCTAAGTCTGTGAATAACACTTTAAAATATTAAATATAAAAAAATACTAAATACAACTACAAAAATATTAATAAAAAATATTAAATTGATTACAATATTTATTACCTTATTAATACTAGTGACTTACGGTCCGGTGAAATCAGCCCGAAAAATAGAGGTAAACAATTCCCATACACCTAAGAATTTTCACAGATGTTCGGAACACCATTACAAATTAAATATTATTCAAGGTCGAATTTTGAAGAAATGTGTTTTTGTGTTTAGCAAAACGATAACTTTTGTTATAAAAATAGCTCAGACCAAAATTGTAGTTCGTGCAATTATCCATCAAAATTATTCTTATACTTTTTTTATAAAGAGTCACGGTTTCCGAGATATATTCATTTAAAAAAGTTGAGGAAGTTGCGATCGCCGTTGTATGTGACGTAACTGTGAGATAGAAGATATACTTTAAGTTAAATATACCTTCCAGTGCAAGATTCGTATTCATTTTTGTTAAGGAGCGTTTACTTATTTTTTATAGATTAGCTGTTGTATTGTGGTTTTATTTATAGTTATAACCAATTATATATATAATTATATATAAGTACTGCCCAGGCTAAAAAACTGTATTAAAAAAAAGTTTAATGTGCGAAATAGTTCCAAAGATGTGCACGGAAAAGCAGAGATAAATATAAAAAAATAAATAAAAACAAATTTATATTCCATTACTGCTTTTTCATCTCCTTAAGTTATTTTCTCGTAAATATATTCAATGTAAACACACATGTTTTGTTTTATTATAGTATAGATATTTTATATCGATGTTTGATTATGTAACAAACACACATACACACACTTTAACTACACTCTGTTAGTAGCACCTACACTTTTTGCATACGCGTAAAATTTTCAATAAGTAATACCTGTTATTCGATTTTAAATACTTGTTAGGTACCCTTTAATAGGGTTATGTGCTCAAAAATCGTAAAATATATTATTATATAATGGAGAAACTCAAATATATTTTTAAATTCTTCAACAATATAGAAATAAGGTAATGTTAGGTAAAGAGAGGTTAGGGGCGAGCATAAGTGCCCATTTTAAAATGACCCTTTCGTAGGCTTAATGGCCCTTTTAAAATGGGCAAAGGGTAGGCCCTTAGGTTGCAAGTTCCAGGCGCTACTTCTACGCTAGTTCTACTCTGAACCGCGATGGGTACTCGCAAGGTGGATCCCGAATGCTAAGGAGATTCGTCTCTTATCCCCACTTAATTGTAAACGTAGCGTTTAATACAAGAAGAACATTGTGGGTAATTCCACAACTTAAAATACTAATGCCCTCTAGAAATTACATTATGAATGCCTTATCAAGTAAGGTTTTACTTCCGCCTTACATTTGACTGCCAATGCACACTGTATCTTGAATTTACCTCAAATATCGAATCTGGTTACGTAAGTTTTCATATTGGATATTCGTAAAAATATTTTAGCGTTGTAGGATTTCGGCTCCTATTATTTTCATACCGATTAATCCTTCTAGTTATTATGCTTAATTAGGAAAGTACAAATTCTGATATATTATGATACGTAAATTTAAATGCTTAGTTTTTTTTTATTCGACATATTTATTTATTTTATAGGTAACAGAAACGGTGAAATTACAAAGCTAGCCTTGCCTGACTTTCTCAAATACGATATGATAGGCAAATTGATCATAAACTTCGAACTACCGCCGCTAGGACCTCATTATATTTTCAGAAGTTATAAGGTAAATATATATTTATTATAATATAAATATAAGGTAAATATATTATATGTCACGCACACTCAAAAAACAAAAACTAAAGAACTGAACGGAATATAGACGCTGTCATAGTTTTATTAAATTCATCGTCGCGCAGTCTGGTAATAAAAAAAAAGAAATGTACTTAACTCTGAAATTCTTAGTGTGTAAATGAAAGATCACTATACTTTTATAGTATTTTAGTTTAGCAGAAGGTGAGTTTAGATATAACATTAATAAACTAGCTGCTGCTGCCTGCGGCTTTGCTTGCGTAGAATATTAGTTATAAAATTCATGGAAAAACTACAAAAAATAGAAGAAAAAAGTAGCCTATGTTTATCTCTATATAAAATTTCATCACAATCGGTTCAACGGTTTGGCCATAATGACGTCACAGACAGATGCAGTAACTTTCGCATTTACTTTGAACTTATTATAATTATTAGATATGAATTTGAACTTAGTGATATTGTATTAAAAAAATCCTAAAACACGACGGAAATTAAATTATTATGACAAAATAATTGCTTTTCTACCATAATGCATAGTTATTAATTTTAATTTATAATTTAGACTTTATATGAATATTTAGCGAGTAATTTTACACGATATCCTTAAACTTGCTCTTGGGTCACAAGTCCCAGGCACTGCCTCAGAGTTCCTCTACCTGAAACGAGATGGGCCTGGCGCTCCCGTTGTTAGGTGTCACTCGCGTACCGATCTATCTACGTCACTACGACTATGAATGTACGTATGTGTGTGTAGGAGGGCTTTGCCGATATCACAAATGGGATTTCTTATTAAGTTCCCGACATATATGCTACTGCAAAAGCCCGAACTACGGTAAATCCTACGATTTTTTTAAATTAAGTCGGAAAATTTAGGATAACTATTCAGTGATCAAATAATAGGTTCTGACTTTTAATATTATTTACTAGAAAATCTAAATACATCTAACCTGAGTTGGGGCATTTACAGTAACATGTGTTATATTAGATTTTTTATATACTTGTTATTAATTATATTTAGTTTTTATTTTCTAGATAATGCCCAGAAGTCAAAACGCATTAGCAATAGTCAATGCTGCGTTTAAAATAAAAATGAATTTAGGTACCAGTGTCATAGAAAAGGCCTCTATTGTCTACGGAAATATATCTGCAAATTTTATACACGCATCTAAAACAGAGGCTTATTTAAAACAGAAAAATGTGTTCAACAATCAATTTTTACAAGGCGCTATAAATGTGTTATCCAAAGAACTATTTCCAAAAGACGAACCGCCCAAACCTTCTCCGGAGACGAGAAAGAAATTGGCAATTGATTTATTTTATAAGGTAAATTTACTGAATTACACTAACTATTTTAAATATTATGTAATAATTAATGGGTGCTTGTTTAACCCTTTCCTTCGGCATCGGTATCGGTATGCTGTTTTGAAAATTTTATAAAGTTTGTTTCTTCCTCAAAACCTATATGGTAAAGTTTAATGTGAATCGTTTTGTAAGTGCTATTTACGCGCCACAGATATTTAGGGTACATTCGTCCAATCTAATTTTTTGAAGAAAAATTTTTATGTATGTAAAAGTATATGATTTCCTGATGGTAAGTGATCACCGATGTTCTCTCTTATCTGTAGTGGTTCATCACACAGTTTTAATCATTATTTATTTGAATACTTAAAAAGCATATGTTCTAAATGTAACATGCGTCGTTTTTTTTACAGTTCATTCTAAGTATTTGCCCATCAAACATTATCAGCCCTCGTTATAAGTCTGGCGGAGTGTCGAATTCGCGACCGGTGTCCAGCGGTTACCAAGATTACCAGGCAGACCCGGCTTTATTTCCACTAAATCAACCTTTAGATAAACTAGAAGCTATAATACAAAGTTCAGGAGAAGCGCAATACGTTAATGATATCCCTCCATTGCCCAATCAAGTATTTGCCGCATTCGTCCTATCGAAAGTTCACGCTGGTTCAGTTGATTTCGTGGACAAGGCAGATATTTTGGTAAGCATAATTTTTTTACAGTTTCACGCTTTATTCTATGTGGTAGTGTACGCAGAGAGAACTTAGAGTCAAGACAATCCGCTTATGTTAAAAATTAAATATTCAAAAAGTTTCCAACACGTGAAATGCGGAGAACAGAAAGCTTTTAGAATCAAGCGATCGGCTTGCGGCGTCGCCTGCGTGAACTACACGAATAAACTATTTAGACTTTTTTCGCCCCCCGCGTTCTCACTTAAATCACAATCTACAATAAATTTATAATTTAAATGGTTGTAACTTTTTTATTTATAACCCATTTGATAAACACTAAATGTTAAGGGAAGTTTACCACATTGCAATATATAGTCAAAAGTTCATTTAAATTGGTTGAGCCGTTTCTTAAATTAGCGTGCACAAACAAACACACAAACAGGAAAGAAAGTTAAAAATCATTGTTAAGGGTAAGGGTAAAGCTATTACAATTATAAATGCCTTTAATAAAATGTTATTTAATATATCTTCCATGTATAGATATAGATATGTTTTCTTTTAGAAATTAGAGGGTGTTAGCGCTGTATACACTGCCCCAGACATTCCCGGCGTGAACTCATTCTCGTTCCCTGGTTATCAATTACAAACGGAAGATGAGGAAATATTAGCAGATAAAAATATTAAATATTTCGGACAACCCGTGGCTATAGTTGTAGCTCGTAATGAGGACTTAGCGTTTAGGGCAGCTGAATTGGTCAAAGTTACATATAAAAATGTGCCAAACACTTCACCTGTTTTAACTATTAACGAAGCAAAAAAAGATACGAAAAGGCTATTTACTGGCCCTACGGTGGAACCTAAGGGCAGAGGTAATGATGTGAAGACAGTTATAAAAGGCGTATATGAAATTAAGGCACAGTATCATTATTATTTGGAGACCTTGTCGAGTGTGGTGGTGCCGGTGGATAATGGGTTAGAAGTTTATGATTCCACACAATGGATAGATTTGACTCAATCTGCTATAGCCCGGAGTTTGAATATCTCAGAGAGCCAGTAAGTTTATATTCTATCTAACCAGACCAATAAACTATATATAATATGTATATAAAAGAAGTATTACCAACGGTACATCATAATTCAAAAATTAGCATTATGTTCAAAAAAGAATTTTAAATATTATTCACACACTTAAAAAATTGAAAAACATATATTTGGAAATCGTATAAAAACTGTTTAACGGTTTTGAAGAGGCGCGGGTTCATAACCCACTACGTTCAAATTTTTATACGTTTTCTAAAAATAAGTTTTTTAATATTGCGTTATTTTCGCTTACAGAGTATTTGTGCCAGTGCGTCGTCTGGGCGGCGGCTTCGGCGGTAAGCTAAGTCGCGGTGTGCAGGTCGCGTGCGGTGCCGCGCTCGTCGCGACCAAGATGAACGTGCCCTGTCGCTTCATACTGCCCTTGAAGACCAATCTTACTATAGCAGGACGAAGACTGCCCTGCCAGTGCGAATATGAGGTATCCAACTAACCGTTTCTATTGAGAATGTTTTGTGAATTTTTCGAAAATGTCTTATGTATTTAATTGATTTTGTTAATTTACATATACAATTGTTAGTGGAGATTTATAAATTTAAATATTGTACATATGGGTATTTTAAATAATAGGAAGAATTTTATAAATACCTTATACGTTTTTATTTACGTTAGAAAGCTCTATATGAAGAAAACACATCAAAGATACTAGTAATTATACGTTAAAAAAATATTTTTTCATACTAGGTAGGAGTAAATGATAATGGTAAAATTCAATATCTGGATGCCGTAATAACTGAAGACGATGGCTGCTCTCATAACGAAAATATATTGAGTTACACCGCAGAAGGTTTCTCTAATTGCTACGTCAAGGATTACTTTAATTTAAAAACCTTTTCTGTGGTAACCGACTTGCCTGCTAATACGTTTGCTAGAGCTCCCGGTGAGTCTTTTGTCTTCATTTTTACAAGATATTCAAAGAAAGAACTCGCATAAAACTAAACGAAGTAATAAATTTCGCCACTCAACTTGCAATGTCTCGTATTCAGGCGGAAAACGCAGGGTCCTTTCTGCCTACATTGTTATGTCGGAATAAAACGAGAAAAACAAGCCCGCACCTCTTGGAAACCGTCCAAGCGCTCTGACCGCTAAGCCATGCGTTCTACATTCAGCTACGTCGAAATTTTGATACGCTTATAACTTTTTGTTATTGTTAGCATCCAAAGAACGCGAACAATCGTTTAGCAAGAGAGAATGCTATTTATTAAATAATTTTTGGAAATAATAATAAGCAGAACGCTTGGACTCACCAAGAGGTGCGGTTTCGAAAATTGCTGCGTTAAAAGTTTTATACGTTTTCAATTTACTAAGTGAGTTAAAAGAAAACATGTTAAAAACATAAAACGTGAAGTTGAATAAAAAATACTAAATCATAAGAAACTAAAAATGTCTCTAGTAATCCTATCCCTAATATCAAGGACATAATGTTTTTGCTTTGAAAATATTGTAATTTGATTCTAAGTACCTAGTGAGCATACTTGCAATGAAATCCGCCTGCAACAAGTGGTTCAAAATATCTTTGAAGATTTTCTAGAAATTGCCAGTAAACATTGTTAGAAATCTTCTAGATAAATTATCTATATATGCTAATATGAACGTGTTATAATGAAATATTGCTTTATTATACGTTTAATATTACTAATATTTAATTTTCTAATACTTTTTGAACATAAAGATTTTTTTAAATATTTTAGGTACAATGGAAGGCATCGCGAGTATAGAAAATATCATGGAACATATAGCTGTCGCTTTACAAAAAGACCCAACTGACGTCCGACTAGCGAATATGAGAACTGATGATAACGATTTACCGTCTCTCATAGAAAAGCTCAAGACGAAGGCTGATTACGAGCAAAGGCTTAAAGGCGTTAAAGATTTTAACAAAAACCACAGATGGTACAAACGAGCTATTAAGATCAATGTTATGTTATTCCCAGTAGTATTCTATGGGAATTACACAGCTATGGTGTCTATATACAGAGGAGATGGTACCGTCACAGTCACTACAGGTGGTATCGAAATGGGCCAAGGTGTTAACACGAAGGCAGCCCAAGTTTGTGCATACGAATTAGGAATTCCTGTAGAAAAAGTATCGGTTTTACCAAGTTATTCCTTCGTGGCGGCTAACAATGTGTTCTCAGGATCCAGTATAGTGAGCGAGAGTGTGTGCTATTCTATAATTCGAGCTTGTAATATAATTAAGCAAAGATTAGAACCTATAAAAGACAAGTTGAATAATCCAAGTTGGTCTGAGTTAATTACAAAAGCGGGGGAAGAAGAGATAGATTTAACAGCCAGTTACATGATGAATGAGAAGGAACCGGACCTGTCTGGGTATAGTGCGTTTGCGGTCACTGTCTTGGAAGTTGAGCTCAATTGCTTGACAGGAAGGTTTGAAATAATCCGTGTAGATATATTAGAAGATGCTGGATTGAGTGCCAATCCTAAACTCGACATTGGCCAGGTATTTCCTGATTATTTTTTTGGTAATGATTTGCGATCAGACATTTTATATCAAAGAGTTATCGGACTGTTAACGATACTTTACGTTATTTGTGACATGAATAACAGAGTATCTACACTGAGATAAAACTGTACTTATTTACAAGCATTATACGATTTTTTTATATTTTATTAGATCTCCACGAGAATAAGTGCGGTCCTGGGTTAATCTTTATCCTAGACGATTATCCTTATGTGAAGAAATAAATACATGAAACTTGACCTATCAGTATTTTTATTGAATATATCTGAACTATTTTATTTTTGTTTCCAGATAGAAGGAGCGTACGTCCAAGGTACGAGTTACTTTACTTATGAAGAATTCAAGTACAACATCCAAGGCGAGCTCCTAAACAATGATGCACTCTCCTACGAAGTTTACCTCGCTAAGGACATTCCTATAGACTTCAGAGTATATTTACGATATAATTCAAAAAATCCTAAAGGAGTTTTAGGAGCCAAAGGTAAATATTTTTATAAATAGATTAATGGTAATGGAGAATCAAGTTAATTATAGGGATGTGTCGGACATTTCTGATCTGGATACGAAATAAGGATATAGGAAGAATACTGTCAGTTATTGGGTTATCCGTTGGTTTCAAATAATTTCTGTTAAATTAAATTAAATTTAAGTATCATATTTGTATAATATGTTATGCAAGTTAATCTTAATTATAAAAATCAATATTTTGCAGAATATTTGAACCTTTAACTTACATATCAACATATTTGTTCAAATTGATTTTATTAGTGACAACAACTCGGTTTTATCACGAGTAGAATAACATTGACAAATTTAGTAAATTATACAGAGACGTTAATCGACAATATTAACGTTTTACGCGCAAAAGTTTTCTCTAATATAAAGTAATTGATGGCACTTTCATCATTTGTAAGCTAGTGTTATTCAGTTTAATAAACAAGTGAATGACACAGAATTATTTAATTACTTATTAGACTAATAAGCCAATACTAATGCCTCTAGCTGTCGGCGAAATGGGCATTTGTTCATCGCATGGCATCTTGTATGCACTGCGGGACTGCATCATGGAGTCGCGCAAGGATTCCGGTTACAACCCCAACGAATGGATCGATATAGGTAAACTTACAATATAAAGGCAGCTTCACCCTTTTTCCCGGATAGCAGAGTAGCCAGATAAAATCCAGTGTAAAGACATTCCATTTTCGGAGGAACTTAACACCGCGCTTAGTCTTACCAGAGTGGAATAAATAGTTAATATAATTATTATCCTGGCTGTGATTACATTCACAATGCGCTACGATGTTTAAAAATTAGAAGTTTTCGTTGATAAGGTGGTTACTGGTTTGTTACGGTGACCACCGCGCTGTACAAGTAAGTACGTGAATATAATTAAGGATCTTTACTTAGAATTAAAAATCACAAAAGTTTAAAAATAAAGCTTTTTTATGGAAATCTTAAAAACATATCTTGCAATACGCACCAGTGGAACCTAAGCACTACCAAATAGTACGAAATGGGCTGGTTTTAGTATTATTAGTATTAGTATTTAGAGCAAGGTACATTTTTTATGTACCTTGTATTGGTTAAATTGGTGGCAGTAGCTCGCAAGTCGGAATTCATGGGTCACGGTTAGTTTGTATCTTTTAAAATATCGGGTTTGGGAGATACTGCCACAGAGCTGTGAGATTTACTTCTTTTTACTTATACGAGTATTGGAGCTGGAAGTCCTTGCAATGCAGAACGCCAGAATGCCTTCAACATATACGTTACTCTGGTTGCAAAGTCGCTTAGTCAAGGAACAGAGAATATAGGATAAAGAATAGAAGATATAGGATAAAGGATAGAAGATATAAGATAAAGCTTAGGTCATAAAACAAATGTCAAGGGACAGAGGACAAAGGTCGAAGAACAAAAGGGGAACATTCAAAAAAGGCCCTAATGAAAATAATTTAAAGGTCAAGGGATAAAGATAAAATGACAAAAGTCAAAGTACAAATAAAATTTTAAATCGTATACTAAACGCCTTAATTGACTGCACGAGTTAATTGTAATTTTTTTTCGGCTAGTTACATATCTAAAAGTAATACAACTAGAACATAACAGAATGTAACTACAATAGAACGTTATTTTAATAATATTACTATGTTTGGAAGTGATTTAAAATGTTTTTTTTTTCTTTTCAGAAATTCCTATGACAACGGAATCTATATTAAAAGCATTGAATGTTAAAACAAGCGAGTTTCTTTTAGCGTAAAGTTCTGTTTTCTTGATGAGTCATGTCAGTCATGTTATTTTGCAGAAATAAAATTTATTGTGTTACATGTTGTTTTACTTGTGCACGTGTCGTGGTCATATCGTAGAATTTATGAAATATTCAATCATTTCACGATAAAAGATTCACACAGATTCACAAAGATTTCACGATTTCATTACACTATTGCATACGGACAGCCACTGGAATATTTTATAGTTTTTTACAACGACTCACTGGATATTACACTGGCTCACTGGATTATGGCCTTTGTTTTTTTTGCAAGTCTCTCTCTCAGATATCTTGGCTGACAGTGTCGCTGTTATTCGACTTCATCGTCCGATTGCCGGCCACCCTTGTCTTTCGCCCTTAAACTTTTTGTAATGAAGAAACCATACTTAATTTAGCTTATAAAAAACTTAATTAAATACACAAACTGGTATTTTTATCTACCTTTAAATTACCTTCATTATTATAGAAAATATAAACAACTAAATAGTATAGAGTATCTGTAATTCAGTAGTAACATTAAGGGCACACAAACATGAAAAATAAAAAGACTGCTAGTCACGAACTAGTCGATTTATTGCAAATTATATATTTTATCTTAATTCAAATTAATTGTTTTATAACACAAAAAAGATTTTGTCCATTGGATTTTAGCCTTGACCTTGACCTTACCTTACACACCGCATTAATGTTGGTGGCAGACTGTGACTTCAAACGCCGTATTACTCAATTTAGTCACCAAAATATTGTTTATTGTTTTTTTATATTACTTTGTATAACTGTATGATTAAACAAGTTGTATTTAAATTGCTTATCTTTTGCGCTATAAACATGACTAATGAATTGACGTACTTTCACGAACCAGGGGCCCTTTTACCTTACTTATTGAAAATCAGCAAATTGGCCCTTTTACCTTACTTATTAAAAATCAGCAAATTGTTGCAGCGTTTTTGTAATTCACGTGACCGAAAGTAAAATAAAACTAAACTAAAATATATATATATATATATATATATACACCGAAACTAATATAAAACTAAACTAAAATTTATATATTTATATATATATACATATGAGCTTTAATTTTTTGATACCGCCTTTTGTCATATTTTACAATTTAACTCGTAGAAAGTCTATTTATTTCATGAGTTAATTAAATAACAAATTCCTAAAGAATTCAGGATTAAATTTTAATTTTTCACCAAGGTTATTTACTGTCTTTAGATATAAGTAGGCCGATCCCGGCGGCACTGCAATGCCGGGCCGACCCGTGACAGGAGTGGAGCGAGCCCCGAACATCCCGTCAGTTTTCAAAAATCAGTTTAATATACTGGTCCCGCGGTGCGGGAACTTTCAGATATTAAGCTGAAAAGAACAGATACTACACTTTGATCTTAGCCAAAAGGCCGAGAAGCGATAACAAATTTGCAAAACGCACGAGTGGTCAGTAAACGATAGAACATCTTGCCAGCGCGATTCAGGATGAGCTCAAATCTGAGCAGCGCCATCTAGCGCACTGTTCGGATTTGCAGTGCAATTGAATTAATTTTTGTCGTCAGCCGGCTTTTATTGCGCTTGACATGTTTTTTTCCGGGTCATTCCATGGAATTAACGATTTCATGAAATGGTCCCACTGAATTTGGACCTTGGACCTAGTGATATGCGTTGCATCGTCGACATATAACGATGTCGTCAACGATGTTTGGTCATATCGTAAAATAAATAACTTAAGGTCTGGTGTCTAAGCAATTTTAAGAGATCGAAGGTTAAATTAGCCTTCTATATTTAAATGCTACTGCTACTGGTTTAGGGTTCAAAAGTAGTTCATATAATATTTTCGCCAAAGCATATCGCCTTGAAATACAAAATAAAATATAAACATAATAAGGTACCTAAGGACATAATTTGGACGTAAAATAAATTAATATTTTCTTCCTCATTAAGTTACACATTTTATTCGGATTTGACGATATGGCCACCATACGATATATCGATCTATCCATCTTTGAATGTAAGGAAAAATCTTGCAACTCTACATTGGCCCACTTCTTGCAGTTGAAATTATTTTTATGTGAATTAATTGAAATACGCACACGTGCCCGAATTTAATGGCAATACAATATAATACGCGAAGATAAAAAAAATAGAAGCGAAAGTCCTTGTAAGGATGACTAGTTCTAAGCGTGTTCCTCAATGTCGGATTTACATATTTTCATGTAATAGGCTATTAAAGTTTACCCTTACCTCTACCAATTTCAGTTTTTAATTTATTGTTACATTTCAATTCAATCTAAATTTGCAAAAGAAAAATTTAGCTGAAATTGCACGAGAATTTGTTGACGAAAAGTTCGTTACATTATCTTCATGCACAAATTTTAGTTATAAAATCTCATCGACATCTTCAAAAGCAGTTTTATTCATTAATTCCGTCCCAACGCACAATAGAGCTAAGCTTTAAATTTTTTTGGCTCAAGATCTAAATACTAGTATGTTATTACTTTTGTTTCTTTTCATGTCATGTGTGCTATGTCCAAGTTAGGATAAGCATTTTGCATTCTCAATTTTCGCACCAAAATTAAACACCAGCTTCGATAATACACGTTTATTGTTGCATCATTTAAAAGTCATTCAAGTCATCAATTATACAAAAATGTAGGCCATAATTACATTAGGCTTTTTAGGCCAAACCAGAAAAACCGTAAACCAAATACTCCATAATTAAAAGAAACAAAAATAAATACCTATTAACAAATTATCCATTCGCTATACAACCAAAGTCGCTTAAATCACTACACAATAGTACATAATATATATCTATTCAAATTAATATCAACAGTTTATTTTTGTGTTATGCAAAAAGTGCAACCCGAGCTAGTTTAAACGAGAGGGCGACGAATACACGATTTGAGATATTTTTTTTTTTATTAAATCTATATAATAATAATATACAATATGATATATTTACTTAACATTGACAAGTGTATGTATAAGACTGGACGAATGGTGAAACTTCTTATAAAGAAAATTCAGAGAAATGGAAATCAAAATCAAGTTCAAGATTGTTTAATCAAAATCAAAATTCAATTCAATAAAAATATGTCACACACAAAAACAGTCCCGATATCATAACACATACACACAAAACTAAAATCGTGTATTCATTTCAAGCGGAATTGGTCGTAATTCCTATAGCGCTGTACTGTATCTATGGACAATGTAACTACGCTTTAGAAAACTACATCTAATTAGTCGCCGTTAATTTATAGTTCAACAATCGTGGTATGGCGAGGAAATATGGTCTTATTTCCAAACTTAAATATATATATATATATATATATATATATATATATATATATATATATACATATATATATATTCAATTCTAAAATAAAGTGTCTAAAACAAAATGTAATGTCAACATTTCCCTCGCACCAGACGAGAATAATCACAAAAGCTGGTAACGTGATTTCTAACAACATCTTACCTATAAAGAATTTACAATACATAGTTTATATTATTACTATTATTACACAAATACTAAACTAACATTGAATTTCGATAAAGTTCTAGAAGTTTCGAGATTCGTTGCAGATCTTAATAACAATCAGTCATTTAGTTTAATTTTCAAATTACTTTTTATTGAACGTTTTAAATTGAGCGTGTCTACTCGCTTACAGCAAATGCCTGGGTATTTTAAGGCACCGTATAAAACATTCGCACGTTTGATTACAGGAAGAAATATTAACAATAATAAAAATCAATATTAAAAAGAAAATGATTTTCCATGTTATTTATAAAATATACAATCGCTGACAAATGAAACTTCTTTCGTAAATAAAAAAAAACTAAAAAATAATTTCTTTTCATTATAAAACGAGTCATGTAAGTTAAGTTTAGTTACGACTTTATTTAATTATCACAATTGCAAACGATGTTTTTATGCAATGTCAATCTTTTAGAGATTATAAGTTTTACACAATTAAATAGCATATTAACAATATACTCTAGCTTCACTGTAAGCAAAACAAAAAGAGAACAGCATAAAGCCCCGTTGAAATAACTTAAAAAAATGTACATTAAACGATATCTATTAGATACAATGTCGATTATTATTTGTGATTATGAATATCTTTGGACACTACTCGCTTTAGTTCTACCGCATCTATTATACCCTGCACATATGTATAGAACAGTCGGTAATGTATTGAAATTATTATTAATTAAAATTATTATGTTAAAATAAAGATCTATTAACATAAATTTATTTTTATTTTTTTCTACATGAAGTTGGATGATCAATACTTTGTTTAACCATACTGAAGAAACATCTATATTATAAATCACTGGGGGTGACACCTAAAACCTCAACCTCAACAATCCTACTGAGCTATTCTTCAAATTTTTTTTTCGCAAGCCTCAGTTCAATCCGTATTTAAAAGGTATGCAAAAAAGATATTAATTTCTATTTTCAATTTAAAATATGATAATACAAAAGTGAAACGGTAACTCGGGTACATTAATCGAGAACCACAAAGTCATTAAAACTTTCATACATTTTGATATATTCCTGCATTAATACTATATCTTATAATGTCATAATATTCAAATACAAATCCAACCAAAAACAATTTAAATTCACAATTATTTACAAAAAAAGTTAGTAGTAAATAAAAACACACATTAATTAAAAATTAATAATAATGTTCCATACATTACCTAAAGTATAAAATATAATTGGCGTTGGCAAACGTATAGTAAGCATTAGCGACTGAAATCCATACAAAGTCATAAAAACCCATACATTTCATACAAGCCAATCATACAAAAAGGCTAAAACGTATACTACAAAATATGAGGTACATTGTAAAACTAGCGACCGACTTGTTTCTATACTGATACAAAATAGCTCAGATTTATATATATATATGTCAAAGTTACAGTTTGCGTCATTCTTTCATATAATGATAATGGACGCTATAGTTATAGTTATCGTGATACTATATATATATACCTTTTTGAATATAATATGTCTGCCGTTATAAAAAAGTGACGATTAAAAATTAAGAAAAAAAAAGAAAACAAAAGAATTGTATACAAATTAATATATAAACGAGTACTTTGAATTAATTGCAAAGTACTAATAAAGAATAAATATGAAGAATAAATTGCAGCATAATAATCTCAAAAATATCCTTCTTGAGCCCTTATAATTAAGAAATAAAAGTATAGTAGGATTTTTAAAGTAAATAAAAACAGGTAAACACCTTGAAAGCATGAACTTTTGAAATCGATTATCACAAATATACATATATATATACACCCTAAGACATATCTCCAGACAGACATGTTACATTCAAACTTTACATCCTAGATCACGCCACATTATTATCTTGACTCCTTTTCTTGTGATCCGGTGTCGATTTCAAGATGTCCGGTTGTCCGTGGGACACGATTCTCTCCATGTGAGGAAAAGTGGAAGTATGAGAGCTGAGAGTCAGCGTCGCGTTGCGGTCGGACAGGGTCATGGTAGTGTGGGAGTGGGGGTGGGGGTGCGGCAGGGTGGAGGGGGAGGAGTGCGGGAGCGTTTTGCGTATGGAGCGATGCGAGCCGTTCCTCGTGAGGGAGTTCATTTGAGGAGTGCCCGTCCCGCAGTTCCGGAGGAGGGCGTTCTTGTAGTCCGCTATGAGGTGGGTTAGCTCGACCATCTGGAATTCAATTTGTTATGGGGATTTTAAGCAATTATACTCGCCTCTACTACGCGTACTTTATTATATTTATGAATTATAATATGATACTTTAATAATTTAGAGTGTATATATATATACATATATTCATATCAGATTATATTATAAATATTTTAAAATTCCAAAGATAATAATTAACTTAGGCCAATATTTTTGAAGCGTTATTAACACACTTAGGAAATTACATAACATTAGAAAACGTATAAAAAATAGAATGCAGCGGGATTCGAACCCGCGCCTCTTGGAAATGCTCAATAAAATGCTAAATAAAAATAAAATCTTCCATATTAAGCAAGTTTCATTAAGTGACATTTTTTGTGCTAAAAACATACCTTTGGCTTATTGAGACTGATTAACATCTTGTGTACGGGACTAGTGGCATCCTCTGCATCGATTAACATCATTAAATCGTCCTGCACATTAAGTATAATATAAATATATTACAATTAAAAAATAATTAAATTATGCTATTTTGTTAAACTTATATAAAACCTTATATAATTTTCATTTAAAGAATATATTTAAAAGAACAAAATAAAAAAAAGTAAATCCATAAAAAACCACAGTGCGACGCAGTTGGACAGTGTCTGCCGTCTGCGTCTCCGCGATTGGTTGTGGGTTCGATCCCCAACACCCAACACGCAATATATCGAATTCGAAAGCTCACCT
Source organism: Podotricha telesiphe (assembly GCA_038994665.1). Classification (NCBI taxonomy): domain Eukaryota; kingdom Metazoa; phylum Arthropoda; class Insecta; order Lepidoptera; family Nymphalidae; genus Podotricha; species Podotricha telesiphe. Next base: position 852,702 of record JAOYRR010000129.1, on the reverse strand, counting down.
GTAACCCCCCAAACAGTCCGATGGAGTTGAGCGCGTACCGCCCCACCACCGCCATGGACGCCAGCTCCAGCACCGTCACGCCCTCTTCCGACACCGCCAGCCACGCCATGGACAGGTCGGGTTGCTTTATCTGGCATTATAAGTTATCTCTTTACTCTAGTGACAAGACAAAGCGCGGCAAAGTCTCGAATTCAGAAATCTAAAAATATTTTTTTTATTAAATTATTTACATAGATTACATATATTTAACAATTACAATTACGAAAAACAACTTAAAATGACTATTACCGTTTTACAAGATTTGATGTAGGCTATAAATCATTTAGTTTAGAAGATTCAAAATTTCATACTTACAGACTGTCCTATATAATTTTCAATTTCCAATTTTTTATTGAAAAATATGAAAATATCATCAACTTTAATATGCATATAGAGTAATGTAAACTTACCCGAGCTTGGAATAGCGTGGCTCCGAAAAACGGCCATTTTCTAGTACAATTTAGGTAAATTCTGACACAATCTGCCGTACTGCGGCCTTTAAGGGCTATCCATTTAGATCTTAATTTTTCTTCAATATCCCTGGTAAAATATTGTCAATTTAAGGCATATATGCATATTTAATTAGTATTTTCTAACACAGAGCAAACAATTATCAGTCGTGAATTAATTAAACATATAAATTATGCAAAGTTTCTCTATTGAAAAACATATTTAGAAAAAGTATATAAATTTTAACGCATCGGGATTCGAACACGACCTCTTTGAAGCCGTCCAAGCGCTCTGACCGCTCCGGCTACGACGAAATTCTTATACGCTTATTACATTTTATTTTTATTGTCTTGTAGAGAAATTTTTACAAATTTCTGCTACCCAAAGATTATTCCACGAAGAATCGTTTGGCTAAATATGTTTTTCAATTTCCTAAGTGTGTATTTATCTGTTAAAAATAAGTTTCTCTATTAACGTTAAATTATATATCTACTCAATTTATTTTAGAGCTGATTTACATATTATTGATATGGTTGCTGTTACAGTACTCTTATGTTATTTATTCAATAAAGTAAATCAACTGTTGTACAATTTTAAATATAATAAAAGCATACGATGCTTTTAAACCGCCTGACTGTCAAAGGGGACGCTTATAGGCTCAATTGCACCTGAGGGAATGTTAATGTTTCAATTACCTTTATGCAGCTGGTAATACGAATCGAGGCTTTGGATTCCGTCCACTCAATATGTAGTCTCAGAATTAGACAGACAATAGAAAACCAACTTTTTTAACATATGTGTATGTGTGTGTGTGTGCGTGTACATACCGAAGCTCATCGTTGTTCAAGGTGGCCCGGTACCGGTAGGGGTAGAAGCGATGCGCGAGGGGCTGCGCGTGCGCGTGCGGGTGCGCGTGCGCGTGCGCCGCCGCCTGGTCGCCCATGTCCAGCTGCGCCATGAGCGCGCCCAGCTCCGCCGCCAGCTCGCGCGTCACCGGGAAGCGCCCGCCCACCACTGTGCGAGGGTGACAGAACATTCAGCTAGTTAGCGCGATCTACTATAATAATAAGTGACATAATGGGTATCGCTGAATATCTATCACTCTCTATCTCTCTCTCTCTCCCTACATGGAATCTCGTACTGTCTCCTACAGAATGCAGAATTTCAACATTCGAAGCGATTGTTCTACACAATTTTATTTACCATATCTATTTCATTTTAGTGTGTCAACTTTATTATAGTAAATCAAATAGGAACGTATCGGATTGGAGCTCTTGCAAAATGACAATACGCCGATAGATAATATGATCAAATAATCTAAAAAACTATGTTATAAGTTGTTGTGTTTATTTAAATTAAGTCGCTTAAGGGTTGGTTTCTCATGGTTTTTACATGACATTCCTCCAGTATCACCGACACCATGGAAGGTCATCCGAGGTATCTTGCTACTTCTTGCTGCTTATTATAAATAAATAAATAAATATTATAATATTACCTTGATGATTAATTTGATAGCAGAGCAGTAATCTCTCTTTGTCTGTTTCGGTCCTCACGGAACTTTTGAAATACAACCTATTGCGGTACGTTAGCCTGATTACTCTGGAATTTTCGAACTTTCCAGAACCCTTCTCCCTTAACGCCGTCTCCCATTTTGATATTATGTCACATAACTACAAAAAAAAAAAAAACAAGTATAGTACCATTGAAACGCAAATTACACGATATACTTTATATTTCGGTATTCTTATTCGAACATTAGTTCTTGGTTGATTTATTAATGAAATAGAACCAATGGTGATAAAATTTAGCCAAGTTCCTTTTTTATTAGTACAATCGTAAGGTTTTCAAATCAAATCATAAATTATTATTTATAAAAAATATTTTTATAAAAGACATTAAGCTTTTTTATCGCTTGTTTTAAATGATTTCAACAAAAATTGCCATACCTTTTTATCCGGTTTAATGTGATGTTCCAAGTCCTTTTCGATAGGATCGTCGCTGAAGAGGGCGAAACCCGACGCCGCTGACTCTCTACATCCCAACTCTGTGCTTAACGTCGATAGAAACTCTTCTACCGTTGTTGAACCGTCGAAACTTATAACCTAATAGGTATGTAGTATTTAATTTATTAATTTAATTTAAGAATACATATTTATTTAGGTATACATAAATCAAAATTGTATTATAATATTAATTTCTTTTTACATGACTACATTTAGGGTTCAACAGAATATACAGAACATATAATATTCTATGGCAACTTTTGATTCCAATTATAAATATATAAAATTTCATAGTTCAACTTTGAAATTTTTTATGACATGTCACATTTTTAATCCTTTTTAAAGTTTTATGGGGTGGAAATTAATTATTATTCTAAAAGAAGAAACTTACAATAATAATTTTAATCGAATTTCCTTCGATTACGATTTTATTTATTCATTTGAACTAAAAAAAAGGAAATTAAACATTTAACTTTGAGGTCAGTCATGGCGCAGTGGGACGACCGCGTTTGACTCTAAACGCGATTGGTTCGCACTCAAGAGGAATAATTATATTATATTTCAATTTTCCCGCTCTAGTAAAACAAAGTGCGGCGTTAAGTTACGCCAAGCAATTTTAACAAGCAATACCTCCGATTCGGGCGGAAAGCGTAGAATGTCTTGACACTAGGTTCGCTAGAGAAGGGGTTCTCTACCTAATCGGAAAATAGCGTAAAGCAATATTTTTTTTAAAGTATATATATGACAGACTTAAGATGCACCAACTAACCTGATAAGTATTATTGAGCATATGTACAGGTATTGCGTGTGGGAGGCAATGGTGGTATGGGTTCTTTAACAATATAGATAGCACTTCCATTCGGGAGGGTTTGTCCGTCCGTCCGCCGTTACGCAACGTCCTTTCTAACGCTCGTGAACAATACGCTGCGTATTTACCACATTCCGTCCTGAAATATTAAATTATTAAAAACTGACAAGACTGGTTAACAAAATAGTATTTACATGTGTAATTATAAGCCTTTATTGGTCTAAATAAAAACCGACCTTAGTGAATCAAAATTGGTAAATTATTTTAAACAGGTTCTCGATATTATGATTGTTAAGCGTTCAAATTTGTTGAAATATTGAATGGAGAAACACTGTTATACTGAAATATTCATTCATATCATCACCAATTTTGTGAAAAACTTCTTTGTATTTCTTATGTTTTTGTGTGTATACGTACCGGTATAATAAGTTTCGACGAAGAGGTTTATACGTTTTCATATTCTAAGTGTGTTAAAAGCACTTCGAAAATATTAAATAAATATATATAACAACAAAAATAAGTAGTAGTAGCAAGCATATCAGAATTTTAACATAGCTGGATACAGAACGAAAAGCTTAGCAGTCAAGGAGCTTGGGTGTTATTCAAGAAGCGTTTACTAAAAATGAACCTGTTTTGTATTTACGAGTATAATCACGTAATGAAATTTATAGAAAATCTAAAAATATAATAGAAAATTACATATGAATATTATTTATACTACTGCTTCATTTAAAATATTATGAATCGGAACCCGGTTAAGGTATATAAAAAAATGTGACAATTATTTATTATACAATAACAAGCTTCTGTTGGATTTAGAAAAACAGTAATTATATTACTTACTTAGAATCTGCATGCCTACTCAAGTGCAGTTTCAAATACCACAATAGCCTGTTATTCCTGGGTACAAACAAACTGACGGCCAACGCCAGCAGCTGCCAGCCTTGGACAAAGCTGTATGTAGGTGGGTTACTCTTACAGTCCACTGACAGAAGTGGCGCCTGAAAAAATCCGATAAGTACAGATTCCATTAATGTTCAATTTTATCTGATGTTCAACATTTTAGACATCAGTATTGCATTTTTAATTTGCCCTTCTCATATGATCTAAAATTTAAATGGATGGAACACTGGAAATAGAATTATTTATTGGCTTCAAATGAAATGACCTATATCTGGCTGATGTACGTGGCGAATGTAATCTTCATTTTTAATTACAAAGAAAATATAATGGAATATATTTCTCGTAATGAGTTCTATACATCGTTGTATTACATCTAAGGTGCCAGTTGATGTCTGTGACGCACTTTCATAAATTTTAATTATATTAAAATCAATAATAAGTTCAAAATGTGTAAAACTTTACTAAAATATATAATTTCATATTTTTGCTCTACGGGATTATGGGTAAGCATAAATTGTTATACAATGAGGCATATAAAATTAACTTAAACTATATAAAACACCATTTGTAAATGTTTATAAATATCTCTTAAGTATGTTGAAGTGTTAATAGAAAATCTATTTTTAATACTTAAATTGAAGTATGTATTATATAGGTAACTTATAAACGTCAATCAGTATTACGCTTTTAAGTTGACATTTACAAGATAAAGCTTCTATACATGACAAGTGCGCCACAGACCGATATTACCTGTATCGAGCTGGGCGATCCAGCAGAGTTCTGCGGGAGGTCGCTCTTGTTGTCGCCGGTGACGGACGACGCGCCCGTGTCGCAAGTGAACAACGACTGCGTCGCGCACAGTAGGAGTTGCTGTACAAATGAAATGTTGGTGTTCGGATCGTCAGTGGGGGGCTTTATTTCTACTGTCGCTTGGTTTAATTGCTTGGTAATGCAGAGGGCTTTTATGTGTTCGTGTAAATGTTGGAACTAAATGATTTTTGTGTATTAATTTAAAAATAGAGTAATATATAAATGGTGTAAATGATAACTACTGAATATTAGTGGTTAAGGTTTGCAGGAGTTAGCTACGTTACAGGGACGGTAAAAAGTAGTCTTTTTTTATTTTTAAATTTAAAGAGTGTAACATGTACGTAGTTCAGGGCGTGTCAATAACTAAAATACTAAGAATATGATTTAATTGTTATCGTTTTGGAAATATTAATTGTATATAACATAACCGTAGAGATCAGCTTTGAACTATTTTAAGATAAATTTATTGATATAAAAAATACTAAGAATTTGAAGTGAGACTTGTTTTGTTAGCATAATTGTTAAAAATAAACTAAAAAGCTCCACAATCTTGTCATTAATTATTTATTATGGAATTCAAAGAAATAATTGATCACTTTATTAAAATAAATAAATATTTTGTGTCTGTGTGTGTTTAATACATATACGAGTAAATTTACATAAAGTATACATAATATTGTCTTAAGTGTACCAAGATGCCTTCACCAAATATTCAGAATGTAAATTATTATATATATTCAACTTTCACCATTTGTGTATATGTACATTGTGGTATGACTTAATTTTTCTAATCGTAATACAACTGCATAATGTTATCAAAATACATATAATATGGAAATAACTTTAGAGGAAAAACTAAATACACCAAGTATTTATGTAAAATGGTTTACAATATAAGTAAATTGAAATATAAAAATAATAATTTTTAAAAAAATGTTCAAAATATGATAAATAGTAGTTTTATTATAAAAAAAACACAAAAATCAACGTAGCACCATTAATATAAAAAAAAAGTAAAAATTGACATACATTTTTAAACTTACATACATTTACGACACTATGCAGTTGTAAACGAAATAAAATTAACTTAACTTACCTCGAACATACTACACATACATACATATAATATAAATTGTATGGACTAAAGAAACTTGCAACGTCAGCCTTTCATACAAAGGAGATCGTAGTGCAAAGTAGCTATGACAGTATGGATGAAGAAAGAAAAAACATTCCCTAGAACTATATAGGGGGGGAGGGCAGACATTCTTGGATAAAACTTCAAATAAAAAAAATGGAAAAATTTACACCAACATTCCATTTGATATGCGACTACATATGTATATAATATTTTGTCATGGCAACATTTATATATCGTCTGCGTTTGACAGTTGCCTTAATCAAATGTCATTACGTATCAATGTTGCCACAACTAGGAGATCAAGTTGGAATAAGACCGTATGGTCTAATAAAAGTATGTTAGACTTAGATACTTTTTGTACAATATTAACATACTATCAACCCATTTTTAGTAAGAAGCCAATAAATATTCACACAAAGAATTCCAAATTGATCGACCACGTAACACAAAGCTGTACATTTATATTATTTAATATACGAGTATGGTTTGTTAGTGTATTTAGATTCCGAAATGTAAAAAATAAATACGACTAATTTCGGAAGATGTGCTCTAGACTAAAGAGTTATTAGATTTAAACGTCTATTCGAATGGACTGCGTAAATTTTTAAAAAGCTGTATTTACATTATACTTTATATTATGCTTTATTATTTTACATAACTTTTTTTTTAAATATTCAAAAGTGTAACGAAGACTGACACAAAAAGTGAAAAGTAAATCTCACAAACATTTACAATTTCATATGATGTCGCAAATAAAACATTATGCTATTATTAAAGAATATTACTAGAAAATTATTAGTCTTTTAGAATAATACTTTGATCGGAACTATCCTATAACTATCGCGTGCAGTTTTAACAATTTCGTTAACATCGTGTAAATTTTAAACACGCTTTTGTTAGGTTTACCTGTATCAATATTTTTAAATATTATATAATCATAAAAGTTTCAACAGTCGCCTGTTGCCTGAAAATTTGTACCCGTGTCCGAAAGTGATGACAAAAATACAATGTTACTAACATTGTATTTTTGCCTAATGTCAATACACGATAAGGGCAAAAAGTAAATAGATTTAATATTAGATATATAAAGTTTTATTTTAAACTTATGTGTAATTATTATATATATTGTACTGATAATCCGTAACATTTTGTTTTTACATACACAGTCCATTCTTATTTAAAATACAATTTAAACTATAACTAAGTGTTTATATTAAACTAACACTAACAAACTATTCATAAATAGCTTAAAAGAGTGTCTACTGTGAAACTACTCTGTGGTATAATAAATAAGGTGACATATGAGAAAAGCATTTAGGCGCATGGCGTGAAGCTTATGCTGTATAAGCTATAATAAGGTAAATAAAATATATAGTGGAACGTATGAACGTTCTAACAGATCAAAAAGGGAGCAGGTTCAAATCCTGCAAAATATGAAGTATGTGAATAACACTTTAAATATTAAAAGCTTATTCTGTATGTCTTTATTACACTGTAAACACATTTGATAGCATATATGTATGTTTCTAATAAATATATCAAGTTTAAACATAAAAAGAAATATTAATATTTTGGAAGTGAATAAAGGACCAAATATCGTTTTACATTACAAACTATAAATAAAAACTAGTTAGATATACCTCTTATCACCAGAACGGAGAAATGAAAATATTTTAAATATAATCATTCCCCCGAGGGAATTGAACCCACAACCATCGCATGTGCATTCAGACGTCAGAATTTAAGGATTTAATAAATAAGTACGATCTTTTAAGATTTTTTAGTAAGAAAATTCGATAAATATATGAAATCAAATGTTAAAATACTTACACCAAATTACAAAAAGAGCATATTGTTTAGCAACAATTTACTACACCATAATTAAATTTACAATCTGTACAATAAAATTATTTATTTACAGAAGTGTGTGACTGAAAGCTTGTAAGCCATGTAATAACTGTATAATTGAATTGAATTAAAATATATCTCTGTCAATATTGAAAAAAGGTAGTACATATAATAGATATAATTTTGCAGAAATTAAACCCGTATTAAGCACCATAGATCGTTGTTTTATAAAAAAATACATACTAAAAATGAGATGTTTAAAGAAAAAGTACAACATAATATAGATAAGAGAAGAGCTAGAGTGAGAAGGCTAAGTACGAAAGAGACAACACGAACAAAAGACGATCATGACAACACATTCTTAATTTAAATTTCAAACAAAGATCCTACAACAGAAAGAGACAGAGATATATTAACGATAACGCATTAGGCAGTACGCAAGAAGCACTCACAGCGCGCGGATGTCGGCGCGGTACCTGCACGCCGTGCTTGGAGTGGTGTGGGGCACTCTGCTTGCACAGTGCGGATACTAGCTCGTCCTGCAGTTCAACGACCTCGAGACATTGCTGGAGAGCATTTTGAGCTAGAACCACGTGGTAGTCGATGCCGGCATGCTCTACTGCTACCGACATGAAGAGTTGTACGCACTGGAATGTAATAATTATTTGATGAATGATATTGTAATAGATTTTTGTAGTATGCTTTGTATCATTGTTAAATAACATACTTTACAAACGCACTAGAAGAGATTAACCATGTTTTACTAATATATAATGAAAAATAATTAAATATTTTATTAAAAAACATCTAATATTCACTTCTATTTTTTTATTGGTAAGAGAAACCATACCAGGTATAGACCGCTTAATGGTAAGTTACCTCCGCTCATGTGCATCATCGACATCAGAGCTTAACCATAACCCCAAAATTTTCTTATGACATATTTAAAAAACATATCATTACTAATAGTGATAATCGAAACTGCATCTGAGTCTTTTTGAACATCATATTTTCAATTGACCTTACTTAACAAAAGAACATTACAAAAAAAATATTTCAAGCTAGTAATTTCTCCTTACTTTAAATAGTTTTAGCGCTTCAGCTTGCAATGCTTCAGAGTTCAGTGACGTTAACGGGGACGTTATGTTTTCTTTGGAGTATAACAACGTTGGATGCCTCCACAGCACACAATCTGAAAATAAAGAAAAAGAAAAGCTGATAATATTTAACTGGAAAGGGACTGTATATGCGATGGTTATTATTTCGATTTCTACTCGAATAATATATAAAATATTGTAGTTGCCTCTGTTGCAAGCAACAAAATATATTACGGTTAAATTAAACTCATAAAAAAAATTGAAAAAATTGAGAAATCTATATATAATATGAATGAAACAAAACCCAAATATATCCATTATATAAATATTTATCCATATCTGTAACTAAAATAATAACTAACATTTAAATTAACATTAAAAAGCACTTACTAGGATCGCCATCAGTTTCCATCAGTTTCTGTACTAATTGCTCAAAGTGTGTGCCCTGACTGAGTCCGCCTCCGCTCACTACCGTCAGGTGGTAGAGCCACGAGTCCTTGTCCGATTTACTTTCGAACAGGAGGTAGGTTGGTCCCTGGAGTTAGAAAAATCGATTTTAGGAAGAGAAAAAAATATAATGAATTACTATCAAAAAAATACTATCATATATACGAGTATGTTACTACTACTATCATATACACGTTTTAATTTCAATTAAAAATCAATGTTAAATCTTTTTATAGACAATATAGTCTTATAGATAATATATATAATAATTCTAATGGCTAATTTTGATTTTTTTTTGGTTTCTCGTATTTCCCGCACAGCAAGGTAGCTTTATTCAAGGTAATTTCGGTTTCCAATTTGCGATTTGAGTGGCGGAACTCAATGCCGCGCTTTGTCTGGTTCAGTTTCTCAGAGCGGATAAACGGAAATAATGTAAATTACATCATTTCTCCGAGTGGCAATCAAATCGATAATCACGATTACTGAAAGACGCTGTCCCACTGCGCCACTGTGGTTCAATTATTTTTATATCTATTCCACAGCTTCCTTTGTCGATATTAATCGAAATAAAATATACTTATTTATACACATTACCAATAACACAAGTGAAGTGATTTTCTAAGTGTGCGAATAACACTTAACAATATGTTTAAAATAACATTATCACTCTAGTGCACCTTTGTATACAAAAAACTTAAAAAAGAAGTTATATTTTGTATAAAATCTAATACAACTGACCCCACTGACTTGATGCTGGGGATATATAGCCACAGTAAGGTTCCTCGAGTCATCGTTCTTTTCTTCTGAATCGGAATCGGACACATGTTCAACATCTTCTACACGCGCGTCCCTCATGTTGATTTGACCGATTGGATTCTGAAACAGGCAATAATAAATCTATTTATAACAGTTATTTTTAAAATATAATATGTATATAGGAAGAGAGATTCAAGACACTCCACTCCGTTCTCCACTTTACGCCCTACTCCCAAGACCAAGACGTGTTGAGTAGTACCCAAAGGTTATTATAAGTAATTATTACAATTGAATAAATACATGGATAAATGTGATGTCGTATGTTAGATCTTCCCAGTTCTATACATCAATGATAATTTAGAGTTATGACACAAATTACACATAATATGTACTTATTGTTATTTTGTAAAAAAAATATGTCAGTAAAATTTCTCAAAACTTTTTTATTTAATTTATAATTTTAATAAAAGATATTATATTCAGGCTTTTCGTAATAAAAAACCAAAAACACATAATTATATTCTAATTCCTTTCATATAACAAGAACATTTAACATATAAAACTGGTTAACACCAAATCTTGCGGCATATACTTTAATCCAAGCATGTAGTCAATTAATTAGGGGTGACGTTCAGACTGGTGCAGGAGTTAACAGGACACGGTTGCTTTGGCAAATACCTGCACCAGATTGCACGTCGGGAGGCGTCGCCAGTGTGCCACAACGCCATGCCTTGATGGCTGTAGTGGGTAGGGACCTTTCATTAACTAGTGTGGTGGGGACCATGCTGGAGAGTGAGAGGAACTGGTCTGCAATGGTCTCCTACTGCGAGTCAGTTATGGCACTGAAGGAGGCCGCAGAGCGGATGCGTGAGTCCAGCGTAAATGCAGACCCGCTCCGCCGTAGTAGACCAGGGGGTAGGAGAAGGCAGTATGCTCAACTCCAACTTCTCCTACCATAAAGGAGGAAGAGGGAGGATTGTGGTAATCCTTCTGCAAGTCATCGAGGCTGCCGGTGCTCTGGAAGAATTGCATTTCCAAGCGACAAAAAAAAGAAAGGCATGTAGTCAAATATGATACATATCTGGTATATACCTGGATATATTTAATGACTCGTTACATTTCTATAAAGTTAGCTTAAAAAATATTTTATAAAGTAACAAATCCTTAACCAATTAACCTCAAACCATTTATGAATATATTTAGCTTAGTTATGTAGAAATTACTCAAAATGTTAATTACATTAATTATGTAAATGTTAATTGGAAATTTTTTATTAAGAATTAGTTTGAATTTATTGTTTTTTTTAATTAACTTTTGAATTATGTAAAGTTTAAAAAAAAAGTACTTTGTATGGAAACAAGATGTGAGCAACGTTTTTATTTACGTGTAGAGTTAGCCTGTAATTGAGTCATACTATATAACAATATATGTATAAATATATTCTACACCAATAATAAAAATAAATACGTAATAAAAAAAAAGTATTACCTGATCTCCAGGAGTCTTAAAATACAGGAACATCTTCCCCAGTAACACGCACCAGCTTTTCTTAGCGTGTCCATTCTTCACTTTGGTTAGCCAGCCTTGTATAGTGGGCTTGTTGTCTTCTTTACTTAGAAGAAGTTTAGTTGCGTTCCGCCTTTGCACGTTCTGTAATATATGAATAGAAAGATTTATAATAAACGAGTTGAAGCCCGCAACTTCGATTGCGTGGACGGCAAAAGTAAACTCCCGTCCCGTCCTATAGGAGTTTTAACACATACTCTCTTCAGCTGGGAATATACGACGAGTATATGCGATAGTATAGTATTATATAGGAGTAAATCCGTACCAGGCGTGATTAGAGTGATGAGTTGATTTACATATTAAGAGGCATTAGAATTGCTTTATTTTAACACTTTCAGGTGTAAAAAGTATATAAATATTTTAAATAAAAAAATGCCTGCCCAGGAGCAATGCCTGATACGGATATAATAGTATGATGAGTTTTTTGTTTGCGTATGAATTTGGAGTCCAAACATATGGCACGCACGCAAATTTCACTGAATTAACAAACTTGATATATTTTAAATTCAATACTTTACAAGATATTGAATATAAAGCATGTATTGATTGAATTGCACTTGACAAATCTTATTTATTCAATCATGATGTGGTGTTCAAATTACATATAAATATTTATTTCAGATACACACTTTCCACAGAGCGGCGGGTTCTCTACTTTCCATCTGAAATGGATACAATTCGTATTGAGTGGCGGAAGTTAAGGCCGCACTTTGTCATACCTCAGAGTGGCATCGAACTCACTACCTATCGCGTTTACAGTCGGATGTACGTAAAGTCAATTTGTCTTATAAGCAATATTCTTCATTTTTTCATTAGGTTCTGAAAAGCAGTGAGAATCTAGCATCAAGACATTCCGTTATTTAATTTCCGCCCATCCTGCTAAAGCATCGTTTTGTCTTACAAGTGCGAAAAATTTATAACAATGAGACGGCTTTGGGATATAAGAATGGGATAGAAGAACCCAAAGCCGTCTCATACAACACATTCACTACTAAATAATATATAAAATAATAATTGACAACTAACTTGTAAAACTCTAATCCAATCTTCCATAGTAGCAATGCTATCAGCTGTCAGGTAGTAGGTTCGACTCCCGGTAAATATCTCGAAGGTGGCTGCGCCCTCGTTGCGGGATATCTTGCAGGCCTCGCCCAGACCGATCTGGCCTTGTGGCTTTCTGTTTACTTCAGATTGAGACTTCCAGTAGGACAGGGTGCCGTTTTTCAGGACAAACCTGTAAGAAATCGTTAAATTTGAAATAAGCTAATGTTTAAGGTATATTTTAATTTATTATAAAAATAATTAAATATTTATTATAAAAATGATAAGAATTGTCAAATTTAGTTTAAGGACTTTTGAGACTATAAGGCAAAAGCATTTTAGATTGCTAGGGCAATAATTAATTTATTCATTATTATAGAGTAGATTCATTTTGTATGAGATAAAAATGCACTTATGTATGTATATTACGAATTGTCCTTTCTAGTAGTAGTATGAATACATAGATGAAAGTCAGCAATTATGTGTATAACCTACCTAAACAAATACTTTTTTGTAATTTTATTTATATCAAATTTCAATTATTTAAACCGACTTCGGCTGACCGCCTGACCAATAAAAAATTAGTTACAAGTTAATAAAAAGACCCACTCCACTCCACTCACCATCTCTTCCTCCAGGTCTTCAGCTTCCCGCCCAGCTTAGCGAGGTGTCCGCTCTTCTCCAACGCGTCGTGCCTCCTCGGGGAGTCCCGCGCGCCCCCTCCGCTCGCCGCCCCCCCTCCCCCCGCCGCACCGCTCTCGCACGACACCGCGTCGGGGGGGATCGCATAGTCGTCCGACATGCCCGACTCGAATGATGTATCTGGAATGTCATACTTGAGCTGTGAGGGACGTTGTGTGCATGTGCCTGTGTGTACATATTTGCGTGTGTGCGTGTGTGTGTCTTTTCATTATTTCAATTTTTTTTAAATCTTATCCACACTAATATTATAAATGTGATAGTAACTCTGTCTGTCTGCGACGGTAACAAGTCCAAACCGCTGAACCGTTTGTGATAAATTTTAACAAAGAGATATTTGAGGATGTTAGAATGTACATACGCTCCTTTTTGATCCTATCTTTTTGGTTTTTTTTTTTTAGGAATTTCGTTGTTCTAGTTCTCTAGTTTTGTGCTGACTTGAGCATGAGCTTCTGTTCAGTTAATTTGCTTAGCGTATCAGGATGCTTTCGGAAATTAAATCTTATGCAAGAAGAAATGCTTAGACTATGGAATATTAAAAGACCTAGCATAAGTGAAATTCGGCCGAATGATTTATCGATATATAGTTTTTGCATTCAATAGTTAAGCTGGTCATTTAGATCTTTAGATTAATATTTATTATATTTCTAAGATAACTTATGATTACATTTTCAACAATTCTGTAACGATCAGGGAAATGACACCGGATCCCGGAATAGTTTTTTCCGTTAACGTAGTCATCTATCCAACAGAGTTTTTGAATCCAGTATCCTCAACTGGACCTCAACTCAGAATTAACAATTAAAAGTGGGATCGGTCATCAAGACTGATTATGATAAAGCTAATGTCATCGAGACAACGATCGTCAGTAAAAAAATACGAAGAGAATGTTTTGTCGTTGTTGACAAATTGTTGAAAGCTTGTATATTTCACCCTGTCAGGAAAATGATATGTTTATGTATTTATTCCAAGGAAATGTATTTGCAATAGGCAAATATTTTTTGCATTCTGTTATTTTTTATTTAAGCTTGGACAAATTATTTAATTCTGAGGCGGAGTACGAAGTTCGCTGGGTCAGCTAGTAATTAATTAAAATTACATTAAATTAATAAATTAAATGTACGTCAAATTTATTATAGTATAGGGAACTCACGGGAGTTTCACATACAGCTTTATAAAAGCGACATACAGGTTGATAAAGTGACTCATTAGTCCATTTACATGACACTTTTAGAGGGCTTAATTGCTCAGAGGAACTATATTGCCCAATATGTTGTATGTGCATGTGTAATATTATGTCAATACAAACCTCTAGTTTTGCTCTGTTTACTGGGAGAGCCACTGCTCGACCGCTTGGCTGGACTCAAGCTGGAACTCGTCTTCACGCTCTTGGAGGGGCTGCTCGCGCTGAGGCTGGTGTCGGAGGAGCTGCACTGCCCGTTGGTGCTGTGCAGCACCAGCCCGTGCGCGCCCGACGTCTGCTGGATGGAGGCTGGCAGCACGCTCGTCAGGTTGATATTGTTGATTGGCAGTTGGGAGGTCTGGCCTGAAAAGTATATTTATTTTAATATATAAATACTACAGCCCCTGATCTGTATTCGTTATTTCTTTAATATCAGCTAATTACACTGACTTATATTATTACTCAGAACAAAAGCTAAATTTAAATTAGGTTAAGCCAGTTATTTCTATGATATGTACAATTTCATCATAGCAGGGTTGTCAGAGAGAACTTAGTGTCAAGATACTCCGTTCTCCATATTCCGCCGGACAACTTGGTTGGAAACAAACGAAAAATAACAAAAATTTACATAACAATTTAAAATAGCAAAACCTTTTTTCTTACCATATATGGGGTTATGGTGTGGCGTATTATGGACAGTTACTCCCATGGATTCCTCCCCATCAGACGAGTCGTCTGAAGAATCTCCCGTGAAAGGCATCGATCTAATTTGACTAGCTCTCTGAAATAGTAAATATAAAATTAATAATGCATGTAATATGTGATTACTTATTAATACTTTTATTGTTTGATCATAGATTTTGATATACTATCGTTTTCTGAAAGTAAGTTTTACTCTGTTTAATTTTTTTAAAATCTGAATGTCTAATTTTCCGCGCATTTCACAGTATACATGAGAATAATCAGATATAACCTAGAATTACAAATCGCCATTTTTAAAAATTTATACTTAATTCCAGACACTCAATGTAGTCTGGCGGAATTTAACGTCACGCCTTGCGACACTACAGTTTGAATGAGGATCGATTCCACAATCATACTACTTTACAACGATGGTCTCACAACATGTAATTAATCACTACAAAAAAAAGAAGCAAATAATATTCACCCCTTTAACAGTAGCATAAACAGGCACAGATATATCCTGATAGCTGGTGGACTCGTGCATGGCGCGAGAACAAGGCGGCGGACTCAGTTCCTCTTCAACAGACTGCTGGAGACCGTCGTCTGCTACCTGATTAGAAAGTTCAAAATCACCAACTCAGTCAATACTAACAAAATATAATAAACATCAACAAAATCTTATAAATGAAACCCGCACTTTTTTTGCATAGCCGGGTTAGACAAAGTGAACCGTTACAAATAAATAAAATTGGAATGTCTGTATATATTATATGTACAAATCGCTCTTAATTAAATATGATACACAGTACATATACCATAATATATTTTTTAACAGTAATCGTCTGTTTGTTCAACTGTAAAAAAATATTTTCCGTATCCAAAATTTTCCTTTGCGAACCGCTTAAGCATTTGTTATGATTTTAACATCCTATTGTTTTAATATTCTCAATCAAAAAATTACCAGTGCTTCTCTTACAGGATGCAAGTCCTAAGTCATTTTTTAAAATAGGCGACATGGTTCTATGTGCTATCTTTATCTACGGAGATAAAATCTTTTTCTGTCAGACAGAATTTCTTTGAATTCTTTTCCTTACAGATTTGATCGATTCCTTTTTCATAAGAACACTACGTGGACGGTCAGATCTTTTTCTGTCACAAACAGAGAAGGTTTCATTACAATGAAACCTCGTACCTAGATACATCTATCAATAGCCCGGTGCACAAACATTTGGCTAATACCAAGCGTATGTAGTATTTTAAATATTATATTTGACACATTACCTACCTTATGTAATGCAATCACAGTGATTCGGTCCTATTTTTCACCCCCAATTCCACTTTAATATCACAAATTTACAATATATTGGATATAAGAAAACACGTACAATATATTGGATATAACAAAACAAAAATGACAGACTCCAAATCATCCAAATGAATATTTTATTTATTTTTAATTAAAACAGTTTTTATGTCCAGACTAAGAACATATTGTACATATTCATCATAATATTTAGCACATGTAAGTCAAACATCCTTAACTTTAACTTTTAAACAAAAAAGTCAATACAAACAAACCTGATATATCTTAGCTTCCCAGCTGGGAAATCTGTGGAGAGGCGGCGTGGGGGGTCGCGGCTGTTCGGATGTGGAACTGTCTCCGGTGGAGGACCCGCCTCTACTGTTACCTTGCACTATTACATTCACCCCTTGCCAGGCCGGTGTACGTTCTGAAAAAAAAACATACAAAGATTAGATAAATTGCTAAAATGTTCACATAATTCGAGTAAATGTACGTATGTACATAAGTAGGTCATTTTGTTAAAAAAATGTTTTAAAGAGGCCATTACGCGATGGTTGTGGGTTCAATACACACTCGGGGGAATAACATATTTAAAATATATTTTATTTCTCCGCTCTAGTGATGAGACAGGTGGCGTTGAATCCCCCAATCAATACATAATGTCCGATACATTCAGCTGGAAAATCTTGAAACTTGAGAAGAGAAAACGAATATTAATCTTAATATTCCACTAGGTAGAATTTATAATATAGATATTTCTGAGTTCTGGGTACACAAAATGTGACGGTGACTTCCCACCAGAGCCGAATGTTTAATGTATGGAAGGCGTTTTACAGTGAAGTAGCTCTGATTCGAATGTTGATTTTTAGCTTCACACTTTATCCCTAGCGTATCCCTAATTCCTTGTAATTCCTCATACTTTTTACGTGACCGTTCTCCGGTATCATCGATACTGTGTCCTCAAAGATGAATCGAGGTCGATACCTACCTACCCCTCTTACGAATACCTCTCTGATTCTAATGAGACTATTAATACAAACAATATAATAAAAAAAATGACTTTTTATTCTACCTGATTACTGATATGGTGCAATTCCTAGAAGTATGCTGTTAGGTAGACCTAAAAATTTTAGGAGTATATTTACACTTCCCCGCTCTGGCGGTAACTAGTTGCCGATACCATCACTTTAAAATATCTTTAAAAGGGTCAACGTAGAGGCCGGAGATACCACCAGGTTATCTTATTACCAGCTAAAAGTGGCAAAACCTGGGCCTAAAAAGGGCCTACAACTTCATAGTAAAAAACATCTTGTCTAGTATCTAAATAAAATTGAAATTTACAAAACAACTGACCTCTACTAGGCGTGTATATTTCAGCATAGTCATGTGTCGTATCTCCATCGGTCGAGGTATTTGGCGTTGTTGGTAATACTACCAAATTTTCTACTGCAGCCTATAATAAAACGCATTATAAACAATCAGATATTTTTACATATTCCTATTTTTATAGGGCTTAAATAATAACTTGTTTATTTTTTTAACAACACTTTTAGAAAATGTATAAAAAATTTTAACGTAGCTGGACTCAAACCGTAGCGTCTCTTGGCTTCCATCCAAGGGCTTAGACCGCTAAGCCATACGTACAATATCACGTTTCTCAAGTTTACAGTTTACGAATCACGGTACGTCAACAATTTTATACGTTTTCTAAAAACTTTTTTATTGTGCATTTAATAAAATTTGTATACATTAAAATTATGTACAATTAAGTTTAAGTTACCATTATCAAAAATACAAAGTAAAATCCTCCATTTTAAACATAAAAAGAATATATGTAAAAATGTATTATGATATAAAATATGTTTCAGCTATTTTAAATTAAATAACATAACAGAATAATGTAAACTTAAAATCAAGAGATGTAATCTTAATAAAAATCAACAATAGTTTACAAAAGCCCATTATGGTGCCGTAGGACACGACGTCTGATTGTAAACGCGATTGGTTGTAGGTTCGATTCTCACTAATTCTTTCAATTTCTCCGCTCTGGTAAACACGACCGAGCGCGGCGTTGAGGTCCGCCACTCAACACGCGTCATTAGATTGTCACTGACTACATTGATATGTGGTAAAAAGTGTGAAATAGAAGAAAAAAAACATAAATAAAAAAATAAAATTATACATACTGCCAAATCATCAGCTAGAAGGCTAGCTGTAGTCCTTTCGTCCATTGTTCTGTTCATAGTATTCAATTGACTATTTGCACTGGTCTGTGTTAAATTAGTAGTACCTATTGATAAATTTCTTCTATGCCGTACCGGTGTACTATAATGGGGTTCTGATGATGAAACTATAGGCAACTGAAAAGAAAAAAACGAGAATTCAATTGATTAAATGAAAATAACAATTAAAATATGAATTCTATATTCTAGCTCCATCTATTATAAATTGTAATTTTTTTGTAATACCTTTATCCTTGTTAAGTCCTTGTATTTTTTCAGTGTTACCTCCTGTGTATTAGATTTTTAGTGTTAAAATTGTATTTAGACTATGACAATATGAAAATGGGACAAGGGTCTTATATAGAGAAATAAGTTTATAAAAAAAGTTATGTATCAAACTATGTTCCATTTTAATAAAAAAAATATGTTACTTAAAAATTTCAAGCACAGACTTTTATTGCAAAAAAATATTAACATTTAAAACCAAGTTATGGTTTAAAATAATGAAAGTGTTTTGATATTTAAGAATTATCAATAAATGTAAGAAATATGGCAGTTTTTTAGAAGATATAAAATTTAGCATGAGTAAAATGAAGCTACATATTCTTGTTTCATCAAGTTTTGTCACACTACACATTGAAGGCTTAAATTAAAATTCCTGTATAACGATGCAGTGCTGGGAATCTAGAGGAATATCAAAATTGTGCATACAAAATAAACTTTTGCTATTAAATAAATGCAAAAATTGGTTATTAAATCATTGTCATGCAATAATTGTAGTAACATTAATACCTTACTATACATTGAAAGGTAGAAGAGGAAGTAAGTATTCAAGTTGTTAAAACCAATAATTATTATAAATAATAAATGTAATTTATTGGAAATTTGCTAAACAACAAATTATTTAGAAAAAAATATTATAGTATATTCCAGTACCTAAATTAAATAGCTATTATACATATAAAGCCTGCCTATAAACTTTAAGCCACAGTTACCCACATATCCTGTCCATAGAATACATAGTATGGCAACATAATAAATCTATAGAATTGTATGTATTGTCTAAACTAGCAAAAGTCATAAAACTGTACAGTGCTGAAAAATAAATAATAGCACATTTACAACAACAATTTATCTAAAATCTACCTGGGGCCCTTCTAAACTCTCAGAGCGTCGGCGATTGTTTGCCAATAGGCTTGTTGAGGCTCGAGCGTCCTCAGATCTCACTTCAAGGGACAAACTCCCCCGAGAGGGTAGGAACTGCTAATAAAGGTTATGGTTCTAGATCTATTTGAAGACTTATATTTTCTTATAAATAGGAATTTCTAACATGGAAATATACTTTTATAATATATACATATGCACTATATATAAGAGGATTTTAGATACAATATATTTTTTTACTTACAGCACAATTTCGGCTTCCTTGGGCTGCTATGTGGTTTCTTAATAGCTCAAGCTGCTGGTTACAGCGATCGTTTTGTTCTCTTAATTGTTGATTCTGTTGTTCAAGTTCACGGAGCTTATTAGTCACCCACTCCTTTATGCGGGCAGCTTTTGCCTCCACTTGTTTCGCGTCTTGGAGTCGCAGCTGCTTCTGAATGAAATTAGGCGTTAGTGATCATTTTATTAATAAAAATGAATTTAGTTTTTATTTTGTATTTATATCATTTTGGATTATATATTGATCACTATAGATTGGAAAATGTAATTTCAATTGTTTGTATCATAAAATAGCATTGAAATACTTTTTATATTTAATTTAGGAAATGAAAAAATATGTGTACCTGCATTTTATTATTTATATTTTATGTTCCATTTTAATCATAGTTTTCGCTAAAGATCATTACCTAGTAACACTATGACTGTAGGTAATACAAATATACTTAAATAAAACATATTTTAATTCAGGACAATAGGAAAAATTTAATATAAGTCAGATATAAACAAAAACACCGCTGTATGATATATAGTGACGCGTAAAGTAGTATAAACGTCATAATGACGTTACGCAATAACGTATGACGTATCAGTCAATGACGCCATAGTAGAGACCGGAAATTGCCTCACAATTTTATCGATGCATTCATTTTATATACATGAAATTTTGAGAGTAATTTATTTTTATTTAATAAATTATCCCATATTAAATAACACGCATCCATGACTAAAATGATAAGGAAAGTGAGTACGGCTTTAATATAATATAGGTGTTTTAACTTTAAATAAAGGCTCTGCAACATAAAGTGTAATCTGGACAAAAACCTTTTAATAATATAACAAAACAATTCCCTGAAGCATACTAAAAGTAAAATAGATTAAACGTTATACAGCTGAAATAAACTTTCATTTCAAACTTACATAAACTTGGTGGTGATAAATTACAAACGTTTCTTTTAACGGATTAATAAGCTGATAGATAAAAAATAGATAAAAAGAATTATTTACAGTTGTAATTAGTTCTTTTACAAATTGTTTTCTGATATTTCACTTAATTTTAGGTCATGGCGTACCTGTTCTTCGATTTGGCCTTCAAGTCTTGTGATGGCTTTGGGCGCACCTTCAGCGCCAGCCGGCCATTCGCAAAGCCGCTGCTCCATGGCGCGGACCTATAACAAAAGCAAACACCATATTTATATCTATTACTGTACTTTTTTACGAGAAAATAGACCAGAAATATATCGTTTATAAATATATACCTAATATTGATCTTACGTAATTATTATTAACCCAATATAGTATTTCATACCATTTACATAATATAAGATTATATGAAACCGCAGTATTCCACTTGACATATAACCTTAGACTTTACTTGTGTGTTAGAAGTCATGTCGTACTTGGTTACATTCTGAAGCTGACCGCAGTCTAACAATGTAATCAAGGGAAGCTGAATAGTAAATAATAATATGTATGTTTGTACCAATGATTTGACCGACTATATCACTAACACAGAATCACTAACATTTTGTCTTATTTTGAATACAAATATTACATTATAATAGGTGCATAGTTACATTGATACTTACACATATTCATATATTTATATAAGAAGACCATTGTGACGGTGTTATTCATAAGTAATCTCTACTTATATAGCTTTGTCCTCAACACAGCTACAAAGTTTATACTTTCTTAATCCATTTTACACTTATTTATCACTTATTAGTCTTTACTTTATCCACTTTAGGAGTACAATTGTAAGTGTATTGTATGAATTTTTAAAAGGATATCATTGTTATACACAAATTTTCTGGATAAGCTGACCAAAAAAACTAAAGAAATTAGTTATATGTAATATAGGAAGGCGAAGAACAATGAAAAGAGAACTAAAGGAATACCCAGGAATAGATCGCATTAATCTCATACGCCGTAATTTGCCTGACTCACGACACGAGGGGACGCCACGAATATCCAGAACTTTCTATATCGGGTAACACTTAGACGGGGAACGTGGAAAAATAAATGATGGACTTGTTGAGGAGGAAACTTTCGAAGTGGACAATAAAATACGTATGAATCAAATTTAATTTCAGAGCTCTGGTTAGCAATTATCGTTTGAATTTTTTATGGCCTAACTAGCATTAACTAAAATGAATCGTTACAAAAAAGATTTTATGTGTTTTTTTGTATTTTTATACAAATATGTGCCTAAAACTATCCAAAGTAATTCGAGCAAGTAATAATCTCTAGTTAAGTACTAATCATAAGTTAGAAACTATTATTTAATAGTACTTATTGATGTAATTAATTTTAATAGACAAGTTTGAGTTTGTTAAGTACAAATAGTGTGTAGGAGGCACAAGTGCATTCATTATCAAGTTCTGTCTAATTAAACCGTTGGCAGCAATGAATTGTTCACTTAGAAGCTTCCTTATTTATATTACACTCGGCGGCAGTTAAAGTAATCAAGCGAGAGAGGAAGCTGTAAAATACTAGTTCTTCATAATATTTACACTTTTAAACATTTTTTTAGTTAATAATATTTATGAAACTTTGAATACTTGTTATTCTTTCTAAAAAAATACACTTAGCTGTTACATTTAATGGCTGTAAGCAAAGCTCTGAAACTTAAAAGTATATTCAAAGTAATCGAATATAGCATTTTAATAAAAGCCAAAGTTTCAACAGACCAAATAAAATGTTTTACAAATGAACGCACCGTTAATATCAACCGGATGTCGCGAGTATCATTTTGCTCTTCTGTTCATTTAAAATAAGTACAATTCTAACGTGGATTTAAGTTTTAAATTTACTTTTAAATTCAATTGAATAACATAGTTCTAAATGATGTTTAGACCTTAAAACTAGAATGGTTTGTTGTTAGTTTACAACTTTGGCAGTCCAGTTCAGGTTTTTTGTTCGAGCTAAGTATATATATATGGATATTAAAACAGGTTCGCAATATTATTGATTTATATTGAGTTAAATACATGTAATAAGTTACATGTATTTAATTCTCTAACTAACGGTGAAGAGAGTGTTAGCATAAGTAATTAAATCAATCATTAAATGTATGATTATGTGAATAATTAATTTTTAATAAAAAAAAAAGTGTGAATATTACTTAACCAATAAAATTATTATTAATCGCGTATTTCCCTAAACTCCATTGAATACTTACCTAAGGAAATTACAAACAATGAGTCATTTGACTGAGTAATTTGAGCTAAAACAAAAATTATATTAATATTAAAACCGTGAAAGCTAGTTTATTTTATTACGTTTTAAACTGAAATTTACAGGTTAGACGCAATATGTGAAACAGCTTGTAAATATAATACATAAAGAACATTCTATTTGAAATAATTCTGAGAAACATTTGCAACTTGAAAGGATGGAAAAAGAACAAGCGCTTAGCAATTTCACGCTCGTCTGTGACGTTCCAATTCAGTGCGACTGTTATATAACTTTCTTAACATATGGCGTGATAACAATGATCAAAATGGACAATAGCGACATACTAAAATATTATTATTATATGTTGTCATACCATTAATGTTTTAATCCATTAATGTTTTAATGGCTTAATCTGTAAAATATTTTATATTCTATATATAAGTTGCATATTCAGGGTACTGCACGGTTATATCGTTAAATATACTCAACTAAACTGCAAATTAGTTAAACATTTTTAGAAAACCTATAAAATTTTTAACGTAGCGGGATTTTTTAAACGTACGTTTTATACGCACTTACGTGTGTGAATAACACAAAAAATTCATATACAAATGAACTAATAAGACATTTCTTAAAATTTTTGAAATAATTAAATTAAAAGATTATTTAAAGTTAACTGAAGTTTTACTCATCTATTTTGTATGGCAGGCATCTAATATTTTTACTGCAATAACGTTATTATAATAATAAATAAAGAACTGAATTATGCCATACTATGTACCGGATAAGTTTGAAGACTATTTCCTTGGGTCTTCACAAAAAATAATGAGAACAATATTAAAAAAAAATTAGATATCTATCGCAGCTCGATTATCGCGACGAGTTTTATCAGGGCGCATATAACTGTAATAAAAGTATTTTTGATACCACAACAGCCATTAATGTCCAAAGGGGGCAGTTGCGAGTTTAATTGTTACACATGATAAGTACATAGTCGAGTGTGTTATGTTTCTTATTGTAAGATATTGATGCTACGCGGTAGAAAACAATATTACTCCATCTAATTTAAAAATAAAAAGTGCGTCGGGTAGGATATAATTTAATACCTGCGCGTATGTATTTTTATTTGATTACATCTAAGAACATCATATACCGCAATGGTTCTTTTATCTGCTACTAGGCATTACGAGCATTAATTTAATAAGAACATTAAAATTTGGAATTCAATGACTGAATGAAATAGTTTTTTTAAGCTTTTCAAATTATTATAAATAGAAAAGTGTAAAAGCCACCCTACACACTTAGTTTTACAAACAAGCTACACATTGTTTGTTCTTTCCTAAGCGATCAATCTGTGTAACAGTGGCACGCTCCATTTGGTGTCAAAAATAGATCAAAGTTTAACACAACTCCTAATTACACAGTTTCAGACATAAACAAATGTCTTTTTGGCAATTTAAGTAATAAATGTAATATGTAATGTAAATAATGTAAATGTAACGCAGATAAAAAACTAAAAACATAATAAAAAAATATAGATATTCAAAATTCACGCTATACATTAACAACTATATATGTATATTACGGTATTCTAAAGTGGATTGGAATTGTTATTGCCACTCCACTATAATTGATAATAATAATATAGAAAGTTTAGAATAATCTAGCATTACAGCTCAAATATATATACATTTATTAAAAATGTATTAATTCTATGATAAAAAATATGGAAATTATCATAAAATGTTATTGTATTTGTAAATCTTTAGTAAACTCGCAATATATCTTACATGACTTCTTTAATTTTTAAGATTGTTAGGTGTTCCGAATTTCAGATGAAAAACAAACTAAAGATTTGTTAAATATCTTTTAATTCTGTCATATATAGTTTTAAACACAATTCTATACTACATTATAACTGTAATGTTTATCTAAAAACTCAGTTATTCCGCCCAACGAGTATTTCGGTGCGTATATATGACCAAAAATTTCAGAAGACTGTTAGATTTGTCATTTGCTCGTTCAATCGTTTCATCATCATTTGCAATCAATCCCGAATACTGTCACGCTCCATTTACCACCAAGAATAGATCTAAGTTCACCACTACGCAATAGGGCATGTCTCGAACTCTACTTTATATGGTTATACTTTTGTACGTTTGTCACGTAACAATTATTCATTGTATAATAACGCATGATTATGAACGATAGAAAACGATGGAGCTATACAAATTGATTTTAAGGTCAGTGTCGTGCGTCAAATGTGAAGATGTTAGCAAAGCTCTTTATCAGTTTTAAATTAATTAATGATAATATATTTCTACTATAAGAACTGACAAAGCGACTGCAAAAACTATATACGTATAATAAAAATGTAACTGGTCGCTGTCTATACATGAAATACATACGAAAAAAAAATTAGGGGTATTTATCAATGTAATGCTTTTTCTATTATCTCGCTAATGCTATATTTAAAGAGCTGCTACTTTTAAAAAGTTTATTAAATATTTACACTATTTTAATATTACAGATGTTTTTTTAATTAAAAACTATATAATATATATAAATTTACAAGTTGACTAAGCTTTATCCTAATAAGTACCAGTATAATATCAGTAATACTTTATTACCTGCAAAGAGTATCTATAGTTAAATTTTTGGTCTGGTGTACACGTAAAGATTAAATAGATATCCAATTTTAAGTTTAAATATACGATATGAATTAAACATGTCCTAAGTTTTCCATTAATAAAAAATCTATGAAAATATAATACTTTTTTTAACTTAAGGAAAGTGTAATTTTATTTCAATCAATCGTGTAGGGTTTACGTCCAGCCATAATGAGAAAAGTTTAACAAGCTTGTTACACAACAAATTAGTTGACTTTCTAAAAGTTTTATCTATACGCTATTTGGTGATAACTTACTTTTAGGATAATATACATATATATTTTAATTAATTCATACACGATTTTCATCTTCAATTCCGAAAACAGATGTTTTAAAATAATTTTATATAGATTAAATTATTTTGCAAGGATACTAATACAATTTGAAGTTATTTTACGACAATATTTTCCTATAACAGTGATTATGTAAATCTGGACTAACTAAAACTTAATCTACTCGTCTGAAAATATTCAAAAGTTTCTAGTTTGTTCACTAACTATGTAAACTGCGAAAGGAATGTGACTCAGGCCAATCTAGATTTATAGAGCCGAATAACTAACTTTTATATTGTGCCTGTGCCATTTATTATAGCAACAAACTTAATATAACGATATATATTTTTATTATATAAACAAATAAACTATGTGTAATTATGTATAACTTTGCAACAGTATTGCCTCTAATTCAACTTTACCTCTTCCACACATCTCAAGTTCTAATTAACTTGACCTAAGTCGGATTTACCGCGCCTTATTCCCACAACACAGATAATAAATCAGATGTAGTGAAAACTTGTGTTAACACTCGCATCACGAAACTGTTTGCGAGGCGGAAGATTCTCTCGTAAATTTTATGCTTATATCGCTTGATGTCCGTAGGAAGAATAATTTTAGATTTTAATTTCATACACGAATAATGTTTTATCTATATATATAAAAATTAAATGTCGTTGGTTAGTATCGTTAAACTCGAAAACAACTGTGCCAATTCGGCTTATTTTGCTTTCTCTATTTGCTTTGCTTAATCTCGTAAAAAATAGCATTTTCTCTTGCCAAACAATTGTTGTATCGTAGAATTTGTAAAAATCTCTCTGCAGATATTGCTAACAAACAAAGCTAAGTTGTAATAAAAACGTATAAGAGAAGTTCGAATCCCTCTGCGTTAAAATTTTCATACGTTTCCTAAAAATGTTTTACACTTTTATTTTCTCATACAAGCCAACACGTTTGGAAATTAAATATTAAGCTAGGAAAATAGCTTAGACGGTGGAATATTAAAAGACCTAGTGTAACTAAAATTCGGCCGCATAATATAACGATATATAATTTATGCATTCAATAGCTTGGCACGTCATTTGATCTATAGATTAATTATATAAAGTAATATTTATCTTTTAAGAAAATCTCTGAATTCGCTATAAATATTAGACAGCAAATAGGTACGTCATTAATTTCCAACAATCTGCAAAGATTTGGGAAACGACACCGGGTCCCGGGATAGTTCTTTACATCATCAGTTCACACAGTTATAACCACGTACCCCACAGAAAGTTATGGTTTTATGTATTTTTTCGTATATCCTTGCGTATTATTTACTTTTGGTTTTCGTTTATTTTTTAATGAATTTAGACACATTATTTAATTGTGTGGCAGGTCGAACTTCTCATTTATTAGAATAAGCATCATGTCATATGGAAAGTGTTATATATACACAAAATGGAAAGTAATATGTGTCCGAAAATGACACCTACATATTAAAATAATGCACCAAATTACTACGTACTAAATAATGTCAAGATTTTATTTCAGGGATCATTATAAAATTACCATAAATTTAAATTACTTTTTAACAATAAATTTAAACTTGATCAAAAATTGTTCATTTTGTACGGCTGTTATACACATTCAATATTGAATTACAGAATTTACTGCCCAAATTATCCTCTAATTGTACTGTGAACGTTACAATCAGCATAGGGCTTCCGTATCGAATACCATCAATAATAATTCACTTGTGAAATGTAGCGATTAACACCCTTTTGTGTATAACAATCGTTCGCATTTTAGTCATAAACGTACCCTTGCTAAACTAATAATATTTAATATTACGTCAAATTAATTGAGATAAGAAATATTAAAATTTTACATTTTACAATATTTTTTTTAAACGTGTTTATTTAATACTAAACACAAAAATTTCACTAAGCACAGATTATAACCACAAAATATTATTAGGTCTTTGCACAATTAAAAAAAAACACTTTCTTCAGGAGTATCTTAAATATGGAACGCGACGTATGCGCTAGCTGCGGCACGGAAGCGAACTAACTGTGCCGTCCGCGATATCCTACAGGACTATGGATCAATATTTACATAGTGCTGTTAATATTACCATGGCTTGTTTATTTTTATCTTGATATTTTAAATCGTCGAGAATACGTCTAGCGACCACGACGAAGATAGAGGAGCTAAGTGGATAAAAGAGTTATGTTATAAATTATTTCATTCATAAAATACAGTTCGAGAAGCACTTATTAAGTACGTTTATATTTTACATTGAAGTAATAGCATAGATTTTAGTAACTATTATTGTAATTGTTACAGTTGTAAATCGTTATATTGACTTGAACTTTTTCCCGTTTCTAATAAGACCTAAATATAATATTATAAAATATTTATAAATAATTATTTATAATAATTTAATGATAATTTTTAGGTACGATGAATACATTTTTCTATGCAGCTCTAAAGCTCCATTAAAAATTGCGGATGGAAAAAGCATAAGTTTTTTCCCGCATAGTTGGGTAGTCAGAGAGAACCTAGTGTCAAGATATTCCGTCCCCCACGTTCCGCTCGAATTCGAGACTGCGTGTTAAGTGGCGGAACTCAACGCCGCGCTTTGTCTTAGGTCCCAGAGCGGAGAAATGAGAATAGTTCCTCCGAGTGTGGATCGATCATCGAACCCACAAGCAATAGCTTTTGCAGTTAGACGTTGTCCCACTGCGCCTGGATGGACTTTTTTATAGTTACAATATTCCAAACAATAGCTTATAATACCTAGAAAAAGAAAGAAAGATTATTCCTATAAATATTCATAGGACTTGTTTGGTCGAAAACGTTTTTGACATTCCTAGTTACGCTTGTTTAGTATGTAAATTTGGTTCCTATGCGATACGATCGGAAAAAAATTCGTTTATTTTCCAGGTCTTTTTGTCTTTTTCGTCTTTTTGGTCTTGTTGTTATGTAAAAGTTAACAACATTTGTTGTTTAAGTTTTAAGAATCTCATTTTATTTCACAAATTACATGTCTTATTCATTTTTAAGAACTCCGAGGTGTTTTAATGAGTTTTTTTGCTTTACGCCATTAATAAATAACGTTTTAAAGGGATTTATCGAAGTGACTACTGTTTATCAAGACTTGCTGTGCTATTTGGCATCATATACAAAAAATATATGTATGTATATGATATAAGTAATTTATAAAGAGATTTTTTCCAAAATAAATATCATATAAAAAAACAAATTAGTGTTTAATTCTATTGTAGTATATACTATATTGCTAACATAGACACAAACAATAAGTATTTTTTCTATTTTACATTAATCGTAAGAGAAAAAAATTATGCATGTCATTTCATGCTCAACAAATTGACTTGCATTCGAAACATAATTCACATCATCATCATCATAAGCCCTTCTCAGTCCACTCCTGTATATAGGCATCTTCCATGGCACGCCACTGAGGCTTATCTTGGGCTCTTCGCTTCCATACGTTGCCAGCCACTTTGCGCCACTCCATCTAGCTGTAGGGCGTTGCGTCCTACAGTATGCTTGCCAAGGTGCAGACCAATAATTCACATACTACATGCTCTTTTACTTTTTTAAATAGGACTGCGGAACCTAACGCCACGTTCAATTTAACCAGAAGAGAAAATATGTATACTATAAAAAAATACCTTCGAATGGGATTTTAACACACAATTATCACGTTCAATATGCAGGACGCTAATGTGCATCCACTGTCTCATGACATAATATACTATGACACTATTTGTTATCTACTTACGTTAGATGTATAACTAGACTTACATAGTAATATATATTTAAAAAAAAGAGTAAAAGGCAGACGATTAGACTAATAAATCTTAAGGAAGCATAATAAAGTTTCAGCAAGAATCCATAAAATGCAGTTTTATTGCGCTACGACGCGACGCATTCTAAACATGATATAAAATTACGCTGCGTTTCTGTGTGTTGTAGAGATAAATGTGAAAATTTTTAACATTATCTTGCAGTGGACAATTTTAATTAACTATATTAAATAAAGAAATTGAAATAATTTTGTAAATACAGACCATCGTGGCGGAGTGGGAGGGACAGCGTCTGATTGAAAACGCGATTGTAGTGGGTTCGATATCTCGAGGTAATGGTGATATTTTTAAAATCAAACTAATTTTCATGCTCTTGTAAGATAAAGCTCATCGATTCGGTCAAAAAGCGCAGATTTAAGTGTCTTGACTGCTACTTGGAAAAAGTGTGACGTTGCAATGTAAACATATTAATTTAGTATTTAGCCAACATTATAGTATAAGTTACGGTCTAGTGCTCAAGGATAAGCTGTGTTCTATTTACAGACTATTTAATTGTTTGAGCGAAAATTTCAATAATGGGTAAAATTGGCTTTCTTGTTATTTTTTAAAATGACGTAAACGTAAAATAACTTATTGTTTGTTTCTTTATACGATACGGTCAAGCAAATAACTATAACATAGTGGATTCAACCTGTCTTTGCTCGGTTATGAATAGGATTTTTCTATATATTTTTACTATATAACGCTACCCGGAAATTATTTTAGATTCACGTTTTATCCTATATATCGGTTATTCACTCTTCGTCCCAAATCGATATATTAGTGACATTGCGTGTCTTATTTAGTATTTAAACTTTTTATTCGTATGTAGTGGCAGAACTCAACGTCGCGTTATCTTACGCACCAGAGCTGAGAAATTAAAATAATTAAATTATGATCATTTCACCGAGTGGGATCGAACCAACAACCAATCGCGTTTCCGGCTAGATACTGTCTCACTGCGCTACGAAGACCTCATTATTCATATCATTCTTTACACTTATTTCTACGTTGTTATAAAATTAATAAATTGAAGTAAATAGTTTAGTATTAAAAATCTTAAAAAAAAACCTGTGTCGCTGACTACTTAGTAACATTTAAAAGTAAAACCAAGTATGACGCATCTGGAAAACTTCCAGCCAGCAGACACGGCCAACTTTGCCAAAATCAGAAGCTCCTAGCTGAGTAAAAGCGGAATTCAAGTTTTAGCTCTTCATTTTACTTTTGCTGTAGTCTTGTGAAGCGCAGATAAGAGTTGATTAAGGAGGGAAATGTTTGTGAAGCTTTTAATGTATTAATTTTCTCGCTCTCGTAAGCTTCTCTATAAACTTTATTTATTTATTAAAACTTATCATGTAGGCATATAAAATGGAAATATTATAAGTATTTTCTATTTTCCCGCATAACAAGGTACTCATAGAGAACCTAGTGCCAAGACACAAAGCTCTCCATTTTCCGCCTTTTTCTATTTTGTAAAGTAGATAGTTAAATTTAGTAAAATAGTCTTCGTTCGATTAGCTTTAGAAAAAAAATTCAAGCTGTCAAAATAGAACATATTATTGTTGTAATGTAATTAATATGATCAATATTAAGTGTAGTTTATTTTTTTTAATAGAATCTCTATTTTTTCTCTACCATCAGAATGTAGGTTCAGTTTTCCAGAGTCGTTTAACATTGCTTGGTGAATGAGAATTTTAAAGAGGTTGTCATAAAACTGTATTTTATAGCCTTATTTTATTTGTTCTACATATTATATCAAAACAGTTTCATAAAATAATAAAATATTTTACCGCGTTACTTATGACGGCAAAATGCCAGAGAAAATCTAAACTATCCATCAACATATATACTTACGCCAAGTTAAGTAATAAAACTCTGACACACCAAGGTTAATGTATAACACTGGATTCTTTCCAAATGAGACCTTATAGGTTTTATTATCTGATTACATATATAGGGCAAAATATCGATCGTGTTTTATGAAGGGTCCGAGACCCTACTTTTGCCTGACTGACTTACTTAGGGTTGCAATATTGTTATTAATAATTTGTAATAAGCTAATTTAGACTTTATGTATAAGACATAAGAGTTAATTATAAAGAAACTGTTGGGTTCATCCTTGTAAATATAAGCGGCTAAATATTTGTTCATTACAATGATGTGAGTTTTTTGTGACCCCTAAACTTCATAGTGTTGTAATATTTCAATGTATGTAATGTTTGGTCATATAAATCAATATATATAAAGTTGTATAAAATATATATAGAGTTAAAGCTATTTGGAAAGTGGAAAAAGTAGTGACCTATCACTAAAATTTTATTTTTATATCTTTAAACACTATATTCGTACTAGGCGAGTATAGGTGGATAGGTCGAATTGCATGTGCAATTTATCATTATATTTATGGGCATTAAGATTTTTTTATTTATAGATAACTAATGTACTAAAAAAAAAATACAAGCAAATCCGCGACTCGCTCGCGGCTTCGCCCACGTGAAAAAAGGAGAAAAAAGGCTAGACTATGTGCCCTCAAGTATTCTTATATAAAATATCATCATAATCGGTTTAGCGGTTTGCCCGTGATGAACGCCACAGATAGTATGATAGAGTGCATAATAGTATAAGTCTATACATACAAATATTGACCATTGTGATCTAAACCTTAATATAAATAAACATATAGCGCCGGAATTCTAATTAAAGTTTGATTAAATTTCTCACAATATCCGCATACTGACTTTCAGACGACTTCGAATATTTCAAGCGACATTCCTATTTCAATCATAAATATTTACGTTATGAAAAGTAACGGATGGATTTAAATCTTTTGATATATATTTAATATAAATAATATAACTATGTCTATGAAAGACATAAATATTTTTTAATGTAATGTATTATTATGCTTTTTTCTGCATAGTAAAGTAGGCAAAGAATTTAGTGTCAAGATACTTCGTTTCTCCATTTTGTTCGTTGATTTAACGAGTTTTTATGATATGTATAAAATTATGTTCAAAATGATTTTTTTTATTCTAAATAATAATAATTATTTTATTTAAATTGAATTAAAATAATGTAAAAAATTATTATGGCGTTATGTGGCGTTGAGTTCCTTCACTCAACAATAATCAATTTTAATACACATACTCGTACATACATTGTGTAAATGGTAAAAAAAGCTTTGAAAATGAATATTCTTATTACGAATATATGCTATAAAAACTTGTGTTTAATAGTGCTTCCTTAAAAAAGCAGGCCTAGTAAATAGTATTAGAAAAATAGCAATCTCTAAAAGTAATTTAAATTGACTAATTTTAGTATATGATTCATTTAAGATAATGTAGCCGCATTAAGTAGATTGACAATAGAATTGCAAAGATTATTATTATACTGACTGCTTCGTCATACAAGATATTTTCAAGGCGTTTCACCCACCTTCCACCCATTTCCGGCGCCGACAAGACGCCTGTGCTCTAGAAATCTACGATAGCTATACTAAGCTTGCGTGAAGTTTATACTGTGTTTAGTAGATTATTTAATAATACCTGAGTATAAACATTTTTGTTTGTTTTTTCTTGCTATTTTTTAGCTTCATGCCTTGCATGGGTGGAAAAATCTAATGTGAAAACGCTCTTTTCTCCGCTTTCCGTCTGAATTCACAATGTCCCATTGTGTTTGAATTGGGCAATTTCCTCGACGCGCTTTGTTTTACCAAAGCGAGTAAATGAAAATAATTTTAAATAACACATTTTCAAGAATACGAATTTAAACTAAAACCCTAGTGTTTACAGGTAGGTTTACTGTGTCATGCATCACGATCGTAAGAAAATCTAAAGATGCAACAATAATGGTCAACATAAAAAAAATCAGCTGTCGTACTTAAAACAAGGAAACTAATTATATTTTGAGCTTCTTCGTAAAGTATAGGTCAATATTTTTATTTATAAATATAGACTTTTTATATAAAAATGAAATTTCATTTTGAACGAACAATTAAAAGCGTTTAAACGTGAAAATGTTTAAGCTGCTATAGTAGTCTTCAAACAATGCCATTCAAACACTCGATGCTTTGTTAGTATCAAATTGGATTTTAGAAATAGTATTTTTTGCTTTATTTTTTATTTAAATAGGATACCAATTATAATCTAATAAGAAAAACAAAAAAACCATCGTGGCGCAGTGGAACGGCGTTTGACTATAAACGCGATAGGTTGTGGGTTCGATTCCCATTCGGTGGATTGATTATATTTAAAACATATTTTCATTTCTCCGCTCTGCTCTCATAACACAAACCGCAGCATTGAATTTCGCCACTTAACACACAATGTCTCGAATTCGGGCGCAAAGTGGAAAACGAAGTGTTTTGACACTAGGTTCTCTCTGATTATCCTGCGATATGGCAAAAAGCGTGAAGCTGTAAAAACAACAAAATAATAATATTAATATACTAAAATGCTACATTTTTAAGGGTGCATCATCATAACCATAAGTGACATAGTTAGCACATGTCTGAACGCGATGGTCGTAGGTTCAAGTCGCATTCCAAATGGGAGTCATTCTATGAAAGAAGAATAATGGAGGACATAGTAACTTATTGCTCTCTAGCAACTCCGAAACTGTAATAAAGATGTTAGAATGAATAAATGTGTATTTTATAGACTTACAGCAGTTGTTTTATTAACTACTTAATTGTAAATCAATCGTCGTGTTCAACTATGGATATAATCCCAGCATGAAAGCTTCCGAGAGCCCATTTGTTTAGTAGTCGATTTGTTTATTCAATCTAATATTAGGATATTAACCTAAATAGATATGTTTTGGCTTTGTTTGGTACGATCATTGAAAAAATAATAGTTTAAAAACGTAAATCCATTAGAAGAAAACAAATAATAAATTTACTTTAGAGGCGAAATTTTATGGGTCATTAAATAAAGATACTTCTAAGGCGAAATTTTATGGGTCTTTAGGTTAGAATTTTTCATAAACCTAAGCGTGTATATGTTATTTGTAATTATATGATACCTTCGAGAGCAGCAAGAGGCATGTTTCTACAAAATTTATTAAAAATAGTACAAATAGAATAACTTTGTTGCTGACTGTACTTTTCCATTGTTCTAACAAGGTAAAAATAGTCGTTGTTTGAAAATCTTTATATTTTAATAGTTAGATTATTCCTTTTAACATCTTTATTACATTTACCATCGGGTTCAGACATGTGCTAACTATGTCACTTATGGTTATGATGATGCACCCTTAAAAATGTAGCATTTTAGTATATTAATATTATTATTTTGTTGTTATTACAGCTTCACGCTTTATCTCATATCGCAGGATAATCAGAGAGAACCTAGTGTCAAAACACTTCGTTTTCCACTTTGGGCCCGAATACGAGACATTGCGTGTTGAATAGTGAAACTCAACGCCGCACTTTTCTTTATAAGATAAGAGTAAATAAAACTAACTTACGTATAACCATTCCACTGAGTCCCCATTCGGACATCGAGTCGGACTCTGAATCGGACCAACAAACAATCGTGTTTTCAGACAGACGTCGTGCCACTATGGGCACGAGGTATTAAAAATATCTAAGTCATTTTATTTCTACTAAATTCGTTAAGTTTTATATGTCATACGTAAGAATAGCTGACTGTATCATTCAGAATTTAATAATGTGTCAACAGTCAATAAAAATTAACAGAAAACGAACAATAAAAGATACACAATGAAATTGTCTACGAATAAATACATAAATATTTAGTTTTCTTGGTGATTGGTTGGGACAAGACAGGGAAACTTGATTCCACAAGCTTCACAAGATTACCCTTGCGATTTGTTTATCGTCTTCACAAATGCAGCGGAAATTGAAGACGCTTAAAATCAAATGGTAAGTCTGTTGGAATTATCGGTATACACG
The DNA here is from genome assembly GCA_038994665.1 of Podotricha telesiphe. Classification (NCBI taxonomy): domain Eukaryota; kingdom Metazoa; phylum Arthropoda; class Insecta; order Lepidoptera; family Nymphalidae; genus Podotricha; species Podotricha telesiphe. The sequence goes on along the minus strand of JAOYRR010000129.1, from coordinate 816,373 downwards.
GGATCGAGACATCTTTTTTTTTTTATTTTGCCCTGATCGTTGCCTCGATGATATTAGCTTTTTTTAAACATTTTTTTAAAGTGTTAATCGCACACTTAGGAAATTAAAAAAACATATTTAGAAAACGTATAAAAATTATATGCGTTTTCTAAATATGATATTTGCTTTTTCGTAGTAATTTTTACTTCAATCAAAGTTGATTAATGTTACGCAGCATGATAATATCGTATATTGTGAGCTGGAATCCAGGAATCCTACTGAATTCAAACACTCTGTAGAATAGCTGACTGCGGCATCTTGGTTCACAACTGTGTCAACTAATAATGAAATGGACTATACCGAGGCCCAGTGTCATTTTCCTAATCATTGCATATTCGTTGAAAATAAATTACATTTTTTGTCAAATGATATATAGCGCGTTCAAAAATTTTGTTAGAAAAATTATATTTTAATTTAAAAATCCATCTAAAGATGTAACGACCTTCGAAACTATTGAATGTATAAATTATATATCGTTGAATCATGCGGCCTTATTTTACTTAGGTTAGGTTTTTTAAAAATTTCATAGTCTTCTTAATATTTAATTACCGAACGCATCCTGGTTGACAGCTATGCACAGCTTGTATAGCGAAATAAAATATTTTTGTTACTATTTTCCGTGCAGTTTGTTTATATTTTCTGACCTTCTACACCTTCCTTGGACTTGGACAAATATTTTAAAACAATAATTAGCCAAATTGCCCAGCTGTTCTCGAGTTTTACCGAGACTAACAAACGACAATTCATTTTTATATACATGGAAGATGTGTGAAGATAATAAAACAATATTATTTTTTTTTAAGAGCCTATCGTCATGCCGTGGGAAAGCGTTTGACTGAAGGGTTGGCTGTGGGTTCGATGCCCATTAAGGAGAATTCATACAGTCATTTTTATATCCCCGCTCTAGTAGCGCGGTAAGAAATTGCGAATTCGGGTGGAAAGTGGAGAATGTTGTGTATTGTAAATAAAATTCATTTTAATAATCACATTTTTCTTTATTATTTTACTTTAAAAAAAATAAAATAAAAATGTATTAAAAGTCTTCGAAGAAGAAACTTGAATATGGCAAAGTTTGCAGTTTTTAAGTGCTCTGAGGGTAGAGATCAACAAATGGAAAGGCACTTGTACTTGTAAGACACTTAAATCCGTTGTTTTAAATGGTTTAGCGCACGGTGAAATATAAAGAATAATTATAGTTTCATATAAGTTTTATGCTTAATGAAGTACGTTATTCAAACAACTTTGACAACCGTTACAAATACGCATCGCAAAACCAGGGCAAAAATAATACAGAACAGAAAAATTTCATATTTCAAAATCAATTTTTCTAACCTTATTTTTTAAGTTTTCTGGAAATAAGTGAGAAATTCAATTTTTTACATAATTTAAAATAAATAAACTAGTTGTAAGAATATCAGTGGCGGCAGATTAAATATAGACTTCATGGTTCGACTGTCAAAAGTGAGTCATCCAACACAAAGCACAGCAATAAAAACTACATAGCACACGCTTCTAGCAAATTGTAGTATGGAGTGGCAGTCGTTATAGCATTGATTTCTACACTAATCCCGATGATCTAGAATATAGACTATATCTGTAGAAGTGACTTGCGTGAAATATGCACTTGTACGTAATACCTATACTTTAGGTAAACGTACTTTTAATAGTTTGTAGAGCAATTTTAAAATAATAATTGTATATAATAAAGAAATTTATATGATTATTAAAAATACAATAAAATCATATTCTTGATAGTTAGGCTGTGATTGCGTCAATGATAAGTATTCATTTCGATCGAGTTTACATTTTAACCTAAATTTGTGATATCATCGCGGTTTTTAATCAAAATTTTAGTAATTTACATAGAAAATATATTTATCAGGTGTAAAACCAAATATAAAATTTCAGAATTCCAACAGCCCTGTCTACTAGAATTAATATAATAGCCATTTTACAGTTCACTATTCTAATGCAAAAAAAAGAAGTGGGACTTATGGCCGGAGCCATGGTCTGGCGAGTGTCCAAACACAAAGTATAGTATACGTCCGTAAGTATTCATATTTGTTCCAAACTACGATGTACTAATGTTTTGCAAATTTAAACCTTGTTTCTAGTACTGTAAATTACTGAAGCAATGTAATTAATTAAATGGAGGCCATCTTGATGTAACCGCTATTGGTCATGAATTCGATTCCCACTCGGTGGAAATATCTCCTTCGGTACTGTATTGTATTCTCAAAATATTAAAAAAGAATAGAAAAAAGAACAAATATAATTTATTAAATAATGTTATAGCATTTTAAGATAGAATCGTGACGAATTTACTAGTAATTAAGTTCGTGACTGACAGACAGACGTTCAACGAATATAGATAAGTTGTTGATATTGCGGGAGGCGGCAGCGTTTCCTGTGACAATTTTGGACGTGATTTCCTGCGAGGAATCTCTTAGTCGGCTTGATGAATTCAATGAGGAAATATTAATAATCAACTATAGAAGATTACAAGCACGTTCCAGGAAGGGTGTGAATAAGTGAAAGTATTAAATTATGGACGGTGAATTTGAATATTATTTATGATTGGGACAAAGGCTTTAGCGCAGATGTCAAAAATTGGTTTACGCATTAATTGAGTAAAATTAAACTCGTCTCATTTAGAAATCCAAAACAGAAAGAATTATGTAATTTTTTTTTAATAAGCGTTATTTACTACCTAGTATGTTAAATAATATACATATATTGAAATTAATTTATTATAGAATCTCAAAATTAAATAAGATATTTATATTTAATATATTTGTTTCGCATTGTTTAAAAAACTAAAAATATCTATGGAACTGAGCTTTAACAATGCAAACTGCTATACATTCCTATGTAACTTCTAATAAAACTCTTATGCTCGAAGTCCTTTAAAACTTTTCAATCTTATGTTGTGGGAAAATGCGACTGTAAAATCGTGGCTGGAAACAATTGTGAACGACCAAAGGACATTAAGCGCTTACAAATGGGATATAAAAGAATGATTCTCAATACAAAAGCTGTTTTATTAAAATTTTATTTCTCGCCAGCTGCGTTCGATGTGCATAGGATCTATGCAAATGCGCAATGCGTCATATGCAGGGTCACAAATTTCGGGCTTTAGTTTTGTGTTTTACTAAATGTGCTTTGTTTTAAAAAAATGTTACGACTTTTTGCATATAAAATTTTCAACATTTTGTACAAATCCTGAAATTTGGTTATATTTAATATTTCAAAAAAAATTTAATCTTTATTTCATTTCATTCATCATTTTCTATTCTTAGCCTGATATACTCACATATCAGTATTTACATTTTTTGGAGACTTCTTAAGGCCATATATAATTTTGTAAGCAATATAAAACTTATATAATATATATAGATATATATTTCAGTTTCACATTTTCTTTAGTTACATACGAAGTACCTGCCTAGTAAATTACTAGTATAATACTAGTACTTGTGTCAGGAGGCCCCGCTCTTTTATAACACTTCATAAATTTAAAGAAATAAATATTCAATTGAAAATATAAATAAACATAAAATATGGGCAAAGTGTATGTGTGTGTGTGTGTAGATATATGTACTTAATAAATAATGTGATACTTAATGTTGCAATAAGGCTTCTGTATTGTCATAATTTAATGGTAGCAGCCAGGCAGTTCATATTTTCTTACATGAATAAAAGCTATATGGATAGGTATTGTTTTGTTTACTATATATAACACAATATTATATAAGACATTGTTAATTCCATTAAAAATATAACAAAATGTTCTTTTTTCTCTGACTTAGCGTCGTCATTACGTGCGGTACGTGCCTTACCTGATATTTTTTTGCACAGAAAATAGGTCGCAGTGTCGCCGTAAAAAGTAGTAAAAAGTGTAGTAGAAAAAAGTAAAGTGCAACAGTGTACGGTAACAGCTCTGCTCACGATAGTAGTGTTAGTTAAAAGGCTTTAAAAGCGTTGGCAGCGATAAAATATGAATGGAAGCCAGCGGAATACTGAATACTGATATAGAACGTGAAAAGGTGGTTAATTAAGGACAATTTTAATAAAGAGTGCTATCGTGGCATAGTTGTTAAACTATTTTGTAGTGCGATGTCTAGGGTTTTTCATGTATATATAGATAACCATGGTCGTATTTTTAAGTGCCTTTTTTGTTTTGCTGTTTTTCTTCTTCCTTTTTTTATTGTTAAATGTTTGGGGCTTGTGCAGTTGCAGAATGATTGAGCTGAGAATGGTTCTTACAGACTGAGGGCTTTAGGAGCCCTGATTAATATTAATAATAATAAATTAAAATAAACGGTAGTTTCAGACAAATGTAGATAATGTAACACAAACCGTAAATATAAGGAAGATCATACCCATCATTATTTCATCCACAAGACTCAATTTCAAAATCTTTACATAGATCTCTCAAAGACATAGGTTAACACAAAATTACTTTCATCCCTTTACAAAAATCAGCCATTATCGACACTTGCTCCATAGTTCGGCGAAAACTCCTCTACAACTCAAATACCCACCATGATACACAGCGAAACGACCCACTAGGCTTAGCCAGTGATAGGTTCACACCACTAGCTTCTTAAGAATATAGTATATCCAAAGTAGAAAAAAGAACAGAAATTAATAAAAATAAATAAATAAAACTTGCGAAAAGAATAAAATACTATAGAATATACCAATATAATGTATATATATGTGATAAGTACTGGGGCCCTCGAAAAGCCATATCCGTGGGTTACAGTCTTCATTTGTCAGGTGTCCAAGTTGTTATTGTCAACTATTGCCTTTCTGTTTATGTCTGGTTGATGGTTGTGGTTATATTGTCATTTGGAGGGTTTATATTTATAATCCACTAAGTTGATCTAATCTTGTTTAGAGCACATTAATAAAATGGGCATTTTCAAGCCAAGTTCAAGCAAAAAAACTTAGGAGATTTCTATATGTCTATAACTTTAATAAGGTCTAAAATGTATATTCGTCTATAACCGTCGCGTCTCGCCGTGACCTCAGAAACCTTATCTATACTCTATACATATAATAAAAATATAACTGATCGCTGTTTGTACATTGAAGATATATGAGAAAAAATATTATTTGGGGCATTTAACAATGTAATAGAAACCATAAACAATGACTTTTAATTTTCTTTCCTGTTTGTTTATGCGTTTGTGCACGCTAATATTAGAAACAGCTAAACCGATTTTAACATAGTTTTGACTATTGTATTTGGTAAGCTTCGTATAACATTTAATGTTTATTTTATTTCAATCGTTCCAAAAATAAATACGTAACATCAATTAAAATTATAAATTAAGCAAGTTTCTTATGTAAGTGAAAACGCGGGCGAGCGAAAAAACTAAATAGTTTATTCTTCGCCTGCGTATACTACACAAGTATACGCAGGCGAAGCCGCGAGCGTATCTAGTATTTTATTAGGTTCTTTTTATCTGCAGATCTTGGCATCTATTTAGATCCAACACTTTTCCGGTAGAGTCAATAAATACGCGTCCATATGCGTATATGACTTCATTCGTTTCATATATACGTTTTTGATGGAATTACTGACTTTATAATACATGATTATAAAAGTACGAAATTGTTATATTTCATAATTAATAAAGAGTTATGATTACTCAGTATGGTAATTTATATTCAAATTATTCTATTAAAATATAAATGTTCGCACATTAAAACCCTTATACATAACCACGTTGTACAAACGCTAGTAGTCAATTAAAGCAATCACGCAACATACATTTTAATGGATGACCAAGCATTTTATTTACGTTTACTATAAAATATTTTGATTATTGTAGATGAGTTAGAAAAAGAAGAAATTAAAAAAGAAGAAAAGAAGAAATTATTGTAGATGAGTTGAGTCATAAGTAAGCGAAAACTATAGGTTGCAATAATATACCGAAGAATTTAATGGACAAAAGGTGAGTAGAGAATATCGTGGCGCAGAGAGACAGCGTCTGATTGTAATCGCGATTGGTTGTGGGTTCGATTCCCACTCCTAGGAATAATCATAATTTAAATATCAATAATCATAATTTAAATTATTTTCATTTGCCCTGCGCTGGCGAACAATACAAAGCGCGGGGTTGAGGTTCGCCACTCAACAGACAATATCTCAAATTCGGGCGTAAAGTGGAGAACGGAGTGCCATGAAACTAGGTTCTCTTTGACTACCCTGCTATGTCAGAAATAGCGTGAAGCTGATTGACCTTGGATTCCTTTCCACAAAATAGCATCTCTAAATAGAAGGAAGTAAAGGACGAAATAATATCCACTAGTTCTCGCATAATCGGTTGCAAAAGTAGTGTAAGTGCACTATTTATTTTTATTATATCGTAGGATGTAGAAAGTTGAAATTTGGCATGTCCGACAAGAACCCTAGTTTTTGTCGGAAGCACTAGTAAAGGCTTTTTTTGAGAAAACGGGAAGAAAACAAGGATGTTACCTTTTACGTTACGTTAAAAACGGAAATAGTATAGCCTAAGGAGTTCATGAAGTTCACATAAAGAAAATTACAGGTAACAACTTAGGTAAATACCTATTGTCATATGTAAATATGTTGATAATAACAGTTGGTGCCGTAACAGTAACAGCAGAGAAATCTAGGTGAATCTGGAAGGTGTTCTATGTTTTAAAATGTGTATGCCTAAGGTTACCCGTAAAAGTAAGTTTTCTGTTTTGTTGTGTAAAAAAAAGAATTTTATCTATCTAATAGATAGAAAGATATCTATTTTATTTTTATATACGATAGTTTTTTTACACTTTAATATGAGGAATAGATCAGCGTACGGACCATAGCTTAAATGTGCGAAGGCAAATGAATAAAAAAACTGTTTAAGCTCAATCCGATTAGGAAAAAACTCCGAAACTTAAAACCTGGTTGTATATGACGACGTATATTGTATAGGATATAATTATTATTAATCACACCAATTAAACAAATCTTAAAATAAAAAATTCTTGTTTTTTCTTTCTTAAAAAGTTACATCGTTGTTAATTGCATACTTTAATTAGACTTAATAAAGTTTATATCTAACTCATGAACTTTACTCGTTACCTTAACTGTTCCGTCGGGGACTATAGATATGCTGAAAAGTTGTCTAAATTTTGTTACTCTGAAACTATTTATTCGTTAACCTTATATAAGTACAGCATAAACTGAATTATTTCTCAAACTTATTTTTCAAATATTGAAAAAGCCACTGGTAATTATAAATACCTACATTTTTCTCATATTCAAATAAATTCAAAATTGAAACCATAAACATTACTTGAAATAAAGCACATGTCAAATGTGACACAGGCGTCTATAATACTAGTGTTCAGTTCACTATAATATTAATCATAGATTTTAAAAGAAATAGGAAATTTCGGGAAAATTGCTCAACTCGAGCTTTTTTATTTATACAAAAACTTGCACGGTATATATTTATTTTAAATACGACTAAAACGTAAAGATGGACGGCTGTTAGCTGTTACTATTATATATTTGATAGTAAAGATTTTTTTATACACAATGGAGATTGACACAATGGAGCGGGAGCGCTCAAAGCTTTGTCTTAGAAAACCTAGTGGTAAGATATACCGTTCTTCAAGGTAAGATTTGTTTTTATGGGCAAGATGAAAATGATGCAAGCGCAGGTTTCACAAATTCAAATATATTTTTTTTCACATTATGTAGGTATCTATTATATTGCTCGTTACATATGAGAACCTCGTGTAAATGATTTGACTTAGTTTCATACATTGTATGTATTTGGGGAAGCGGTGACAGATAATAATATGTATATAGGTAGCATATATATGTAACGTAATTTCTTTACGGCAATGGCAATGGTTGTGGGTTTGATTCCCACTCGGGTGAACGATTATATTTAAAATATTTTCATTTCTCTTTACTGGTAACTAAGCGAAAGCGTGACACTTCTCCACTTAACACGCAATGTGGCGATTTCGGGCGGAAAGTGGAGAACGGAAAGTTTTGATACTAGGTTCCCTTTGATTATTCTGCTATGAAAAACTGTAAAAGATTTTATTGTTTTTAAGATTGTGAAAATTTGCGATAGAAGTTAGTAGATAGACTGGGTAGTATGTGTATCACAGCCTTTAATCCGGCCACCGATCGCTCATTATGTCTAGCTGTCGAGGCGGGTTGTTGCACTCTGAGTCATTGTAAAGACATCGATTCCACGAACCAAACGTAAACTGTTGTAAATATTGCGTTGAAGAGAGATTACTTATATCCTGTACTGATATACATCGCTATGTATAAATGGTATTATTATTAGTAAGTGAAGTTATCTTGATATATTTTGATTGAGTTAATTTGCACTATTTAGTACAAACTAATAACAGTATACCTACATTATGAAATTTTGATTTGTGGATACGTAAATACATACATTTTTTTAAAATATAAATATTTTAATTTCATTTCATTATAGTTATTCAGATGATAATAGATATTATAATAGAATGTTTATTTTTAACAAATTTACCTGGTTATTTTAAATTAACTATTTTCTAGTTAGTAGAAGGCCACGCTATTTATTACTTTATTAAAATATATATTATTAAATTTAGCTGTAATGTACGCACAACTATTTTTTTACATGTCAATCAGTTCATTTACACTTCTCAATCACCATTGTTGGGTTACGTTACGTCAAGTATGGCGGGAACGTCGTACGCATGCGGACAGCTGGCGCCGCGCCGCCATATTGTTGGTCCGCATGTGCTTACTACAGTATTATGACTTGAAACTATTGTTTTTTTAATGTCACAGCATCTTAATCATGACATATTTTTATTTATTTTGGAACATGTCTATCAATAATAATTTGTTGTTTTATAAATGAAATTGAAAGTAATTGCTTACAGGTATAATCTCTAATAAGAGGTCAAATATAAATTATAAATTGTGTTTTTTGTATGTTTACTTAATACTACACAAACTAAATATAAAAATACTATTTTTTAAGTAAAATGTAATGTCAAAATATCTTAAATTCTCTCTAAAATAAAATAAATAACATTCATAATTTTAAATAAATTACTCGTAAATAAATCTGTATAAAATGTAAAAATAACATAAAACGTAAATGTACTTGTCAAAAATGTGTATTTATGTCATAAACTACACTATTTTACAAGTGAATACTCACCTAACTACGTAAAGCAAAACAATAATATTAGTAGAGTTTTAGCTACGGTAGTATTCAATTAGACAAATTGAAAAATATTATACAATCTATACTTTGTATAGAATTATATAATAATTTTGCAATTTACTAAATTAGAATCAAATATACAAAACAGACTGTATACAACACAACAGAGTTTACAGACTGTATACAACAACAATACAATTAAAATCATGGATTAGACTATTATTTATATTTGCTAGTGAATATAATATTGGTAAATAAAACGTTGTACATTTTAAAAGAAACCAGACTATAGACATAAATGGAAATCCAATAGAGTACTTACAGGTGACTGCTATGAGTTTGGATCCGCTTTCTTCATAGCATGTCCTCGTTTCTCAGCGAATTCTGCACTCAATCTATGCGCCTTCAACGTATTAGGCTTCGACATCTCAATAAATTTAAACACGTAAATCTATAAAGCTAATAAAATTCGTTGTATATCTTACGTATTTGTTTAGCACAAGCGACGCTCTGATCACAAATAATTAATAGCTATCGATTATTTATTCTATAATCCGATTTTAACTTCTATATAATATTTACACCATTTGTTTATAGATGATTTTAAATAAAGTTTTATTTATATAAGACGGAATGTATGGAGGCGAGTATTTTATTTTATATTAAAATAACATGGATTATGTATACACTGGTTAGATCTGAAGTTATTGCGTGTAGAGCTTGGTGTCGTATAACTTGAAGTTGGGGTCCACGGCGCATGCGTAAGGGTACTTGTGATAGGGTTACCATTAGTATTACACAATTCTATCATGATTTTTGCTAGAAATGTCAACATAAACTTAGTTTTGTTATCACACCGATATTTAATGAGTGATAACGATGTTAGTTTACGTGTTACACACGATCCTTTTTACTTAGCTCGAATAGCTAAAAGTATTTCAACAGTTATTTCTAGTGAAAGACTAACAAGGAAGCCATAACATTTTAAGATAATTTAATATATTTTTGTATTTAATTCTGTTTTTATAATAATAGTTAAGTTATAATTATAGAATAAAAATACACGTTTAAAGTCCATCATAACTGTGATGGTGACCCTACAAGGGTGACTACTGTATTGTTGCCAGTGCCAGACTTTTGATAAAAAAAATGAGATTGTCTATGAAAGAGATTTCAGTTTTATATTCACGTGAATACAGGTTATAGTCGTATGTGGGTATACGTATATATATAGTTCTTTGTGTACAAAGCACAGAGCCACATGGGTAGGGTTACGTAATTGATCACACCATAGATTATTTTTAAATAAAAAGACGTTGCGCATTTATACGAAATCTTTAGGCCGTTATCGTATTTTGCGATCTATTAAAATTAATGTTATAACTATTATTTTAAGCTTTTTTGGCGCTTATACTCTAAATGGAGTGAGTTACATGTTGTCCAAATCGACTGTATATAACTACCTATTTTGTTATATTGAATTGTAATTGATTGATAATAAGAATTAACGAAACATGAGTTATGTTTCATTCTAGAATTCAGTGATAAGAAAAAAAATAGCCAAACATTATTTTTCTCCTTTAACTTTAAAGCTTTAGTGAGGTGAATTACTTACTGTTCTCAATAAGTAAAATGTGATTAAAGATTTATAAAGTAGTAATAAAGATTTTATTTGAATTCATATTAATATTATAAATGCAAAAGTAACTCTGTCTGTGAATTTTATATAGAGATACTTGAGTGTTCTGCAATGTACATAGGCTACTTTTTTCTCCCATTTTTTTTAATTTTATACAGGAACTTAATTGTTTTACGTAAAGGCCGCGTAAATTATGAAACGGCTATAGTTAGTAGCTATAGCTAGTATAAATGTGTTATTTTATTTAATTTTCTCTACAAATAGGTACATAAGTAGTTTTTAGAGCACTCTGATACACATACAAAGTATAAGCACTATGTTATAACAGTATTTAGGTCAAGAAGTTAAAGCTGAGAGGCAGTTAGGTTTTATGTCTATTCTCGGAAAAAGCTAGGAGTAGAGGGCTTCTTTGATAACAAATGTCTAGGTTACGAGTATTTTCTAAACAAACAAGACAAGTATGTCAAGTTATCAGAAGAAGACGAGAGACAAAAGAGTATTTTGTTACAATCTTATTTAACTAAAAATATCAATATTGACTAGTAACACTTGGCTGTTATGGTCAACATAATATTCTAAAAAGATTAGAAATTTATTAGTAGTATTTAAAATTTAGTTATCTTTTATTATACTTTAAATAAATGAAGTAAAACTAAACAGCCTTAAAGTGAACACAAATCGTTGTACTTGTAAATCTGTATAGCAAATATGAGTGAGTCATAGTGCAATCGGAAAAATCGATAGCATCCCGGAGGATCGGCGCTTTGTGTGTAACGTTCGCAAAAACACTTGTAGTACAAATAAATTAATATTATTACAATATTGATAGTACATACATATTTCTTTTTGTAGATGTTTTAAAACCTTTTAATATAACGTTATGACTATATATTTTTTTGTAATAATAAGCATTAGGCCCGTATATTTCATTATGTTACATATTTGTCTTTTACTTATAAACAATACCGCGACCGTGAATTCCGTTAATTTCAAGGTAGAATTAGAAAATTGGAGGTAGAAAATTTAATCGCGATATTATCTTAGTTAGATGATAGTCCAATACGTGTATACTTATAACTTATTCTTTATCTCGTTATATCCTTCGGTTGTTCTCTATTCAACGTGACATTGATGAGATGACATGTGCTCGACTGACACGCTTCATTTTTGTCTTTTCTATTTTCTTCATAATAGTAAAATTAATATGAAATTTACGTATCAAAGATGTTTTAGCTTTCGTATTTCGCACACGCCCAGCAAGCCTTAGACAAGAAAAGTCTTGAGACACTCAGTATTTCACCTTTCGGAGTTCGTTCGATATAGATAATCGCTTAATTTAGTTATTAATTTTAACATTTTTTAAAGTGTTATTCGCACACTTAGGGAAATGAAAAATACATATTTAGAAACGTATAAAAATTTCAAGTTCTGGAACGATTTTCAAGAGGCGTGGGTTCACATCCCGCTGCGTTCCAATTTTTATATGTTTTCTAAATATGTCTTAGTTCTTATGTTTTTGTTGTATTTAAAGAAATAAAATTATTTTACTTTATTGTGCATATCGTACATCTACAAGTAATAACCCCTAAACAGAACGTCCCCATTGAGGTGTCAACAATTTTAAATACGAGGGTTGATGACGAGCTGCTTACTTATTTTAGTAATGTATCGAAAATCATTAAATAGTGTAATTTCACTAATTTCCGTTTATTTATTTCCGAGTTGCCAATATGTTTTTTTGCTATTGAACAATGATTTTGCTTTTATACATAATATATGTGTGCATGAGTCGTCATTGTGGCGCCGTATAACAGCCTCTGACTATATTCGCGATGGTTGTGGGTTCGATTCCCATTTGGGCGAATGGCTATATTTAAATTATTTTAATTTCTCCCCTTAGGGACAAGACAAAGCGAGGCGTTAATTTCCGCCACTCAACACGCTATGTGTCGAATTCGGGCGAAAAGTGGAGAGCCTATGCCTGCTATGCGGGATAACGCATGAAGCTGAATAAAGTTATAAAAAAACATGTGTTGAAAAATACAAACATAATTTTTTTTTGATTAGAAATGCCAGGTATTTGATTACTTATCGGTATTTAGTTTGTTTGAGCACCTTCTTAATATTCTTTTCAGTAGCCACTTTTTCAAAACGTTTCCTAAAAGTATCCTGTACTTTAATGACTCTGAATAAAGTCAGTTTCTTGCGTTGTGGAGGAAAACCGATACTTAAACTTATTTTAGAGCTCCAAATAGATTTTATGTCTTCCTTTCTCCATTTGAAATTATCCCAGAAAATGAAATTTAATCATTTATTTATTAATACTTTATTATTTAAAACGAATGAATATTAAAAAGAAAAAAAAATAATTACAAATATGTGTACAAATGCCGGTTTTATCGCTAAACAGCGATCTCTTCCAGACAACCTTAAGACTTCATACAGCGTAGGTGGTGTAAAAATCTGTTATGCATCAATATGTATAGATCATATCCTAATATATAGACTGAATACCCAGATACCTATAAAATACATAATAATATAATATACTAACATCATTTACTCATAATAAATAATTTAAAACGCGGGTCTATAAAAGTGACAATTGGATATTCGTTATTTTCATTTTTTTCATCGAATTTTTGTTGCCGAATATGACTTTGTTATTATATTTAAAATAAACTATTAAAAAATTATGTTATTACCTAATTAAAAACAATATCTTTAATTCAATATATTTTACTTCAGTTCAGTATATATATATATATATTCATTCGCAAGCCTCCTGATCCGTATGATACTTTCCCTCGATGGTTGCTAGCCTCGCGGCCGCTCACTTGCGCGGAATGCGTGAACTCTAGCTAGCACTTCCGCCTGCATCTCCCAAGGCGGATCACCCGCCAAGAGAGTAGCCGCCGTCCACGCCACCGTACGGTATCCCTTAATTGCTCTCACCGCTATGACCCTCTGCGCTTTCCACAGCTGGGTCCTATCACGTACGGTGAGTGCATCCGCCCACACGGGCGCACCGTATAATGCCATGTATCTCAACACGCCAACATACAGTCAGCATGGAGAATCTGGCCCGACGATATTCGGCAGTAACCTGCCGAGGGCCCCGGCGGCATTCATAATCTTCGGCGAAAGCTGGGCGAATTGCGACGCGAACGACCATCGTCCATCCAGGGTCCACCCAGATACTTCATCTGGGTACCTCCACCTCCTGCCCCTGGATGCGCAACGTAGCCCCACGGGGATGGGGGAGTCCGAAGCAGACTCTAATACCACATACATTCCAGACTCTAATACCGTCTACATTACCGTCATCTATTATGTTTTTATCAATAATATTATCCATATTGTTCCCACGAGTATGGGGGAATTTTTTCTCCCGGAGTTTGTCCGTCCAAGCAGTGCCCCCTGTACTTGGATACGCCTAGCATAACTCGCCACGGGTGTCGGCCGGTACTCTGGCGGGGATAGCAGTAGCGACTGATCTTCCCATCAGCCACGCACCCCTCGCGCTGCTTCGCCACTTGGTTTGGGGTAATTTTTATAGAGGTTTTCTTCCTCGGAGTCAAGACGCTCTCACTCCTAACACTGTGTCTTCTGCTGCTCAGAGGATCACGTGGAGGATAACCTTCACGTCAGGTTATTCGCCGCCGAGCAACCATTACCCAGGGAAAAATAATCCTTAAGAAATAATTACTAGCCGCCCAGGTACCCGCTACACTGTCTGTCCCTCCGAATGACATCCATTCGAAAGGGGCCGAAAGCAAGCGAACACATGAGAAGGTTACCCGGCATAGCCATGAGCATACTGAACTAAGTAAGCATACACAATATATATTTTTTTTATTTTCTTTATTTGCACTAACCCGTCTGTTAAGACCAAGTCCCTCTCACCAAAGGTTATCTGGCTCAACACAACATTGCTAACAAAAATAAGACCGCCTTGGCACACTCTGTACTACTTATAAAATCTTATGTACTGTATTGGCTTTGTGTGCAATGAAGTATTTCTATCTATATATTTTAGTTTTTAATATTATGTATAATAAAACGTTACGTTAGTATTGACATCGATTTGCTTTGTAGTTCAAATATATTCAAATTCATTCAGATTATATAAATCTGATAATTAATTCTTATAAATCATAAATGTTGAATTAGCTGCCCTTTGACAAAGTTAAGACTATATGAACTATATGGTTTAATTTTTTTGAACATTTATCAATATTTCGACCTTTCCTGTTGAAGTATTAACTTGGCTGCGATAGTTATAGATTCAAATCCGATAAGCTTTTTAAGCACAGTATACGAAAAATCTAAGCAGTTTTCTCAGACACTTCTAGGATAGTCAAAAAACGGATAAGTTATATTTTCTATGTCGTATTTACATACTGTGATAACACAATTTTTAGTACAACACAGTTAATTTTTTAAAAAAAAATTCTATTTACTCACGCGACACTTAGCTTACGATATCTCACAACATGTCTTTGTACTTATTATAGAAATTGTATCGTATTTCAAAACTAATTTACGAAGCTGTCCAACAAAACGCTGAAGCTCTTAAGAGCTGGGGGTCTAATGTTTTTGCCGACTCTACTGACTTGCATTAAATGTTTTGTGAAGTATTTCTATAGCTTTTCAGGCATATAAAAACTGGCCTTTGAAAATAATTGCGAGATTTATAACGATACTGAAAGCGGATGCGTCATTATGGCTCGAATTCTATTAATTTGTCGCATCCGTTATTTTAATGGAGTAAGGAAAAGCTTTTTGAAAACTTTTTTCGCTTGAAATGTGAATTAACACGTTAATTAACATTATGCAAATAATTTGAAAGTTACAATCGCTAAAATAACTACTTTATATAGGAATACATACACATACATCTCAATCAAGAACAGTTAGTAAAATTAATTAAATATTAAAGTTATATTGTCCGTTAATAATTAATTCCATACCTTGTCTTCCGCCTCCTCCGCTCTCCCTTCAGCTTCAAGGACTCGCTGCTCGAGCTCCGAGAGCTGAAACAAAGGAACGTTTTTTTAAGTGTACTTGAGAAAACACCATGGCAGTACATATTTTTGTTTGTATAATATCCAACCTAGGTAATTCTGATATAAAGCATTATTATGCTTCATATTAAGGGAGAAAACTGCCTTCCTAACATATAACATTAAAAAATTGTAACACAATATTAGGACCAGTGCAGCCATCTAGTGGAATACAAAAAACTACTTTAAGTAACTGAAAATTCTACATAGAAACAAACCATTTCAGCAGAATTACCACAACGTAACTCCGACACCCTCCGCTAGGTGGCGTTGAATTTCTCGCATATTTTATTGAACCACGTGGTTAGAATGGGTGCTTTATGTGTACTTTGTAAGGGAGGCTGTAGGAAATAGTATTGTATTGTTATGTAAGAGAGTATTTGTGCGGTTTTAGGCGCGGGGCGAATCCGCTGAAAGGGTGGCACAACCAAGCTTTGATATATATATGCAAAGCTACGAATTAGACTGTGTTTTAAAAGATTATTCGATGTTGGTAGGAGAATGGGGTTTGGGTTTTGGGTGTGATAAATTCTATTATTATTGAGTTTAGTACCTGATGTGTAGTATTTTTATATATAGAAACAAAAATACATTCTTATTATAAATGCGAAAGTAATTTCGCGTTTTTCATTGTTTTACGAAAAGGGCGCCGAAAATTCGAAACAGCTATATGCTTCACGCGGGGAAGGGGGTAGTTGTGAGCTGGTCGTTAGTAATATTATAAATTTGCTTGCAAAAGTTGCTTATAGTAACTATTCTATCCTATTATTGCAAAAGTTCTTGGCTTCAACAAAATATATATACAATTCCTTATACGACTAGCTGACACTGCTTTCTAAAAATACGGTATTTTATAAAATCACATACATTTCAATATAAAATTTGCAAACAGACTTTTGACAGTAAATTTTATAGAATTTCGATACAAGATTTACCTGAAGGCTCCCAGTTAACGAATTCTCAAATAAAATACATTTCAGATGCACCGTACGCCGGGGACGACATAAATCCAAAAGAAGTGTATGCCGTCAAAAGGAATCTGTATTTTTAAGTGCATTTCGATTTGAAAAGCGATATGTGTTTAAATATAGCTGCAATTATGTGTGATCTAATAGAGCATTGAACTTTATCTTGCACATCTGTCCCACCTTGTAAGGTAAAACGGAACCTAATTGTATCGTAAACGGTTATTCTAATCTCGTTTGATTATGGCATTTTTTGTTTGTAATAAGAATATAAATCATATATATAAAGCGAATTATTTTTGTTGTATATATATCAGTAAGAATTAGGATTAGTAATTAATCAAGTTCAGTGTCATAAATTAATAAACAGTAAAAGAATATTAAAGAAAAATATTAAAATTTTAAGTAATCATTTGACAACTCAGCATCAATTCTCGAAATAGCTAGCCATTTTGTTGAGCTCTAAACCACTGTCAACATGTGTTTATGACACGGACGTACATACAATTAATTGTAGAGTTCAACCAATTTTTGTCCTTACTACATATTATAAAGGTCTGATCTCCCTTAAGCTTTAGTTATGTATAGTATTTTGGTATAGGGTCACAAATAGCCATTAAGTCCGTAATAGCGTCTGAGCTACGATATATCTTGACCCATCAATGTCTCTGGTTTTATTTATAAGTATAAAAGGAGTACTGTCAAGAGTTTTTTATACAACACATTTTTTTTTCTAAAATTCAATGGTATATTCAGAAAATATAGGGAATATAGGGAATAGCATGGAACAAAAAATATTTTTGATGATGATAATGAGAATTTAATATGATTATAATATAAAACTTCTCAACCTAAATTACCTCAGCACAATTGGTTTAAGGCATTATTGTCGAGGATGGTGAATTATTCCAGCTCATTCCAGCTCTTCATAAATATTAGTGACATAAATGTATTATCATATTCAGATTTTTGTTACTTAAGGGCTTTTACCGCATTTTCCGGGGTAACCGGAAAGCAGCTACAATAAGCCTATAAGTTATTTAATATATTATATTTGTTTAATTTGAAACTATTTATTTCTTATTCTATTTCTATATATTATACTTAAAACACATTTGTGTAGGTTGCAAATTAAGGAAGCAAATTGGTTGCAAATTAACCCCGCGCTTAGTGTTCTAATATTCCGGGAACACATCAACGTCTACTATAAATATTGCCTACGAACGGTTTTTGAACCTACAACTGCAAAAATACGTTCATTCAGACATGCTAGTTGCTTATTCTAGATGAATTCTGAATGGTGCCAAAGATTATAAAACGGTTACAATCATTATCATTCATCATTACCAAGCTTATTAAGAAATTAGAAATGAAAATGTAGATTCTTTTCAGCTTCATGCATAGCAGAAGGTAGTCAGAACTTAGTGTTAAAACACTCCATCCTCCACTTTCCGCCCAATTCGAGACATTGCGTGTTGAGTGAGCGGATCTCAACTCTATTCTTTGTCACTCTGGTCAGAAAGGAACACTCTCTGAGTGGGCATTGAGCCCGCAACCATCGCAGTTTAAATACTTACTTTACGTTACAGTCTGGTAAGAGTAATGAGACTACGAAATTTGAATTCTCATTAACTATTCTTCTCATTTGAATATAATATAGAACTTCATGTCTAATGTAACATGAATATATTTTGTTTTTTATTTACTATACAAAATTGAAATTTACACAATACAATAAAATTTACCGGTAAACAGATTCAGCTCAGCTAAACTCATATACAGCCGATACACGCTTCAATAAAATGACAGTTCAATAGCAGGCGTCAAGATCCGGCCTTATTGAGCCATAAATATGTCGCGATCAATTTAGATAGAATTTCTCAGAATTTGATGATTACGAAATGGTCACACCCTATATACGTATTTTAAATATTTTGTGATATTCGCGCAAGGATTGGAAATTGTATCTCTAATATATAGTTTATACTGTAATAATATATTACGTAGTGTTTTGAAACTACAGTCTGTCGCTCAGTCTCCACTCCAGTTTAGAAGTTTAAATATTTTATAAAGCAGCTTCACGCTTTTTCCGTATAGGTAGTCAGAGAGAACCTAGTGTCAAGACACTCCGTTCTCCACTTTCCGCCTGAATTCCAGACAGCACGTGTTGAGTGGCGGAGCTGCGCTAAACATAATTTAATATAGGTTTTATTTAATATAGGTTTTATATATAAATTGGTCCCTTTAGAACTGACATTGTATAAGTTTACGCGTGATCTCCCTAACAAAGTTGCCGGGTTACACTAAAGCAGTTCAATTTTCTGCATCGAAGCCGCGACCTGAGATTGAAACTGTGAATCGCCGAATTTTCCACTGGACTAGGTTACTTTGATGTCCCCTCACACGGAATGGAATGGTAATGTTGGTAGAGCAGATATAATGAATGGTTTACATAATGTGTTCTGGTGATAAATTGCATTTTATATTTATTCTTAGCATGATTCTTACGTTTTTTCAAAAATATATTAAAGACTATTTTTATAGTTAAACATAATCTACTATAATAAAAAAGTAAAAAATGTGTGTCTGTACATAGAATATACTAAAGACAATACAATTTAGGGTGATGAAAAACCAGCAATAAAAATGTATCTATGATTTTTTATATATTTGTCTGCATGTTTATCTGTTTGTTCTATAAGAAATAAGTAACAAGAACTGCTCAACGTGATAGGCGTTGTCCATTGAAGTGTCATTGTAAAAATGTATTTTAACGGCTTTAGCTTCACGCTTTTTCCCACATAGCAGGATAGTCAGAAAGAACCTAGTGTCAAGACACGCCGTTCTCCACTTTCTGCCCGAGATCTCGATCTCAACTCAACTCAGCTCAACGCGCAATGTCTCGACATTGCGCGTTGAGCGGAACTGAACGTTGCGCTTTGTCTTAAGGTACTAAAACGGATATAATTTAATTATAATAATTAACTATCCATACTAATAATATTAATGTGAAAGTAACTCTGTCTGTCTGTCTATCTGCGTCATCAAGGCCAAACCGCTGAAACTATTGTGATGGAATTGTATGTAGAGATGATACTTGAGGATGTTGGGATAAACATAGGCTACTCTTTTTCCCATGTTTTTTAGTTTATTCAGGACATTTTTTCATTACATTGAGCTAGTCGCTAGTTTAACATATGTATGTAAAGTAATATAGTTATTTAGTTTGACATTACGTGATTTAATGAAGCATTTAATATTAGTTATACAATTATTTACCATAATTGCCACGAATTGCATCCACGAGGCATTTGATTGATCTTCTAATTGGTCTGAAGCGTAGTAATTACTTTATCACTATTGGGCGAATCTCAGTGGACCATTTATTAGACATTGCTTAAGATATTCATGAGATACAGGTAATAAAGATTTTCTGTTTCACGCTTACAGCAATGTTAACAGAGAGAACCTATTATCGTCAAAATCCGTTCTCCGTTTTCCGCCATAATTCGAGACATTGCGTGTAGAGTGATGGTTCTCAGCGCCGCGCTTTATCTTTGTTTTTTGTAGAATTTATGCAGTGTATGATAAAAATATCCTTTTTTATGCATTCGTAGAAGACACATTACGACAAAAATGAAATAGCACAAAAGAAATGTACAATTGGCGAAACAATTTTAAATTCATTATTAAATTATTAAAGTTTACGGCAAAGGTTTAAAAATAAATTTATTATAATATTCATGACCTAATAACCTTTTTGTCCTGACCTCATTCTGTATACAACGATACCAAGTTTAGCATTTATCACGTTGGCTGAATATATTTTTATCGACAGAGAAACTTTATGACCGTTGCTACGGTTGCTACAAAACATTATTGTTAATTTAAAATATCTGATGGTTGTTGTATGGTGCTTATATTGAATTTTTGTCATTGCCATAATCTTGTTCATAAATATATTCAATTGGATTTTGGTTTTAAATATGTTTCTTTATTTCCAATAGAAATCGAACATAAAACAATCGTGAACAGTTGGGTAGCTCCCACCAACTGCAGCACCAAGATAGCAAAGGTTATATGTATTTTTTTCTGGAGAACCTAGTGTCAAAACACTCCGTTCTCCACTTTTCACCTGAATTCGAGATATTGCGTGAAGAGTGGTTGAACTCAATACCTAAGTAGAAAAGGAGAAGGGAACGAACCCACAAACAGTCGCGCTTGCAATCAGACGCTGTCCCAATGCGCAACAATGCCATCAGATAGTTATATATTATACTAGCGGCCCCCACGCGGCTTCGTCTGAGAAATACAAAAACGCTGCAACAGCAATTTACTTATATTTAATGTGTAGCCAAAAAAAAAATGTTCTATATCTAACATCAAAAATTACAGAGAAAGGGACTGAGAATTTTCACAATTGCTGAAATAGGTAATTACTGATTTTACATCAAACACCGAAATTTTAAAATTCGACGGCCTTTTATACAAGCCAACCCCTATTTCACCCCCTTACGGGTTGAATTTTCAAAAATCCTTTCTTAGTGATTGTGTACTGTCCAAAATCATGAGTCCAAGTTCAATAGTTTACATTTACCAGAGTTAACTAAGCACTGCATTTTTAACAAAAGCTTGAAATCGACCTAATAACCTTTATTTATTCCAAGGCAGCACGTCAAGACGTCCGTCGTTCCCGACGCTCGGACAAACGATCTCCCCTTTGCAGAACGACAACTGTGATCAAATATTAACAAAGCGCCCGTCCACGGCGATACAAATGTAGTGTTATTCATCCACTTAGACGCTTAGATTTACTGTAAACGTCTATATAAATGGTAAATGAATAGGAAATTATGTTAGTTAGTTCTAATTTTGTGGATTGAAATTAACGTAAGTAAGTATTCAATAATTGATTAATCTCTTTTGATTACTTAAATGTATTTTGCATATTATTGTTTGTTACATTATACGTATATCTTTAATTAATACTGTGTCAATATATTTTACAGTATAAGAAATTAAAGGGAACAACAATTATTTTTACATTTTTAGAAAATTACGCTCGTTCGTTTGTTGGTTGAACGTATGGCTTACAGAGCACTTGGGCGGTTTCCGAGGCACATTTTCGAGTCCCGCTACGTTTAAATTTTTATACGTTTTCTAAAAATGTTTTGAGTTTTACATAATCATTAAATAATTAGGTAAATAATACAGCAAATTACAAATTAAATCTATATCCTGCTATATTAAAAAATATTTAATAATTCTTATTTCTCTCCTAAAACTTTACTGATATTAAAATCAAGAAAACAGATAAAAAACAGTCGTTATCAAAGTACAAAGGTTATTAAAGTATATTCCTAATGTATTTTAATTAATCCATTAAACCGTTATCAGTCCTTTAAGTGACGGATTATGCTATGCGGCAGTAACGGACGAAGTTATGAACTGATATAACCGCGTTGATGAAGCTCGTTGTCCAGAGAGAGCGAAATAATTTCTTTTTACAGCTTCACGTTATTTTCAGCATAGCAGATAGCATACCTAGAAACAAGACACTCCGTTCAGTGCTTTCTGTCTGAATTCGAATTCACTTTGTCTTACCAAAGTGGAGAAATTAAAATAGAATCATTCCTCCGAGTGAGAATAGAACCTACAACCAATTACATTTACACTCATATGCTATCTCTATGGCCTTTGGATTAGGCATTGGAAGATTTGTATGGCAGTCCGTTATTTTTTACGTTAAATGCATGAAACGGGCTAATGATTAAAAGTTAGTACAAATCTATATCAGTGATTGTGAAAATTCTACTCAAGTGAAAGTAATGGAAGGCGCTCAAATACAAGTTAAAAATTTGAATAAAAGTTCAAATCATAAATGTGGTTTACAAATAACATAAGAATTCATGTATAAATATAGTGTATTGGCGATAAAACGTGCTTATAAATATAATACCTGTTCTACATATATATATTTATTGTGGATTCGTGTGTATGTTATTTAAGAAATATTTTTTTGTATTTTTTTCTTTTTCTCTTTCTTCTCTATATTATATGTACGGTCTTGCGCGCTTTTGCTGTTTGCAACTCATCCACTTCCAAGAGTCAACATCACTTTTTATTCGTTTTCTCTCTTATTTTTTGTCTTTCTCATGTATTTTATTTTTAAGAGTAATAAAGAATATACTATTGTATAAACAATTTATTTAGCTCTCAGCAAAGCTGTTAAAGCAGTTTTTGTTTTACACACAAAGAAATGCTAAAGTATATTCAAATTAATAAAATAAATAACTTTTAATTCATTTACGACATAAAAAATAGTTTTAAGGCAATATTTTCAGTGATATGACTAATAAAAGCTTTCGGTAAGCTTCATATTCACATTTAATTGATATATTTTTACCAGCGTGTACAAGAGCTATTGAAGAGTACGAGTATATTGAATATTTAATTTCAAACGACGAAATATCGAGTAAATTTCAGTTTATTACATTCAATAATATATATAAAAAGCACAGCTTTGAATTAGACGATTGAACATCAAAACATTTTATTTTAAGTAAATCTTTTGAGAAATAATCATAAAATATTGAAAAATAATAAAAATATATATTTAAATTATTTTTATCGTTCTGTCAAAATCGGATCGGATCAAACCGGACGTGCATTTTTTCAAGCGTATCGCATCATAGGGAGAGAGTTAAATGAATATTGCAAAATACCTTTACAAAAAGATATAAACCTAAAAAGTGTATTCATGTAGAATATATTAATCATTAATGTAATATATAAATTGTAGACATAAAAGTAATATTTAGAAAGCCTCGAAATTCGTCGAGGAAATTGAGTTTAAGCTTTTGCGTTATATTTTTAAAAGGCTTTAAAATCACTTAAAGTATTGATTATTATTATAGTAGCGAAAATAAGTTAATTCCTAGGCCTTCGTGGCGCAGTGGGACAGCGTATGTCCCACTGCGCGCTGTGACTGTAAACGTGATTGGTCGTGGATAAAATGTGGCGCTGATTTCCGCCAAAACTTTCCAGAATTCGGGCAGAAAGTGGAGAACGGAAAGTCTTGACACTAGGCTTGTCTCTGCCTATCCTGCTATGCGGAAAAAAAAGATGTAGTTTTTTTTATATATAATTAACAAAAAACATTATGTAACTTGTTATTCTGAATTTCATTTGTTTCTTTAATATGTATAATAATATATAATTTGTTACTCGCAATTGAACTAAGTTTTTAATTGAATAATTTAATAAGAAATTTTCTTAATAATTTAAGTATTTAAAACTGTAACTTATTTAATTATTATACTGTCTTGAAAAATGCTCAATACGGCATTAGTTCTAATAATAATAGCTTCATTGTTCGTAGTGGAAACGTATCTTACATATAAAATGTTATGAAGTTCGATGTAACGCTTTAGCGGCACCTGCGTAATATGATCGTTACGACTTAGGAGTTCGGATATTTCTAATATTTAAAAAAACTGTAAAATGGGAGTAATATACTATAAATTTTATAGCTTTCAGTTGTAGCCAGAAAATTATTCAATCTTTTAGAATATATGAGTCAAATTGTGGAACTCAACGTTGTTTCGCTGGGCCTCAAGACATCCACGTGGCCGCCGCTAGTGGCGGACGATGAGGAGCACTATTAGGTTTTAGTGGGTACTGCATTTGCTCGGAATCCCACATAACCACGCCGGAGTCCCCAATCGGGCTAGTATTCTTAACCGATTTGGAAAAACTAAGATAGAAATGGGAGAAAAAAGCATCCAGCTATGTTCTTCCCAAGACCCTCAAGTATCTCTATATGAAATTTCATCACAATCTAATCAGCGGTTTAGCCGTGATTACGTCACAGATAGACAAACAGACAGGGTACTTTTACATTTATAATAATAAACTATTATAATTTATATAAAGTCCAAAAAAAACACGAAATTCCGTGTTTATTTGGAACTTAGAATAATTTTCAGCGACCTATGCTTTGCATAGCAAATGACTGAGAAAATACAAAGAATGTTAGTAGCGGTTACCCAAAGTGTGTCGGACTCTATATAAACGTTTCCACTACTGCAAAAATGTTAGAATTTTAAGTGATAGTGTTAGCTCTAGTGTGTAAATTTTGGCTTTAAAATTGCTTTTATTCGAAGTAAATAATAAAAAAAAGGAAGAGAAATAAAACTATTTGAAAGAGTAAAAATTAAAACATATTTTATTTATATGAATTGTAAAAGCCTGTAAGGAAGATTTTCCTTTTAGGGTGAATGTATTATGTTACATATAACTGACTCTTTGACTTTACACAAAAAATCTAGAAAGGCGATAATGTGCACAAATAAACTAATCTATGAAAGATATTTTATTTGTTTTATGAGTTCCTTATACGATTTCTTAAAAAAAAATGTGTAAAGAACATTTTTAGAAAACGTATAAAAGTTTGAAGGCAGCGGTATTAGAACCCGCGCCTCTTAAACACCTACCAAGCGGTCTGATCGTTAAGCCATGCGTTCTACATCTGGCTTAGTCGGTATCCAAGGAGCGCGGATTCTAATGCTGCTGCGTTAAAAATTTAATACGTCTTCTAAAAATGTTTTCAATGTCCTTAATGTGTAAATAACTCTTTAAAAAAACTTACAAAAGCTTAAAAAACTAACACAAAAGGACTAAAATAAAAATGACATAAAAATTAACTTGAAACGACGTAATGGAAAAGAAATAAAGTATCGTAAGTGTGTATATAATATTGAACCATCAAAGAAAATAGCAGCCCAAAACAGGCACATTAGACGCGAAACCAAAAAGACAAGACTACCAATCAAGTGAGTGGAGACCAATCCATCAACGAGTCTGCGGTATATACCAATTTCCATGCGAACTTTTCATCGTCTCGAAAAAGCAATTAAAATAACTCATCCGTTCTCCCATTCATCATCAAGCTGTAGTCAACTCTTGATAGAATGAGTTTATTGCGTTTAAAAGATTATGATTTATTAGGGGACCCGCGATAATAGACATTGATAACTTTTTGATGGCACAATTAATCTTAATTTATATATAATTTAATATATACGCTTAAAACTGGGCTTTACAATCGCAAACTATTCAAAATAATATATGTACACTATATACATACACATAAAGTATATGTATTCACTTCAGTATACAACTATTAATACCCCTAATGGGGATCGAATCGACTACCTCCAACTTAGAAATTATATTTCCAAACCTCTGCGCCAACAAGTAATATATAATAAACCGCATTATGAAGCCAGCTTAGAGAAATGGGTGAAATGTAGCATATTGTGGTTCAAAAATTTGGTAGTTGAAATTGTCATAACCAACAAAAAATATTAAGACCAATCGTGGTGCAGTGGGAAAGCGTTCGTCTGTAAACGCAACTGTTTCGATTCCCACGCAGGAGAAAGATTAAGAAATAAGAAATATTTTCAATTCTCCGCTGTGGTACCAAGAAAATATCGGGCTAAAAGTAGAGAACGGAGGGTCTTAATATTAGGTTCACTTGGACAGCCTGCTAGGAAAAAGCATAAAGCTAAAAGCGTTTGCGTTGAGTATTTTAGAAAAAATTTTACAATTTAGAAAAAAATTTTCTTAGTGTTCTCCCACACAGTCTTTAAGGAACCTCCATCCCAAATTTATACTTTCTACGGCTGTTAAGTACGTACGGCCATAAGTCGGTCAGTAACATAAGATATATATATATATATATATATATATAGAAGATAATTGATATGACATACAAAACACATATACTAAACAAGATTAATCCTAAACTTAAGTTAAATGTGCAACCCTGAATATAACTTATTATAGTCCAACTAATATTAGCGAAAGCTTCAAATTGGGTACAATGAAAGCGCGGAAGTTTCAGCCAGGATCGCTTTGCAAGCTGATATTCGTAGCATTATGTTTTGCCACATACGTTAATAAGCACCAGGTAGTTGGCTTGCATCCAAGGCACTAGATATTAAAGGACATTCTGGAACCGCTCTTAAATCATCGACGGTGTGCAAGAATACTGCATATTAAATTATATTCACTGTATGGTAAGATTAATTATTTTAAATAGATTATATTACATTGTTTTACAAGTTTTATATTTTTTACGATTTTAACACTAAACTAACGTACCAGCACGACATGCAAAAATAATCTAGAGGTATGACTCTACCGTTTTGACTACAGACTAGCTAAAAGCGGAGATAGGAGGTTTGAAGGCCTCTGCTATTGTGTATGAGTAGCGTAACTAAAAGCCGCACTCTACCAAAGCTGCAAAATGGAAATAATTAAATAAGATCACCGACACTAGTGAATATTGACATATAAACGTAATAGATTGAACCCACATAGATATGTGCAATAGATGACGTTTCTGAATACCTGACACTTTATACAAATGTCTCAACGTATTTTCAATTCCTATAAAAAATATTGATTTCCTCACTGGGTCTTCATGTACACATTAACTGTGACGTTCGACTCAGACTAAAGATTTTAAGATGAATTTTCAAACTTTAAATAAGTTTAAATTATCTTTTCCATTTGAATATATTAGAAAGTTATATATAACTAGCTCAGTATATATAACTAGTTCCAAAACAACCCTCGTGGGTACAATATGAAGTTCGCTAACAGATGCGATTACAGTGTTTGTCCAAGTGAAGTCGAGTAGAAATGTCTTTAACAAAACTTTCGCGGCGCTGCTTTTATACAGTGGCGAATATTATCTTTTTCTAGTTTTGTAACTTTTATTATTTTTATAAGTTAATAATAAATATAGATATTATATGTTATTTAGTAAATTAACGCAAACTTCAGTTATAATAAATAAATGAAATGGATCGTGGCGCGGTTGGTTGTGGGTACGAATCCCACTCGATTGAATGATATATTGAAATTATTTTTTATCAGAATTCCGCCATTCAACACGCAATGTTTCAAATTGATGCGCAAAGTCGAGAACAGCGTGTCTTGACACTGTCTAAATACCCCGTTGTGGGCGTATAGCGTAAAATAGAAAATCACTCAAAAGACTGTCTATCTTCGTTCAAACAATATATTACGTATCATTACGTTTTCTAAAAATATTTTTTAATTTCCTAAATGTGTGAATAAAACTTTAAAAGACTTGAAAAAGACATATTTAGAAAACGTATAAAAATTTGAACGCAGCGGGATTTGAAGCCGCGCCTCTTAAAAACCGTTAAAGCGCTCTGACCGCTAAGCCATGCGTTCTACACCCATTTCTACATCCAGTCGAAATTCTTATACGCTTATTACAACTTATATTGTTGTTAGCATCTCTGTAGAGAGATTTTTACAAATTTCTGCTACCCAAAGATTATTCTACGAACAATCGTCTGGCAAGAGAGAATGCTATTTATTAAATATATTTTTTGTTAACATTTTCAATTTTTATACGTTTTATTCGCTGCGTTAAAATTTTTATACGTTTTCTAAATATGTATTTTTCAATATCCTTAGTGTGGGAATAACACTTTAAAAAAATGTTAACAAAATTTAAGACTTGTTAAAAAAGAAATTGGTTACGTAGACGGAATGGTCATATTGAAAGTACATATTATTCATACTTTCATCTCACTACAGACACTTGGGCCGTACCTTTTTCGTTGATTTTTTTTATTATCATTTTTTTTTGTATAAATAGTGTAGTTATTTAAGTTAATAGCAGTTGTGTGGCTAGGCACAACGAGATTGTCTAAATGTGTGATAAATCTGTGATATTATTTTCCAATTTACTATGATTTTAAATCTAAATCTAAGTACAGGAGTAAGGGTCTTGATTCCTGGCAAAGGACATGGTGGAGGTACCGGGAGAAGTGACTAAAAGTACCACTCTACTTGACCATGGATTACATTGATTTTGACATATTAATGAGTATCACCAATTTACCATCATTTTCAGTAAGAAAAGATATTTTTTTAGTAGCTTAGCGGGCAGAGCGCTTAGACAGCTTCCAAGAGGCGCGGGTTCGAATCCCGCTGCGTTCAATTTTTTATACGTTTTCTAAAAATATTTTTAAATTTTCTGAGTGTATGAATAACACTTTAAATGTTAAAAATATATGTTTGTAGTTACACAGTTTTATATCCATTTTACTCCAAAAATTGCACAATCATATTCTAGAGTGTAGCATTATATTGATGTAGAGTGTACTTTATGTTATCCATTCAGATTTTTCCCGCTATCACAAAGAGAGCTCGAAATCACATAATTGAATCCGTACCGTCTTAGCATACGAATTGCCGCATTCAACCTCTCTACATTAACCTTCATTGCGGTATCCGTACGATCCCTGCGACTTTGGTATATGGTTTACACTTATAAACATATTCTTAATGCTGTCTTTTTTCAGAAATCAATAAAGAAAACAAAAATGATTTGATTTAATCCTGGTGGGGTAACTTTGCTGAATGTATCATTTATTTAAAAGGTAAGGAAATCCGTATGTTAGGTTAGGTCAGTACGTTAGGGATACCAGGTCGATGGCGGACTTGGACGTGGTCATGTGGGACTCCGAACTGGTGAATGTAGGCCTCCTCGACCGCCACTGGCCGGAGTCGCGAGTACCCCAATTTTCCGTGAATCCCGGCAGCGGGAGCCGACAGATGTCGACGTATGTATGTATTAGTCGACCCAATCTTAAAATTAACTTACATGTAAACGCCTTAAATTCTCATTTTATGTCGTACTAATACTTTAACAGATAATGAAACAACTCCACATTTAGTTTGTAAATACATCTTATTACAGTAGACGCAAGTTACAACAAGTAGTTTAGCATAAACTGGGTAACAAAGTTTTACTTTTACTTAAAAAAAATTATACAATGTATGTATAGAGGACATTTTGGCGCATTGTGACAGCGTCTGACTGCATACGCGATAGTTGAGGATTCGATTCCCACTCGGTGAAATTATTATAATTATTCCGCTCTGGTGAAAAAGATAAAACGCGGGGTTGAGTTCCACCACTCAACACAACGCGCTTATTTTCGGATTGCTGCAATGCGGCTATCGGTTTCCAGCTATGCGGGAAAGGCGTGAAACTGTTAAATAATATATTTGTATAAATCACATTTTATTAAAAAAAACTTATAAAATATATAGAAGTACAAAACATAGTTTTTTTTTAACTTTTTGTTTTTATATAGCAAGGTACAAGAAACTTAATCTTATCACACTCCATTATCCACTCCCTGCCCGATTTTGAGACATTGGGTGTGAAGTGGCGGGACTCAACGCCGCGCTTTATCTTGCCAGAGCAGGGAATTCAAATTATTTTAATATCGAACCCACAACCACCTGGCAAGGCGATAACGACCTCGTGTTATATAAGTTAAAAAATAAAAAATTATATCTAACACATATATCGTTTCCGTTCCACGAGAATGCCTGATAGAATTAACACTGTCTCAGCGCACATATTACGAAGTGAAATCATTTCCGGTTTACCCTTGCGGTTACTGTTTTGCTGAAACTCAAGCCTGGCTTTGAATAGTGCGGACAAATTGTCACGCAGCTGTGAAGTTTCCATATGAAAATTGAATTAGACTTCAAATGGACTTTTGATCAGGAATACGATATGATTGAATGATACAGACGTACTTAGGTTACGGCTACGGGTTCGAAGCTGACTATAAGGAATATATGGGGATATATAATTCAATATTAGTCACAACTTTGTAGTTTAGTAGGCAATGTCTATCTGCAATAAAAATACTTTTAGTGAGAATTAACTTTAACTAGGTTCATTTCTTTAAAAAAATATGCGGGATATAGGAATTACAAACATGTAAATGAAATTTAAATAAATATTTAAATTTCATAATGCTTACTAAAATACGTTCTAACAAAACGTATTTTTTTGCATTTATTAGTGTTTATTGATTTTGAGAAATTTATTTACTGTGGCAGTAAAGAATAAGAAATTTATTTACGGTAAGCATACTGATCAATTATAAAAAAAAGCAGTGCCAAGCTTTTCCGTGCACAGCAGGTTTTCAGATGGAACCTAGTGTTAAAACACTCCGTTCCCCACTTTCTGCCCGAATCAGATAAATTGCGTGTTGAGAGGTGCAACTTAATGCAGCGCTTTGTATTAACACTAGACAGAAGAAATGAAAATAATTTAAATATAATCATTGCTCCTCTCGTTCTCAGTTATACGTCGTCCCACTGCGACACAGATGGCCGTTATTTTGTAATTAAGTACAAATCAATAGAAGGTTAAAAGTATATATGGAAAGAAATTTAGAACTTGCGCTGGCAACACTCACTTATTTGCACATATATACTATACCCACAAATACATCAAACTGATGTAACCTGCGTCACTAACTGGATAATAAAAATCAAAAAGCCTTATAGACGTTGACAAACAACTAGCCGGCGCGGCGTGTCGGTGTGCGACTTTAGAAACCCACAGAGTAACAATTCGCTTCACATTTTCGATAGCTACAGTCCGTCGCATATATTGTTTTCAATTTTTTTGCGGTCACCGTACAGTAGGCAGGTGGAAGCGTAGTTCGAATACACGACCCTTATTGTGCGAGTTCATAGGGTTGTTATGTGTACCGACAATTTATTCACTCGGACAGATAGCGCACCCTCGCTTTTTTAGCCCGAAGCTCTGCTTAAATAATTGCCAGTTTTCCTTTGTTCCTATTTCCCAGCGAGTTTGTCGGACCAAATCGCCATTTGTGAGATTTTAGCTAAAGGCTTATAAGATGATGCTTTAAGTAATTATTTCCATTAGCTTTAAACAATGTTATTTGTTTCTACAATAGCGTTAAGCTTTATAGCCAATTACTTATTACTTAAGTATTTCAACACAATCCTAGTCTCATTTTATTATTTTATTATAATAATGACATGCCTCGATTTCGAACGGCAAGCGAAGAACGGAGTAGAGAAAGCAGTAAAAAAATGACATGAATATAAACTTAAATAAATAAAAATATCGAGTGACACCTCGTTTTCGATTCTTCTCTCATTTAAACATTTCACGGTGCCCCTAACCAACGCCGCATTACCATAATGCATAAGCAGACCAATAAAAAAACAATATTTGAAATATATATATTTTTTATCGAATTTATTTTATCGAGCAGTAATCAAATTCATGATCGCCTTGTAGAAATTACTTTTTTATTTATTAAAGTACATCGGTACACGTAAATCATAATTAAAGATCCAATCTATTAGTATGATGACAATAAAATAAATGGTCACACCCCCTATATACGTATTGTATTTTAAATATTTTGTGATATTTGAGCAAGGATTGGAAATTGTAGCTCTAATTTATAGTTTTCACACTTTTTTTCGTATAGCACTCAAGTCAGAGAAAACATAGTGTCAAGACACTCCCGTTTTCCACTTTCCTCCAGAAATCGAGTCATTGCCATTAAAAATAATGTTGATTTATGACAATCAATATATATTTTTTAAATGTTTGTCATAAGTTGCTTTCTTCACAAGGATAACTCTACAGTTAATTCCTGTCTTAAGGATAGGCCGTTTATAAAACCTTTAAAATATATATTTTTATAATAATCTTGTAATAACTTATTATTAATTTTTAAATATTTAATATACGCATTAAGCTTAGCGCTTTGCTTCACAGCTACATTAAGGGCTTTATTTTTCTACGAACAACGGACCCCTACGGGCCCAAATGAATTAGTTTAAAAGTAGGTCAGACATTCCTCTCGGCGTTACATTTTTGCATAATGTGTTTACTTTAAGTTTATAACTTTATCAAGTCGTTTTTTGTCAACGTTAAAAGTTAATGTGGCTTTCTGAAAACATTTAGTTTTAATTTAGTATTGTCTTTTTTCCAGTTTCACCTTTCATCCCGCATAGTATGGTAAAGACAACCTAGTATCAACTATTCTTCTTCTATACTACTACTACTATACTACATTCTCCATATTCTGAAAAAAATCGAGACATTGCCTGTTAAGTGGCGGCTACAATTCGCTTTGTCTTCAGACTGGTCAACCAGAGCGATACAAATGATAATAATTTTAAAAGGATCATCATCCTGAATTTAAACCCACGATCAATTGCGTTTAAAGTCAAGGCGAACTTCTCACTATGCCACGATGGCCACACGATTTAGTATTGTTGTATAATTTGCATATTTTTAAAGTTTTATTTATGAATAACATTTTAAAAATATAAAAATTGTGACACTTACGTCATTAAAAGTATTTAACAGAAATGTATAAAAGTTTGAACGTACTCTAGTATCTGTCCTCCTCTTGGTGATGATACAAAAGTAACAAGTGTGTGTGCAAGAATTTTGGCGTAGCTTAATAAGAACGTGTAGCTAGGCTAGAACGCTTGTTTCCAAGAGGCGTTTTGGAATACAGGTAATAAAACACGTTACGTTAAAATATTTATATTTTCTTAAATATATTGTTATGTTATATTATTTATACAGAAGCTCCTAGTTTGTTTGTGCCAGCATTTTTTTCATATCAACGCGATGCTTGTCGATTGGAATTGACAAAACTAATAATGATCTTAAATCATTTAATGACTGACTGGGACGGTTATATAATTATTGGGAGAGACGGGTCATTCAAAATATTTACTATATATTTAAAAATTTATGTGTTTTCCCCAAACAAATACTAATAAACAACTAACTAGTAAGACTTCACAATTTTTTTTTCACATGAATACATAAAAAGTCATAGGCGTCAAACAATAATTAAAAATAAAACAATTTTTAATATATTCGTTCTCATAATTGAAAGGCATTGCCACTGATCGGTTAGGGGCGGTACGTTAGTTATACTTATACAAGTATACTTATACATGTAGGTATCTGTTAGAGTCGATTTCCCGCCCATGAATATTAAGCAGCTTTGACTGATATTGAAAACATGTAAAGCCTAATTACGTTATAAATTTGAGTTTAATAATGAAGAGCCTCGTGTAAACCTCTTTATATCCTACTTTGTGATTAATTTTAAATGAAATCAGTTTAAATGTTAATTATATAATTTATTGGAGATTGAAAAGTAATTAATTTTTGTAATCTGTGTTGTTTGTCTACCTGTGACCACGGATTACTGAAATTTCTTCGAAACGTCGGGTTTCTAAAATGTATTTTCGAATACCAAAGATATATGCTATTAATCTGGTTAAAATAATTTCAACGACGCGAGGCAACTAGAAAATTTTGGCAGTAGTTTGAAATAATAGACAAATGGAAATAATTTAAATATAATTATTCCCCATATGGGAATCGAATCCACAATCAACCGCGTTTACATTCGTTTACGCTGCGCCAGGATGGGCTATAAATATTGATATCACAGGTTTTTTTATATAAGATTACAGTCCGATAAATTGACGTTCATTCATTTTAATAGCTATATAAGTACTATATAAGTTTATCGTTATATGAAATAAATTAAATGAGTATGTATTAGGAACGTACAAAAAAGCATTTGATATGAAATATGTAGAAATTTTCAATCTTGTAATAATTTTAGAAATATTACTTGTAGAATGATGCTCTTTGTTTAAACTTGGTTGACTTTTATCTTTCACCACTGTATATATATCGCCCCTATCTATGCCGCACAATTTAGATAATACTAGCTGTGCCCGTTACTTCATCCGAGTGGAATTCTAAAATAAAGGCCTAGGATAGCTATCTGCCAGTAAAAGTCCCGTTAAAATCAGTCCAGTAGTTCCAGAGATTAGCCGGAACAGACAGAGAGACAGACAAAAATTATATGTACGAATACATACATATGCATATAGTATAAAGTGGTTATTTTATTTTTACAAATAGACACTCCAATTCTATTTATTTATTTTTATTTATTACATTGGTGGAACAGAACGGCGCGCGTCGCGACTTGTTTAACAAAAGCAGCCAAATACATTTATTATTAATATATAATAATTACTTCGAGGAGGATCGAACTCCTAATTTTAGCCTTTTCCGTCAGACGTTGTCCCACTGCGCAATGATGACCTGAACCTCATAATAGAAATATTAGAGAAAAAAAATATTAAAAAAAAAATGAAAGTGGTATTCACACACTTAGGAAACGTATAAAAATCCGAACCCGCGTTTCTTGGAAACCGTCCAAGATGGCGTAATAAGATTATAATACGTTTTCTAAACTAATTTAACTAATTAAAAATATCTTTGTCAATTTTTTACAATAGTTTATAAGTGATCGTAGGCGTGGCGGTGAAGTGGATGGTGACCGGGATGACATTACTGACGTTAACAGTAAGTAAATTCAGGTGTATTTTATGGTGCGAATAGGAAATTGTGTGATAAAAAACTAAAAATGTTAAGTAACAGCATTTCATTCAAGAATAAAATATGCGGAATTAAGTTCATGTGATCATATTAAACTATAAAATTGTATTTTTAACATTTTTTAAAATGTTTTTCACACACTTAGGAAATTAAAAAAGATATTTATAGAAAACGTAGAAACACTTGAACGCAACATGATTTGAACGCATGGCTTCGCGGTCAGAGAGCTTGGATGGTTTCCAAGAGGCGCGGGTTCAATACCGCTGCCTTCAAATTTTTATACGTTTTCTAAAAATATATTTAACAAAAATTGAAACTTTTACATTTGAAAAGAGTGGCTGAGCTGGCGTTTCTTACTGACTATTCTCAGCAGTATTGCTTTAGGAGCCGGTAGTAGTTACAAATTCAATGCGATTGAAAAGTGCTTGGGAAAGTATATACTTTCCCAAATTAGTCTTTATGGCGATAAAGCCATAAATACTAATTTTAATTTATTATCGATTAACTCTAAAATAATAAAATTTACTTTCAAACGCAGTCTTCTAATCTCAAAACAAGTGAAACTAGAATATTATATAAATATGTATGAACTATGTAGGTACATATATTTATTATAAAGGCTTAAAATAATTTCCGTTTAAAGTAAAACATAACTCCTTATCTAAGTTTTCTTCTTGAAAAAGGATGTTTTAAAATAGAAATTCGAAATTCAATCGTAAATCTGAAAGTTTAGCGCGAACAACTATTAAGGCTCAGGCTGGACGCTTGATATTTACAGCACTTCAACTTTTCAGCATAAGTTACACACTATCTATTATAATTGACGTTATCTAAAAAATATTTTAATATTTAAAGCTAGAAATAAAGTTCAATTTTGTTTTCCATACATCCACCAGGCCATTTTGGCGCAGTGGGACAGCGTCTGAGCTTAAAATCGATTGCGAAATCGAATAGGTTGTGGGTTCGATCTCCATCCGGGGAAATTACTTTCATTTTTCAGCTTTAGCTCTAGGTAATGCGCGGTGTTAACGTCCACTATTAAACATGTAATTCGGAAAATGCGGAAAAGTGACTGGACTTAGGACTTTCAACATACAAAAAAATAAACATTTTTCTACTAAATCATTCCGGTCTATAAACTATAACTATAAGGT
Organism: Podotricha telesiphe; assembly: GCA_038994665.1. Lineage (NCBI taxonomy): Eukaryota > Metazoa > Arthropoda > Insecta > Lepidoptera > Nymphalidae > Podotricha > Podotricha telesiphe. The sequence goes on along the minus strand of JAOYRR010000129.1, from coordinate 779,937 downwards.
AAAGAAAAAAACGTTATCCCATAGTTTAAGTAAATATTAAAGGTACTTTTTTATTGCCAGTGATTAAAGTTAGGTTCAATTTATATTTTGTCCTCAAATAAAAATCAATCTAGTGGAAAGCTTGGAGTATGCTATTTTTCAGCGTCGAGTGTTTTAGATTAAATGTTTTGCGGTTTACTGAATTCGGTACATTCGGTGTAGAAGTATCACTGCTTTTTATATATATTTGGACAGCTTTTCACTTTCTCACGCTCAGTAGGCCAAGCAAAGGATTCTAGCCATTGCGTGTTGAGAAGTGGAAGTCAAAGCCCGCTTTACCTTACAAAAATGAGAAAATGAAAATAATTTAAACACAATCATGCAGGGTTTGAAGTCATAACCATCGCGCTTACAATCGGAAGCTGTCCCATTGCGATATAATAGCCTCTAATTTATTTTATATACATATATAATCGATAATGGTATAAATAAACATTTTTAGGAAATTTCCTGTGTACTTTATGTACACTTTAAAAAGTGTAAAAAAAATATAAAGATGCCGTTGTGAAATGGCCGACATCACGCGCTATGAATGTAGGCTCCATGTTCCCTCAATGAATTAAAAAGTATGTTAATTTGTTCAGTCTGAGCAGGGCGCTGTCTTTAAAACGGACAAAAAAATTGTTTCATTCGAATAATGCAGTATGATAGGATTAGAATTTTAAATTTGCGTTTATTTTTGACACCAATAAATTGAATATGAATATTTGAATATGGCGAAATAAAGTTTCAATACTTATGAGTTATTTTTTAAACGTGTGCACGCTTTTTACCGCTTAGCAGGATACGCAGAAAGAACCTAGTGTCAAGACACTCAGTTCTCCACTTTCCGCCCGAATCCAAGAGACATTACGTGTTAAGTCGCGGAACTCAACACCTCGCTTAGGCACCAGAGCTCAGAAATGAAATAATTGAAATATAAACATTACCCCAAGTGGGAAAAGAAACCACGACCATCGCGTATATACTCTGATGCTGTCACACTGGCTCACAATTGCCTCTCTTCAAACGCATTGTTATTTTGTGTTTTCTTCTAATAGAAGAATGAAATATATATGTATAATATATAATATAATTTATCTAATGATTTTGTAACTTTTCAAATACATCCTTTTGAACAAAATAGACAATAAATAATAAAACTTTCTTCTTGCTTCTGCTGCAAGAAACATTATTTTCTTTTTCACTTGTATAGAAGTCTAGTCAAACTTTTCTACGTCCCCATTAACTAATTACAGAGCAAGTTCTACAGAATATCCCGTTGAAGAGGTGCCTTATTGGTTGTAGGTTCAGTTCTTATTTTAGTTCTTTATACTTTAATACTTTGTGTATTTTTTTTGAGAATTTTAATATGAAAAGTTCGGTCCAGTTTGGCCAAGCAAGACAACACAACAGTCCACCTGTGACCAATGTACTAACTGAGCTACTGTAGAGTGCTCGAAACGTAGTTTCCTAAAATGTATATTTGAATACCAAAATATATACGATTAATTCGACCGAAAAAAAAATATATACGAAAAACCGACGAGTAAGTGCATTTCTACTCTTATGGTTAGAATTTCTGTTCAATTATTTATGGGACTACATTTAGAGCATATGATAGCTATTAAAAAAAATATCAAAATACTGTCCGTTTGTATATTAAAAAACAGCTTTTTACTAAATGCGTATTTATACACAGTTCCTATACCAAAATAATATAAAAAAAAACAACAAAACACTTATTCATTAAATACTTTCCTTTGTTATTGTATTATCATAGTATAGTCCATACATAATAAATATGGTATAATCTAACGGTTTTAAGTTTTAATAGCATTTTTCCATTAGCCGTCATCATTGTTAGCGGCTCGTGTGTTGTGGTCGCGGTTACAACTCTCGATTCAATAACTTTGTATTGAGAGATCGGTATTTGTGAATATTGTTAGCAATATTGGAGTACAAATTACAATTGAGGCCTACGTGTTGCAGTGGCTCTGTGTCAGATTGTAAGCTATGATTTAGAGTCCACTCCCGAGGAAATAGAATTTAATAAAAAAAAAGAACTAATTGCGGAGCTTAGTTCCGCCACTTAGGACATTTTTAATAAATTGGGCAGAAAGCTGAGAACTGATTATCTTAATTAGGGTGCACGAAACTATATATTGGAATAAATCATATAAAACGTAAAGTTCCAAATCGAATGCATTATTCAAATACATTATAACTAGCTCTTAGTCCTATATAGCAAATATGGCTACATAAATTTAACAGAAGGCCTTATAACAGTGTAATATTAATACTGTTTAATCGTTCTCGTCACGTAAGAGCTAAATTGCTCTTATGAGACGAGAACGATACGATATTGTTATTATATTAAAGACAAATTTAACTATTCTTCTATAACCTTTTTAAATACTCATTATTTTTTCCTTGGAGTCAATCGAGTAGAGTGCTTTAGTAAAGTATGATTATAAAATTCTTAAGAAGAAGTGTAATGAAGCTTGCCTACTTTTTCATTAAGTAGCATCTTCATATGCTTTACATAATTAAAATGAGTGGTGTGATTCCGTAAACTGCATTAAATATGTTTAAAAATACTCCATATTACAGTTCTAATGGACGTTAAAACGTTGAATAAGTGATCTCTGATATCGTCACACTGTTAGATAGGTCCGAGCGGTTAAAAGTTACAAACAGACATCAATATATAATAAGCTAAGTATGGTATATATATATATGCAAGTAAAATCATATGAACAAAAATCTATTCATGAAATATTTCCCTGCATCCTTCCCTCCCAGCATTCAGAATGGTCCCGGTAAAATGCTTTGCTACTGAAAATTTAGTTTTACTAAAGCAACAATCTTTTACTGTAGTCGTATCGTAATGAGTACATTATATGTATCTTGTGTAAAGGGGACTGCGGGGATGGATACTAATGATTTATTAATAGACAACACACGGCGAGTTTACCTTAGAGTTAGATATGAAATGTGACGTATTTTGAAAGGGTTTTTGCCATATTAGACGCCGACGTTTTTTATACGTTTGTGACTTCCGAAGTATGGAGTGGACATGTATTATCTCGCTTAATGAGGTTTTTACACACATAACAATGATTATTTTAATTTAAAGAAATTACCAAGCTATATTCCTTGAAAAACACTTATTTAAAAAACGTATAAAAATTTAAACGCAGCGGGAAAAAGTTTTTATTCCTTTTCTAAATATGTCTTTTTAAATTTCCTAAGTGTGCACACTTTAAAAAAATTTACAAACTATATTACTTGTATGACGGCCATAGTGCAGCAATAAGATATTGTCTGACCGTAAACGCGGTTGTGGATTCGATTCCCACTTGAGGAATGATTTATGATTAAATATAAATTATTTACACATCTCAGATCTCACGTCTTTTGTTAGGTACCTTGACAAAGCGCGGAGTTGAGTTCCGCGACACGCAATGTTTAGATTGCAGGCGAATAGGTGAGAACAGAGTGTTTTGTCACTAGGTTCTCTCTGACTACCCTACTATGGGAGAAACAGTGTGAGGCTGATAAAAAAATGTACAATTAAAATACTGTATAACTGTATACATTAATTGACTTACATTAATAGGGTTAACCAAAGACGGTTTAAAAGCTGCTACGATCAAATTTCGATCAACGGAATTTTATGTTATTTCATAGTTTCCTAATTCTAAGTGAGCAAAATATTACATCAACAGATATGATTAGTTCATTTATTTGTAAACATAATATTACTTAAAAAATATATCAATAATTAATGACTATCTGCTTTAGATCAGTTTGATAATATTACTTTGAACTACTAAATAACTTCCAAAATCTACCGAAAAACGCATCGTTCATCGCTTCATTGGATATAAGGCGAAAAATAGCTTTATTGAGTATAAGTAAATCTGTTAATGTAATCAAGAAAAAAAAAACGACTATAAGTAGAAGACTAAAAGTATTAATTGTAACTGCGTTGAAAGTCTGTAAGTAGTGTTGAAAGTAAGAAAGTATATCTTTATCGTTATCACTGAAATAATTTGACCACTGTAGATAGAGCTGCTTTCCGAAAAACTTATTAAATACAATACATATATATTTATAACTTAGCTTAAAATATTGTATATTTATATAGAACATGTTAAAGAATCATCGTTAACATCTCAGCGTCTTATCAAGTTTTAAATTTTGTAACGGAGAATTTTGAACTATCCAGCACAACTTATCTCAGCAATTATTTATCTATGAATATGTGTTACAAGAATTTATTTTTGCAACTTCACACCTTTTTCTAGCATAGCAGAAAACGCTGAGCGAACCTAGTGTCAAGACACTCCGCTTTACGTCCACATTTGAGACATTTCGTGTTGAAAGTGAACGCCGCGCATACAAGAACATTTACCACATAAATTATATTTAAAGCGACTATCTTACATTCTTTTATATGTCGTATGCTGTTTAAAGTACTGAGTTATCTGCTAACATTCCCTTGTGACGTGTACCGCTTCGGGGCAACTAAGCCTTGTATAGACCGCAAAATGTTTCAAAGAAATATTTCTTGTTTGCCGTTCCGTTAGAATATTCATATTTAATATTAAAAGTATATTATATTTTTATATACTTCACAGATAAAAAAGAAAATGTAAGCTAATTAAGCTCATTAATTTACATAATTACAAACGAGTGTAGTATTATTGTTTTTTTATATATTAAAACAAATATGCTTAAATATAATGTGTAAAGCAATCGTGGAGCAGTGGGACAGCGCCTGACTGTAAATTTAATGGTGTAATATTTTTAACATTTTTTAAAGTGTTATTCGCACACTAAGGAAATTGAAAAATACATATTTAGAAAACGTATAAAAATTTGAACGCAGCGGGATGTGAACCCGCGCCTCTTGAAAACCATTTTTTTTTTTTTTTTTTTTTTTTTTTTTTTTTTTTTTTTTTTTTTTTTTTTTTTTTTTTTTTTTTTTTTTTTTTTTTTTTTTTTTTTTTTTTTTTTTTATCCCGCTGCGTTCAAATTTTTATACGTTTTCTAAATATGTATTTTTTAATGGTGTCAATATGATCCCCACTCTGGAGAATGGTTGTATTCTAATTATTTTAATTTATCTAATCAAATAAGAGAAATTGCAGCGTTGGGTTCCGCACTCGAACATGTAATGTTTCGTTTTCGGGTGGAAAAAAGACCACTTTTAAAAAGCAAAATTTCAAACAATTAGTAATTGTTTGTATACATACAAAACGTAAACATTCATCTATATCTGAACTTTATAAAATTTTGCATAAATAACAAAAAAATACGACGCACTGTACAAAGGGAAATTTTTTAACCAATTCGATTTTCTTCAAGAGGGTAGGCGTTCCCCTTGCTCCTTTGATGTTATGATTGGGTTATATTCTGTATAATGATAACAGAAAAATGCATTTCTCGTTCAAAACGAATTGTCAGGGTCTTCAAAGTATTTTGACAGTGAATTACTCGCAAATAACGTTTTGAGGGCTTTAAGCAGGGTATTAAAATAAAAAAGTAATACAATTGGTTGTTTTCGGTTTTAAGGCACGTATAATGTAGAACCTTTTTATAATAAAACGTCTTTTAACTATGTACCAATTATGTTTCATGCAGCTAAAGCTTATTTTTCTCATCTCTTTTTGTCACAGAAATGAACGACGATGAGAACACACCGGTGGATCATCATATGATTTTTTCCTTATAAGCCTTTTGTGACGAACATTTTAACCAAAGAAGTAGGTGGTTTGTTTTGTATATATGTTAAAGAGAGTGAAAAAGAATATAATAAATAACGTTACTAGTATAAAAAATTTTTGAAAGCACGAAGTTCGAGACCTTATTACCAACGTTAACATTGCTACGAAAGACTTGAGAATAGCGAATATAATTTAAAGTACACAAAACTTACTCTAGTAAAGCTCTAAGCTAGAAAGAAGCTATAGAGTGACTGAAAACTTTTCAAAGCGTTTCCAATATTTTTAAAAATTACTTGGTTGCTTGTCACTCATCGGTCAGAGTAAGGGTGAAAATAGTAGTCAAAATAATGTGCTTGTATTGTATGGAAAGTCGTAGGTAATTGTAGTTTATGTAGACGTAAGTCATTAATGAATCAGTACTTCTTTTTTAAACCTTGCTGTATGAAGATAAGATAAAATTGAATAATATATCTATGTAAAAGATATTTATGAAATAAAAAGTTAAATTGCTTATTTAATCTATGTACTTTATTTCCAAGGAAAAATAAATAACGGCGATAGAAAAGAATCTAACGACTAATGGCAAGCAATTCGTTCAAGATGCCGCCCACACTAATGTTTCTCGCCAAGGGTTAGTTAAATAAAATATTTTATCCGCTTTCGCAGCAAACCTCAAAAGTATCCATTAATGTACAATGAACAAAGCAAATTATTTATTTTCAAAATTCTTTAATTTCTAGTGAATAAGGTTTATATTACAGTAGAATTATGATTTCGCCCACCGTACCCGATATAGAACAAATGTAAGTAAAAGCTTATACTGATTTATGGTACATACGTGCTTCTTTTTGTCGGATGAGATCTTTAAAGTAGGCATATCGTATGTCATAAAACTGATAGAGACTTCTTAATTCATTAATAACAGTTTAGTAGCGAAACATTTTTCTGACGAGTATTTTGCTCTTCATCCTAATAAACTACCGTGTGGCAGTTGTGATGTTTCGAAATTCGAGTTGAACTTGTGATATATGTCTAAATTCTACCTGAAAAATAATCATTACAAAAATAATCTATACATATAATAAAAATGTATCGATGTGTAATTAATATATTACTAAGGGATTATATTATCAATATAATAGACCCCAAAACAATGATTATTAATTTTCTTTACTGTTTGTTTGTGCATGCTAATCTCAGAACCGGCTTAACCAGTTTAAATGCAATTTCAATCGGTTCATAAACAAAAAAGTTATACCTATGAAATTGTAAATTTAATCAAAGTTTGTGATTTAAGTGACAACGCGGGTGGGCGAAAATACGAAATATTATATTTTGAAATGAAACTATTTTAAACGGATTAATTGCGTATAATTTCGGTATTCGAAAATACATTTTTAGAACCCGACGTTTCGAACACTTTACAGTAGTCCGTGGTCACAGGTAGACTGACCACCTGGGTCCCATCTGGGACCCAATAATGAAAACTTTGAAGTCTCAATCCCATCACACCAGAGATAAAGATACAGTCAGCTCATTTTGCAAGAATCCAGGGCAGTACGCGAGGCAACTAAGAAATCGTTGGCGGTAGTTTGAGATAATAATTGGTATCGAATGACAGACAAGTGCCACCTCAGTCTACCTGTGACCACGGACTACTGTAAAGTGTTCGAAACGTCGGGTTCTAAAAATATATTTACGAATACCGAAATTATACGCGATTAATCCGTTTAAAATAGTTTCATTTCAAAATGTGTTATAATCGCGAAAATCAAAGAACTTATTACGAAATATTATATCGAGCGGGTCGCTAGTAAGAAATGATATACATACAATACTAAATATACATCTACAGGAATGACTACCCATTTAATCTAATTAATTACCTCAAAAATTGGGTAACTTTACAACCAAAAGTTCTAAGACTATTGATCAAGAATATATTTATTGATCAATCCTTGGATATGACAACACAATACCAATGGAAAATATTATTCAGGAATGAATTTTACATGGACACCGACCGGGATTTAAGTCTTACATACATATTTGTATAACAGACGTCCGTCCCGGATCAAATATGACGAATGTTTTAACGAGTGTCCGTCCATGCATGGTTTTGGGCTCAATAGACAATGTAATCAGTCTGCTGCTGTATTTTTATGTGAAACACTTTTTTTTTAGCTTCACGTTTTTCACGCACGGGAAAAAGGCAAAGAGAACCTGCTATCAAAACCCACTTTCCTCCATTTTTCCACCCGAATCTGAGACATTGTGTGTTGAGAGTACTCAGCGCCGCGCTTTGTCTTGTCACCAGAGCGGTAATGAAAATATAAATTTCTCTGAGTGGGAATCGAACCCACAACCATCTCGTATACAGTTAGACACGGTACTCTGCTGAGTACTCCCACGATAGTCTCAATATTTCATAATATACAAAATTTATATTTGTTCGCTTTTCGGTGTTGGATCACTATTAATTTTTTTTAGTTAATATGAAGGAAACCATATAAAAACTACTTTTAACATTTTTAAAGACACTTACGATGTCTATAAATGGTATATGAGCTTACACGCTCGGCGCGAGTTCCGCTAAGACTCGAGCCCGAGCATAAAATAATTTTAGAAGTAAGTTAAAATAAATTATAATAAGCGTATAAGAACTTCAACGTAGCTGGATAGTATAGCTTAGTTATCTGAGCGCTTGGACTGTTTCCAACAGGTGCAAGTTCAAGTCCAGAAATATTCAAAATTTATTCGCTTGCTAAAATATTTTTTTATATAAATTAGCCTACATGTTTAGTAGTTATTATATTATATTAAAATACTATATTATAGTATAAATTAACATATTGTTTTCTTATTCATAGATTGAAAAGGTAATTGTCATATATATAAATGCTTAATAGATACTCACATGACACGCGCGAATAGCATCTGTTTAGCGACTCGCTGCACATTTAGGTACATTAGCATATTAATTAATAGTGTGTGAAGGATGTCTATATATACTAATTGGAATTAACATGAATTGTTTAGGACAAGGCAAAATCTCCTTAATAAAAACTTCTTTTATATTAATTACACATAAAAAACAACAATTGTCAAGATCGATTACTTAACTAAGTCTCTGTTTGAAAGGGAAATTATTTCACAGTTTTTTTACCATGACAGATAGAAAAAGGCATATTTAGAAAACGTATAAAAATTTGAACGCAGCGGGTTCACACTTTCCGCCAAAATTCTAGATATGACGTGTCAAGTTTCGGATCTAAACCTAGCGCTTTGTCTCTGCAAGTAAAACAAATTGTTAAATCAAAAGTTAAATATAAAAATGTATTTATCATATCTAAATATGTCTTTTTAAGTAAAAAAAAAATATGTATGTATCATATTGGAGCATATAAGGTAATTTAGCTTTTCCTTTCAGGGCACGTCATATGAAGAGGTTTACTGAAGGTTTTTACTGTGGGCCGTTTATTATAAACTTTATGGTAGCATAAAGCATAAAATAATGGAGTATTTTTACAACCCGAAGCTGTAAAACACCTTTTATGATTGTGATAACATCGCTATTGGATATTTGGCGCGTGTGTGGCGTTTAATATGGACGCTTGGGATTTATAATTAAGATTCTACTTTTCTTGATTTGGTAAATTAGTTTTCTTAAAAATATTCATATTAGTTCATGATAATATATCAAAATCATATAAGGCTAGACTATTTAATTTTTGTCGGTATAAAAAAAAAATATGTTTTGAATATAGAAGTGTTTAATGTAGTTTGAAAAGGCTATATTAATGAGGCTCTTTTAAAAAATATTTTAGTATATGGATAGCAAAATTATGTTAATAAGTACCTTAGTCTATTTTTAGGAAACGTAATAATATTTATAAAAACAAAAATAAGTTGTAATAACCGCATAACATTTTGACGTAGCCGGATGTAGAACTCGTGGCTGAGCTGTCAAAGCGCTTGGACGGTTTCCGAGAGGCGCGGTTTCGAACTCCGCTGCGTTCAAATTTTGATACGTTTTCTATAAATGTTTTTCAATAGCCTAAGTGTGTGAATAACACATTGAAAATGTTACAATAAGTATCACGTTTTTGACCCCTCACTTTTTAGTTCATGTTCAGATATATTGCAGATTTGTTGATCTGTTATTTACTACTTAGAGGCATGTTGAGGAGAGCATGAGCTATTAAGCATTGAGCGGCATTAAATTTCGGCGTTCCGCCACACAAAACACAGTCCCTTACAATCGAGTGGAAAAGGAAGAACGGAGTGTTTCACCAGAGGTTTCTCTGCCCGACATGCGGAATAAAACCTGAGTATTTTCTATTTATTATAAACATATATATCTAGTGTATCAAATTCACGTAAGTATTGTATTGTAAGTATATTTTTCTTTTACTTTTCTATTCTATCCGAAAAAACGAAAAAGCAGAAATTGTCTATAAAACGAGCTAATTTAGATAGACGTAGTCAATCAGCTGTAACTGAAGCGAGATAAATTGCGTTAGTCCACAATCTGTGGTGCTTCATTGTTTTTTTCTATTTCATTTTACGTAATTTATCAAATTGCAATTTCAATCAATTTATAAACCTTTCAATTTGTTCACTTAAGGGTTTATTAAGGATAACTTAATAAGAAAAAAATATATTGTGTGTTTAAAACTAATTACAAAACATCAAGATAACTTATATTTTATTACATACTACGAAATCCGTGCAATTTGTACATTTCGGTTCGATCTCCACTCAATAGAACTATTATACAGGTTGACGGATACTTTAAATGAAAACATTTACTAAAAATTTATAAGTTATTTTTTCGAACAAAATAAATAATAATATAACCGTTATAAAATCAAACGCCATTTGTTACGTATGACGCAAGCGAACACTAACCTGTAACAGCGGCAGTTTATTTTGGTTTGATACAAAATTACAATTATGATTTAATTCATTTACTAATGGCACTGGTACATTAAATTTTAAATTTGTTCGATATGTTTAACTTGTTTCTCAATACACAAATTAATATGAGTCACAAGTTTTGCCTTAAACTGACAAGAAAACCCCTTAATATAGCATTTTTTTTTTGTTAGAACTTTGTGTAATAGTTTGTCGCAATAATTAATAAGAAGTAAATAGTTGTACGTATTCGTACAAGTACCTAAATACCAATATACTAAGCACTAAACAATAATAGTACTAAAATAAAATACAACTGCAGGTTAAGATTACATTCATTCAAACGAAAATCAATTCTATTATTTTGTAATGTTGGTTGATGAAACTTCGCGAAAAATCAAAATGCCTTTTATTTAAGATTTTAAATATTACGTTATATATTTGTAACTTCATCACGCCTTTAAATAAAGGATGTTGCATACATTCTGCTTTAACATACCTGTGCACATATCAATAGGCTTATAATTCATTATAATTTCGATGCAAACACAAAAAATACAACAAATAAGTGTGAAGTGAAGTGAAAACAAATAGTGAAGTATTATCACAATGTTATTACACAACATTTCTACTCATGATTTTTTAATGTCTAAATATGTTTTTGAGTAATGTAATCAATTATTGTTCACAGATATTTTATAAACTAAGTCAATAAATAATTTTGTAATACCAAAATGTAACATGGCGGCGATTGTCAAAATGTAACATGGCGGCGATTGTCAAAATGTAACATGGCGGCGAGTGTAATTCAAGTATGTCGTCCGACAGCCCTTGTCTTTCGTGGCAACTTCACGACAATCGAAAGTGTTATGTTTTGAAACAAGTGCAGAATAAATAGCCTCAACGTTTGTAATAAAATTAAATTATAATTTTGAAACTTTACTTATGATTTACACAAAAAAATGCATTATTTTTAAATAAAAATAATAAATTATTAAATAATTATTGTACGTCGTCGCCACATGCGCCGCGTTATTAAACTATATTCTTCTATTCTTTTCTTATTAAAAAAATATTAAAAAAATTACATAATACAAAGTATTGTAAATAATTATTCAATTTCATAAATCTATGCATAGTCTTGATAAGACTACGCATAGACCTATAAAATATTACAATTTTTTTAGTTATTTGAGTAAATTGTCAAAACATACGACTAAGTTCATTTGTGTTTACGTAATATGTTGTTAAATTTCTTGGACAATGGAAATTAGGTTTTCGGAATTTTAATTGTTAGCACTGTTTGAAATTATTTGGCTATTGTATATTATTTTGATATTGTATATAATTTTAAAATAATTTAGCAGAGTTGAGTTTCGCTACTCAAAGTGCAATGCCTATTTAGACAAAAATGAAGAATGGTGTCTCTTGGCACGAAGTTGTTATCTGAATTTTTTTATATGTGAGAAAAAGTGAAAAAGCGATAGCTAATTAGCACAAGTGCAGTTGTAAAAGCGTTGGTTTGATTCGGAACACAGTATCTATAATATATAAGTGAATTTGAACGTAGCAGAATTCGGACTTGCACATCTAGGAAACTATCTTGGACGCTTAGACAAAACTTATACGTAACTAACTACATTAAAAAAAAATTGACTTATATCAAAAATTACTTTAAGTTTATTTTATTTCTGTATTATATTTTTCAATTTAGTAATTGATTAATGTAGGCATGAAATAATTCCTCGTCATATAATTGATAGATTTAATTGAATACGTCTAGCCAAATTGAAGAAGTCTAGGCATTAAGTCGTCTGGGACCATAAATCATCTGTTTTAGAAGCTTAAAGCGTTTTCAAAAGAAATATTTACGCGGTGAATAAAATGTGCACTTATTAAGCTATTCATGTTTTAGTTTAGTTCCCACCCACTTTGGAGGCATCGCATGTAGAGCGGTGAAGCTTACGTTGCATTTTGGCTGACATGAGCAGAAAGAAAAATAATACATAATTCAGATCATTATTCATCAAACCCACAATCATTGCGTCAATATACAGACACTGTCCCGATACCGTATATTATACTAAATACGCCCGCAACTTTGTTTACATGGATATTATAATCCTTGCCATATCATTTACCATAAAGAAAAAGTTAAGTCCTGTCTTTTCCCGTTTCTGTAGGAATTTTAGGAAATTGTCTTTTATAGATTTTATAAGTTTTGGTGCGTTGTTTGGTGGAAATATGTACCCAATCTATAAGCTTTTATACGAATATATCAATTTACATAACATAATATACAGCAGCAGCTTACAATGCAAAGAGAAAACGGTTAGAAATTTGAAGTCTGTATATTTGCCTACGACTAAATTAAAGATTTTTTAAAAAAGTAGATTGTTTACTTTTTAATATTAATAATATTTCGACGTATTGTAAAATAAGGAAAAGAACGCCATAAAGGGTAATTTCTTTCTCAACGATATATTATTTTTGTAAATATATTGAAGCTTTAATCATTATCAATTTTTTTTTGTGCTTCACTTGCCGCTCAAGTTCAAGAAATTAGATCTTGAGGCTTAAAGTCACTCTTTGTCATATAAAAACGATAAAGTAAAAATAACTTCAAGATTATCCTTCTCCCGAGGGCGGTTCTAACCCACAACCACTGCGCTGACAGAGGCTGTCCCACTGCGCCGTGATGACCTCAATTATACAATAGTTTTCGACAACAGTATTCTACATCATTACTTTTTATATATTTTTTATGTAATTAAGATTTATTTATTATGCTTCGAATATTTTATATCGGATATGATGATGATGATCTTTTTATATTTTATATCTGATATCTTTTACTTATCAGATATAAAATATAGAGACTATGAAATCTTTCATCAAGATATCTTTCTTCGACATTTAAAATAAAATTCTATATATAGTTTGAAAGTAACAATGCAAGTCTGTATAAAAGTCAATCAGGAAAAACGACTTACAGCTGGACTGGCGATGCATTTAAGTCTACGAGCTGCCAGTCTGCTGTGAAATTGCTTGCTAATTGCGTTAAGCGAAAAGCTGTTTAGACTTATTTTCACATAAATTCAACTCCAGTTGTTTTCTATTATTTTCATTTAATGGTCGCCAATGAAAGTAGCTACACGTTTTATCCTGCATACGAAGGTCACTAGGTTTAGTGTCAAGACACTCCATTTTATTTGCTCTCCGACTTAATTGGGTTTTTTTTGTATTTGATGTTCATAAATATTTTAAAAATTATTTACACAAGTCGATTTATAAACTTTTATTATACATATGTTATAGATATATTCGTAACATGATTTTTGATTAAAGGGAACGGTATTTTCAGACTTTTCCCTTCCAATTTCGTAAATACGGTTGCGGAAGCTTAATTCATCAAAACAAGTGAATCGGAATCAGAGCCCAATCATCGTAACTAAGCTGGAGTCATTCCTACTTTATTCGTGACGTCTCGCGAGGCCTTGCCAAATTTTCCATGTGGCTTGTCAAAGAAAATTTATTAGGGAAACGAAAGCTCCCGATCGTGTACGAATAACAAACGTTACGTAAAATTAACGAAGTTTCTATTTATGTTGCAACGAAATTGGAGGATTTTGCGGTTAAATATTTATATTAAAATCTTGTGGTATTAAATTGGTTTCTGATTGTCTTGGTAAGTCCTTACCAATTGTAAATTCAATCAATATTTCATATATTAACTTATATTAAACTTAAATTGCTTTAATTTTATTCTTGAACATTAAATATTTTCAGAAATTATAATTATGAGTACTTTGTTTATTTGTTATTTATAGGAGTAGAGCGAGTGGACTCAGTGTTTTCCAACATTGTTTAATTTTTGCCCATTTGAGAGGCAATAATTTGTTATTAGTACAATTATAGCTTTTACGCGTAGTCTTATTTATATCACTATTACCTTTTCTTAGCTTCAGGCTTTTTCCCGAATGGCACCCTGCCAGGCAGAGAGAACCTAGTGTCAAGATACTCCATACTCCACTCTCGAATTCGAGGCATTGTGTGTGGAGTGGAAATAAAAATAAATAACTTGTGATCATTCCACCGAGTGGGAATCGAACCCACAACCAATCGAGTTTGCAATCAGACACTGTCTGCTGCAAATGTCATTAGTCGCTGTCTGTATAATAATAGAGCCATCTATATTACTGTTATAGAATACTCTGACTAGACTTTAATGTACCATGAAATACACTACGTAAAATAACCAAAAAATAAAACAAGTAGTATTTAGATAAAGTGTTCTTAAGCTGAGATAAGAAAGCTTAAACTGAGTCCTCAATCGACTGAAGTAAATTTCCTAGGTCCATCTAAGGACGTAAACTTGGCCAGTAAACAATAAAGGGCATTGTGAATTCACAGCACAGTGCGATCGGGCACGAAAATTTTCACCACTTTCTGGAAAATAAATTCCTTAGAACTTCGAAGACAAATAACATTTGTGAGCGATTTCGTGAAATTAGCTGTGTTTGAAGACCGACCGTGAGTGAAATTGTCACGAGGCATTTTACAGGAACAAAAGGATCGTGTACCAATTATAAGTATTTCTGCACATTATCTATTAAATAAATTACATAGCAGTTATTAAAATTATTTTTCAACAATTTCCTGTTCAACAACTTAAAATTTCTTCAACTTCCGCTCATAGCATGGTAGTCAGATAGAACCTAGAGTCAAGACGCTCCGCTAACCAATTTACGCCCGAGTCCGAGACGTTCCGTTGTCGTAATTCAACGCCGCGCTTTGTCTCAGGTACCAGAGCGAAGATATGGAAATATTTTAAATACAATAATACCCCGAATGGGAATCGAATCCCCAACCAATCGCGTTTACATATACGTGTACGCTTGCGTTTAGTCCCACTGAATTATTAATAATTTGGATTGTGTATTTTTAATAATGGTTTTGCATTTTTCCTTTTTCTATATATATTGACTAATAATTTCTAATAATTAAAAACCATCCAACCATCATACGTGGTTACGAAATCCTGTATGCTTATGTATTCGATATAAAAAAAATAACATCTAATTATATACATTTGTATACTTAAAAAAAATCTCACCAAAAGCACCCGATGTTTTGCATATTCCTCCACACAACGTACCTGTAACAGAAAAGATACAAAAATTAGGCACAAAATTCATGCCAACGTACGTAGCTACACCAGTATTAATGCGAATCGTCTATGATTGAATACACTTTGATTGGCTTGTTCATATCTCACTGGATGACGTCACGTCCGGTACAGTCACGTGGTCAATTTCCGGCCCAATTTCCGATGCAGGCACCCGGCATTTTGGGGGCGACGGTCGAGAAATTAAGATGTCTTATATACCTAATACCTAGATTAATTTACAAATATGATATATCAATATTATTAAAGTTTTTGCTGTTAAAATTTTATCGAATATTATATTAGAAGCTTCTAGTTATTTTTATATTTCAATTTCAATATTTTTGACTTTTTTTTTAGATTATTTCATGATATGTACATTTTTTATCTTTATATAAACCTCTTATAGTTTGCATTGCAGACAAATTCACACTCCGCCTAAATGATCAACTTTGATATGAACCCAAAATAGCAGCGTGGACACGCATTTAAAATGGTAAATATTACATATGTGGGTAGTTCTCACAAAATGTCGAAATTTACAATCAAAACATACAAGAAAAAAAATAGATTAATATTAATTTACTTCAAAAAATACATAGGATAAACATATAATTGTTAGTTTACGAGGTGGGTAATATGAATAATAATACTAATAATAAACGGTTTTAATATTTTTTATTATTCATATTTCAAAGACATCACTTTGAAATAAACATATCCAAGAAAAATAATTTTCAAAATTGTATATATATTTAAGCTCTAACTACATACAATGTTCAATAAGAACTAAATAACATCAAGAGTTACTCAAGTCTTCGTTAATCATTACTACAATGCAAAATGACTAAAAGGACGTGAACCAGATAATTTAAACAAGCAAATGGATATATAATGGTACATACGTACATACATAAAATTAAATTAATTAAAATTAATTACTTTCCCTCGTACAGAAATCTCGATATTGCTCGAATGTTTTCTTCTTAGTGGTAATCATTCGAAACTTCCTTTTGTGGTGAGTTTCGTTGTAAACTTCATTGTTTAAGCCCCATTATGCCTTCAGCGTCGATAAATTAATTGAAATCCATTCGCAAAAGTTTATTATTCAGTTGAAAATTCTCGACAGCTTTCCAAACTTACGAGATACGTACTTTGTACGCGTAGCTATAAGTTTATTATTATAGTGACTAAGTGAAATATCAAAATACAAAGGTTTTTTTGTCTTCAATAATTTCCATCGTTCACAAGGGTACCCTGTGAACTATACCTATACCTGTATTTTTAAAACTCTTTTTCGCTTTCTAGGGGTTGTTCTACATTTCTGTCTAGGTTAAAACCCACAACACATAGGTTTCAGTGAGACACATGTCAACTGTGTAACGATGGCATATTACTTTACATTTGAAACTTGAAGTTGTGATTATTATAGCAGATACTAGCAAACCACTCGCGGCTTCGCCTGTGCAAATTACACGACTTAACTATTTAGTTTTGATTTCCGCCCACGTTCTCAATTAAATAATAAACTTTGCTTAAATTTATAATTTTGTTTAAGTTGCATTGAAACTAGTTAAGCTGTTTCTAAGAGTAGCGTGCGTAAACGCACAGGCAAACAGAATAGATTGTTTTGGGTTCTAATACATTGATAAATGCCCTCAATAGTATATATGTTTAGAAGATAATACTACATTACATCAGATATATTTTTAACAATGCTTTCTTTAATACGTCAATTCTAATACATAATTTTCAACTTAAAACTCATTCTTTTATTAACCCTTTTCGTACGTTCAAAAGGATATTTTAACACCAAAAGAATTCATTTGCAGTTGAAATAAACGAATACATTATTACACTAAAAAAGTTTGATTTTGGCGCAACAAGCTCTACTTGAAATTAAATGCGCTAAAGAATTTGAAGTTCAAAAGATATACAATGAAAAGCTTTATATATCACCATATTATACAATCCATAGAGGCTTCCCATAGAAATCCACGGACCGGTATACAGGATCTTTATTAAAAATTTAAACACTTAAGTACACTTTGATCTTCCTCACTTTTCGCCTCTTACTCAAATATATTAGCATCAAAGGTTCTTCAGAATGGTCGATTTTGGAGTTCTACAATAAGCGTTCTTATTCACCTCAGTATAAGGCACACCCATCATCTTAATTTCGTTACGTCATTAGTACATCTCAAAGTTATTACAGCCGGCTACTGAATTAGTAATGCTTCCATTATGATGGCTTGAGTTATCCTTCCTAGAACGGAGCGAAAATCAATAGTTACTCAATTCTGTATGTAAGCAGCACCTTGTGAGATATAATAATTTAATTGGCCTGTTCCCTTAGTGGTCAAGGACTTAGGTTTCTAAGCCGACTATGCAACTGTGTTTAACTAGAAATATACAGGAATTTCGTAAAGATAAAGAAATATTTCAGCGAAAAGTAAAAGTTGAAATGAACAATTACGCAGCTATGATGTCACGGTCATAAATCAGAGGATGGGAGATTAACCGGGGCATATCTTCACCTAAACTGGATTTTGTCGGATGTCGTTCGACGTGGCGCGAATACATTAGCAAATGCTCCTCCGGTCGACTTATCAGGAAATCCAGACAAGATTGTAATCGTTCTTTGATACAGTCATTTTAAACGTAAAAGAAGAAAAAAGGTTGGAATGTTTATATTAGCATAAAATTTTTTTTTTACAATAATATTTAAATTTACTTGCATTGATGCTCGCCCGGTGGAATAAAGTTTTGTCAGACTGTTCATACATCTGTACATGGTGGACTAAATATTTATATGACAGTTAAAAGTTACACTAAGATACGTAGCACTGTTTACATTCAAAATATGTACTTCTGTTTTCTTAGTTAAACATATGCGGCGTAGTGAACGGCGACCCAACACGCTATGCAATACAAGGGAAATATATATGTCTAAATTTTAAAAAAATACAGATTATAATTTTTGTTTTGTATTAAAAACTGAAAAAATACAGTTATGGGGACATAGTAGAAGTGAAAACTAATAACTTAGAATTCAAGTATTAAAATTTGAAATTTCACGTTTAAATTAAACCTATCAACATCAATCT
The DNA here is from genome assembly GCA_038994665.1 of Podotricha telesiphe. Taxonomy (NCBI): domain Eukaryota; kingdom Metazoa; phylum Arthropoda; class Insecta; order Lepidoptera; family Nymphalidae; genus Podotricha; species Podotricha telesiphe. The sequence goes on along the minus strand of JAOYRR010000129.1, from coordinate 760,993 downwards.
GTCAACATTTTTCTATGTATTGACATAAAATTATATTCGACATTAGTCGTTCGGTGACTATGACACGCCTAAAGAAGTTTTCACTAAAAAAAAAACTATTGACAATTTTAAAACAGCACATAAGGTCGATTCAAAATCTCGTGTAAACTGAAATTTCCTTTGATCCGCAGCGGGATGAAGGCACAACACAAATCTCGCATTACTGAACGCTCGATGCAATTTTTATAGTAACTTAATTTGTAAATATTTATTTACAGATATATGGTTTCATGAGTACTGTTTATTTTAAAGGATTTCAAGGCTTATTGAGTTAATTATTTGTAGGAAATAAGTCATTTATAAAGCTAACATCTTAGTTATATTCAATTTTAAATGTAACTAAAATTATATTCTTAAGATCACATCACATTTTAAGATCATCCACACAAGTCTTATTTAAAAACGTTTAGATATATACAACTAATTTAAATAAAACACGGCTTAAGGAATTTGAACGTAATGGGTCTTTAAAAATTGGCATATATTTGTATGTAAATAGTAGAATTTTAAAACGTTTCTTAACTAATATGTTCAACTTACTCGTATATTTTCTCGAAATATTTTATAATACGTCTCCAGAACTAATTCTAAATTGCACCCAATATTGCGAATTTGTGATCAACAAGTGTTTACGATAACATGTCCTGCATCTACAAAGATGAAAATTTCATTTTAAACAATTATAGTTATCATCTTCAATTGTTTCTGTATTCAAATTTATTCATCATGAAAATCTTGTTAAACTAGAAATTTTTGATCCGTGTTCCAATAGAATTTCAATTCAAGTTTTATATTTAAAAGAAAATATTTTCTATTAAAGCAGCCACATTTCACTGATGCTAGTGGCAACAATTTATCGTACATTCAGTTTGATTTGCATATGTACGAGTCACTGGCCATTTGCCGAGGTCTTTTCGACCGTGCGAATTAGGCTATGGTTGAGTGTTTAGCACCAATGTTTGATTTAGGGTAATAGCACTTATATTTTGACTTCGCATGTGATAAATATGATGTATGTTTCTATTAAATTATGTAAACATGTTGGTTTCTAATATTACATTATTTTTTTTCAATTACCAAACAAACAGAAGAACCGACAAATATAATAAACACTCCCTACCTACAATGTTATACTGAGCAGCTGTTTTTTATTTATTTTGATGAGTATTCCTTTGATTAAAATTCGAACCTATTATCCTTGTATGTGGTTAAGTACATCCCAAATGCGCCTTGAACACAAAAGCTATTAGAAAAATAATTTTCAAATTACCAAGACACCGTCCGCCACTCGCCGAAAAACATTAAATTTTCCGAAACTCCCTGAAAATCACACGTTAGTAGTTTTCAGTTAGGCGTAATCAGCGATTTCTCTCGCAAAATTAATAAAAATACATAGCAAATTTTAAGCTTATTTTTGCCTCCCCATCGTGGTGCAGTGTGACAGCATCTGCAAGCACGATTGGTTGTGGTTCTATACCCACTAGGATGATAATTTTTCATTTCTTCGCTCTGGTACACGATAAAGCACGGCGTTGAGTTCCGCCACTTAACACGCAAAGTTTACGAATTTGAGCGGAAAATGGAGAACGGAGTGTCTTGGCACTAGGTTCTCTCTGTACCCAGTTATGTGGGAAGAAGCGTGAAGGTGCAAAAAGAAATTATTGCCTCAGTGAACCGAAATCCAATAGTCGGTTTAGAGAAAGTACGAGTAAACTAAAGAAATACATTAAACAAGACACAGTGGATTGTACAAGCGTTTAAGTTCTCTAAGAGGCTGAGGACTTAATCTCGCTATTACTCGATCTGAACGATTGCTCTTATCCGTGCAACGTTCCAGGTTGCCGTTTAACTGTCGTAAAATATTGCAACTGTGTTTTTGGTGAATTCATGAATTCAAGTAGTTCTTGTTAAAAAAGGTTTGTAAAATAGGTATTTTTATTTTTATCTTATAGTAAAAGAGAGTAAGGGACACAAAGTCTGCACATTAATGGCTTTTTATGTGTTGTTAACTACATACAAATGATATCCGTTACACATAAGCTGCTATTTATATGTGCCATTTCCTGTGAGACTCCAGCATATTTATATTTAATATAATTGTTTATATATACTATAATAATGATGTTATTAAATTGGGTTGATTGAGCGTCAATTTATTTAAACTAGTAAGCAAAATATGTTTTCAATATATATTGAAGATGGAAAGTGAAGGAGTGTTTTAACAAACGATTCTCTCTGCCTATCTAAATATGCGAGATGCATGAACATTATGAATCCAAAACCATTATTATCAATCAGAAACGTTACACCTACGTGAGAACGGCATACATTTTCTTTTAAAAAAATATTTTCTTATATTTGAAGAAAAAATTACATTCTCGCCAGTTTTACATGAAGTTTATAAAAAGTAATGTCAGCCAACTACTATAGATACTAAAAGAGTACTGTACTTATTTTAAATATGTCGTATGTAAACTATTTTATATAACTTTATAATATAATTTTAATGCTTAGGTTGTAATACAAAACTGCAAAAAGAAATCATCCAGTCTGTTTTATGTTATTTATAATTATATGAAGTACTAATATATTTCTAAATATACTTTTTTTAGTTTATTTTTTAATTGTATTCATTTAATTTTTTTTTTGCACATTATTCACTTCCCGCTTTATACTGCTCTTTTCCACTTCCACAGGTTGGCTGGAGGGATCTCTTACAGATAGTCTTACCTTATTTGTTTTTTAAACAATAAAGAATATATATAACATAATAATATTATTTAAGGACCGCATAACAGGGTAGGCGCGAATGACGCGATTTGTCTTATGAGAGCAGGTAAATGAAAATAAATTAAATATTTTCTAAAGTTGGCATCGAACCCACAGGAATTGCGATCCACTGCGTCACAATGGTCACAATCACTTTTCACTTAAATATATCCTGGTAAAGTGGTGACAAGGTATATAGTCCGATTTATTTGCTTCGTCGCGTCTCCTAGTCGCTACAGTACTCGTAGTTGAAAGTTTACATAAGCGCCGGATAAAGTACTTGTGAGTCTTCTTGTAATCTCCTTTCTGAGCCAACTGAAGGGTAGAGCAAGTTAAATTAAAAAGGCTAATAAGCTATTGAATATTAACTTATGGATAATATTATAATAAGATAAATAATGAAATGGATAAGATGTTTATAGACTTTTGAAATGTTTTAGGGACACAAACGACCTGAGATATAAAAGGTCGATTTTAAGAATTGTGCCGTCGTGGCGCAATGAAACAGCGTCTAAATGCAAACGCGATTGATTGTGGGTTCAATTTCCACTCGAAGAAACGATTATATTTAAATTATTTTCATGTCTTTGTTCTTGTGGCGCGGCGCGGCGTTGAAGCATGAAGTGTCTTGAGACAATCTGACCCTTTTAATATATTTTTTAATGTTTATCACAAACTTAGGAAATTGAAAAACATATTTAGAAAACGTATAAATTTTTGTGGACTCAGCGGGATCCAGTCTCGCGCCTCTTGAAAACCATCCGCATGTCATGCCAAAATTTTTATACGTTTTCTAAATTTGTTGCTTAGACCCTGTTATGAAAAAAAAGTAAAGCCAAGAAGTCATAAATTTTACTAGGTAGATAAAAACTATATTCTATGAGAAAAAAAATCTAGTTGACACAATTTTTCATTTAGAAAGCCAAAAGGCAAATTGTGACGGCGGCGTACCATTATCAAACAATGCAGCATCCGTTCTCATCTATCCAGGATTAATAGTGGTACATAAAAATCGAATACCTTCTCGGGACCAGCTGTTTTATTGCTCGTCCTTTGATCGCGACAATGGCAACTGTAATAAAATTTCAAAAAAAAGAAACACACCCCATTGTAGGCATCCCCCTGCGGAGGTGAAATTTCAAATTGCGTTTATTTCAGTGAAACGGAACGTAATGTAAAGGTCGCATAAATCGCACCTATTAACTTTTTTCGGTGTGATTGTTACCAGAAACTTGGGCTAGCCTAAACTGGAATGTAATTTGGTCTCTAATAGCTTATTTGTAGCCTGAAGCGCTTCGACCGACGTGGGACTAGTCATGTTTGGATTAATAGTCGAAATGCCCACCTTCAGGCGATGTTCGAGATTGTGCTGCGGATATTACTAGAACGCCATAAAATCGAACGTCATAATTTTTTTCGTATTATTTGTAACATGCGACTTGCATAAGATTGAAAAAATAATATTTACTTTTTTATTATTTACTTAATGCATGAAAGGTATTATACACTTGCTCTACTACTTCTTGCTTCACGCTTTTTGTCTGATAGGCAGAGATAACACAGTGTCTAAACACTCCTTTCTCCACTTTCCAAACGAATACTCATTGTGTGTTGAGTAGCGGACTGGACGTAGGGCATTGTGTTTTCACCAGAGAGGAGAAATTAAAATAATTTATGTATAAACATTTCCCTCAATCAGTCGCATCCACAGTCAGCCGCTGTCACACTGTGACACTTATATATTTAAAAACGTTCAAACAACTAAATATCACAACGACCGTTGACCGTTTCAAGGTAAAAAAATATATACGAGTAGTATAGCAGTTACATATGAATATGTTCAATTAGCCTTTGTGTATATTAGTATTACAATTTTTTACTTTGTTTGAATAAATATAATACAATATAGGCAATTTTACTGTAGGTGATTTATATCTAAAACTAGGAACCCGCTCGCGGCTTTACCTGCATAGACTACACGACTAAACTATTTAGCTTTTTTACCCGCCCGCGTTCTCACTAAAATCATAAACTTTGCTTAACTTTATTTATGAACTGTATTACTGTTCTGGGGTCTATTATATTGATGACATTTTGTTTTCATATATTTCCCAAGTACAGACAACGATCAGTTACATTTTTATTATAGGTATGTATAGATAGATATCAATCAACCAAAATCAGTCAGAAGTTTAATAAAAAAAATTAAAATAACATATTATTACATTATATGTGTTTGTTTAAAAGCAACACGTCAACCGTCTGTAAATAGAAAGTTGAGTACTTAGTACTAACACAAGTGCTGTAAGCCAAGATTAAGAATTATAGGCAATTTAAAATCATTATTAAAATTTTGAATAATTAGGTATTTCATTGGCCAAATATTTGAATAAATTTATTTATTTGGCATTGATTTTGACTTAGAAAAGAAATTAAATTATCCTCTCATGAATTCATCGTGTGGCTGCCTCATGTTGTAAGTAGTAGAGCTCTGTGCAGTGCCTGGGACTAAGAACCCAATGGGCTTAAAGGGTCTGTTTTAAAATGCTCATTAAGGCTCGCTTCCATATTAGTGATTAGATCATTCACGTATTTGAAAGCAGCATACAGTTATAGTACATAGAAGTAAGCACAGCAAGTAGCCTGCATGGTGAACCTTCAAATGATGGCGTGGAATTACTCACGTATAATAAAACGTTATCGGGACCATTCGGACCGCTGTAAATTTGGACTTGGAAGCAATCCAAATTATCGTTTTTAAATAAAATTGAATATGTCTGTTTCATTGCTTAATTAGTATAAAAATTTGTTATTGTTGATAACTATGATTGCGTGCGACATGTATTTTGTTTGGTGTTTCTGGGGATTATTTTAGTCGACTCGATAAATATTGTTTGGAATTCATATATACATTATATACATAAATGTAAATAAAAAAATTGGGTATTGTAAAATATTTTTAGAAAACTTATAAAAACTTGAACGCAGCGGGATTCAAACCCGCGCCTCATTGGAAACCATCCAAGCGCTCTGATCGCTAAGCTATTCGTTCTACGCAAAACGCATGGCCAATTTTCATTTATGTGTGTAAATAACACTTTTAAAATGTTAACAATATTGGGTATTGTAGTTACAATTTAAAATAATAACATAAATCCGGAGTATTTAGTTAAAGTTCAAAAAGCTATACTTACCTATTCTCTTACTTGTTTTATTTTTCAAAATAACTTTAGTTGCTAGTGTTGCCATATTTAGTATTAAATACTTTTCTCGATATTATTAATTTATGATTTAAGAACTAAAATTTCCAAGCGCCGCGTCTTTTTTGATCGACAAAAATAAGATAGATAGAGAAAATATATTATTAAGACTCTGCTCTTTTTTTTCTAGTTCTAGTCCCAGTTAATTTCATTGATAACAAAATATGTTAAAATCACAAACAAGGCGGCGGGTAGCTGCTGGAGCATTTTTTCCTACGTAGTACATAGTTGCGTGCAAACGGCACATTAATCTGAATTAACGCCGACTACGCTTTCTGCCGATATATGCGAGCTTTTAAACTGCATTGCAGATAGCGAACAATAACCATCAAACGAATATCCTCTTTATTACTACGAGATATTGTCGACAATCCCACATATTATACAGCTATGGATATTACTTTGGGTGAATGCTCTGAATGATAGGATTTAATTCACTTTGTCGGTATCAAAAAGACTAATTTAAAATGTCCCCAGATAAGACCTGGGTCGAGATAAAGAAGTTATTAGCATATTATTAGAAAGTAGTATTGTTTCACATGCAAAGGCATAAATTTTCAGTGTTTCACATTAAAATACATTAGCTTTTTATTTATATGATCCCGAATGTATACATTAGTAATTTACCTATGGAGTAAATAAAGAATGTGTAAAATACAGACTTATTTGTGATATACGAGTATATATATTACATTGAAAATTTAAATTTGCAACAATATATATATATATATATATATATATATATATATATATACATGTAGTTGCAATTTTAAAACGTAACGGAACAAGCAACGGAAGCCGAGAGAACCTGATGACCTAGTTCTGCAATTTCCCACCCATCTATAAACTCCGTATTGTACTAAGCCTAACCATTTAGTATATATTTCTGGAGTATTATTTCAAGCAAAATGTTAATATTTTTAATACAAATAGGATAGTTTTAAACTTTTATTTAAGAGTAATTACAACAAACACATAAAAACTGTCGTAACCTAAGAATAAATAAACACAGAACTTCTGTTAACCATTTACAGCGTTGTTAAAAGTTAAATCACGTTTTCCATCTCGAAGAAAAATAGAAAGTACAAGAAATCGATTACGACCAACATACGGTTACGAATATTATAAATTGACCGACCGCAAAATCATCTGGCGTCGGGATTTAAATGAATAAATAATCGAGTTTCCGAATTTAGGGCAAATCTTCATAACGAGTTGAAAACAAATAAAGGCCGGGAAGTTATTATGCTGGCAATAAATAATAAAGCGAGCGGGTCCGTAGAGGCTCAAGTTTTAATATGAATGTTGTGTCGACGCCTGATGTCGGGTTAACGTGGATGTAAACACCTTAGTCGAAATGTAGCTAGTTCACCCGTTATGTACCCGGTCCCCTGCATCTTAGGTAACGATATATATAATACCTATTAGTTCAATATGAATGTTTGTTTGGCCATCAACTATAGCGCTATTGGTTGTGGTATTGGTGTGGTTTTGGGTTTTGGACCAATGATTATATTTAATTTCAGTTATCTGTTCTGGTAAGCTAAATACGTTAAGCTCCGCCAATCTATACGCAATGGTCTGTGTCGGGTGAAACGTGGAGAACTTGTAGTGTCTTGACACTGGATTCTTTCTTGACTACCCTGCTGTACGGCAAAAAGTGATCCAGTCTAATATCGGTAACCAAATAATATGCATTTAATTGTAGAATCAGTTTAGGGTTACGTCACACAAGAGGCGATGTCTGAATATAGTAGAATTTGTAATTGTAATAATTAAGGGCTCTCTTTTGAAGATGAAAAGCGAAGCCGAAGCGAAGCCCAGCGAGAAAGAACTGTAAAAACTAAAAATATTACCTCAATTTTAATATATTTATATATATTTATTTCAAACTGTTAAACATAATTTTACCATCTAGCAACGATAATTATTTTGATAATTATTTAAATTTAAAAAGAATATATTATTTTTAAAGTAATTTGTACAAAGTGAACAACATGTTTTAGAAAACATAATAAAATTTTGGACGTAGCGGTGCTCGAACCCGTGCCTTTTGGAAATCGTCCAGAAATAACCATAATAATAAGATCTCTTTTTCGCGATTTTTACACATTTTGAAATAAAACTATCTTTAACTGGATTAATCGCGTATAAAATATATTCAAAAATACATTTTAGAGGCATTCGTCTGTCAGTTGATACAATTATTATATCAAACTACCGCCAAAGATTAATAGTTCCATTTCAGAATTACCATGATAATAACAAATTTAATAAATTACCTGCATAATTATTACGGTAACTAAGCAAGCGACCAAATTCGTGAGTGGTCACACTGACTGCACTATTCAATTTGCACATTCAACAAAAAAAAACAAGAGTTGATTGAAATGTGTGTAAAAATAAGAAAAACAAACATATCCCTCGTGTATTCGGTAAAAATTGAAACTGAGAAATTCTTGTTTTAACGAACAATTTTTTGACGGTAAAATCAAAAGTCTCAAATGAATTTATATCTGTGAAAGAGGTTAATATAGGTTTTTCTTTACTTATGAACTGTATCGTAAATTGTTTAATTCATTATTTGTTTTTTTCTAGCGACTTCATCTGGGTAAAGTTTGGCTTCAGGGAAAAATTTAATTTCAATCGTATTCGTATCGTTCGATTCCCATTAGAGGTAATGATTATATTTAAATTATTTTCATTTCTCCCCTCTGATGACAACACAAAACGCGATGTCCGCCAGTCAACACGATATTTTTCAGATTTAGGCGGATAGTGGGGAACGGAACTGTCCACTGGGTTCTCTCTAAATACCCTGCTATATAGAAAAAAGGAACTTGATTATACGTAATTGAAAAATCCAAGTCTCTTCTAAATATATAAAACATTTTCTTAAATGACTGACTGCAAACAACACACAGCTGAAACTACTAGCCTTAGAAAATAGAAATAAGGCATGTAGATTGGTTAGGAAGTGTACGTGTAACTGTTAGCATAAGTGTAAGTGTGTGCGAAGGATCTTTTCATATTTTGAACTAAGTGATGATTTCATAAAATTCTTACAGAAATGTTAAGAAAGCGTTGTCCTGCCACAACACGAAGTGAAAACCATGAAAACATTATATAAAATATATAATATAAAAGAAATACAGGCAGTATTATTGTGCACAATACACATACTGCTAAAATTGCCTACATTAATCATGAGACCCTCAAGTATCTGCGGTTCTGCGATTTGGCCGTGATGACGTCACGGACGGACAGACAGACAGACAGAGTTACTTTTGTGTTAGTATCGATATGGTAAACGTGATTATATTCGATGAATATTCGTTACGGAAAACTGAATTAAATGAAGGGTTTACACTTTCAGTGCACAATGCATGTATATTGAAAACGAGTTGGTAATAAATTAAAATTAATTAGCATACTGACAGGAATAGCCACGCGATTATAATCGATTTGGCCACACTGATCAATTTGTAATTAAAAATAAATACGAACACACGAATAATTGAATGTTTAACGTCAAAACGGAAATGTGTAGTATGCATTTATGCTGAAAATCGATTTTGCTGCCTGCAATTTGGACAGAAATATTCCCTGGATGAGAAGACTTAAAAAATTTGTTCAATTGATTCGATTTAAGCCAGTTAAGTATTTCGCGAATGATAGATTTGCAAACGATTGTTTCAGGATTGGTAATCGCGTTAGATCGAATGGATAGATGGATAATGTGCAGTGAAAATTGATATAATCGCATTTAGTTTAATTTAAATATAATAAACATATTAGATTTCGTTTAATTTACAGAACATATTACTTCCTTATTGTTTGTTGCGTAGTCAAAGAGAGTAGTGCACCTGATGCTACTGTCATAGTATATCCTATCTACTTTGAAATGTCTATCTCAAAACAAATTATAATAAAGTAATAAAGTTTTTTATATTTAAACCACAAACAGACTCTATTAACATACCCCCCTGTCCTCCATTACTACAAGCAACGTAAGGAAAGCATCGTTGTATTTTCTGTTTTAATACCGAGAAACAATTTTAATTAAGAACTATTTCTCAAGCGGGAATCGAACACACGCTCGCAACAAGTGTGTGCAGTACCTTCTAAATTGCGCCATGAGGACGCTCACACATATAATATAGTAACAACTTCATATTTTTTATTATTATTGGTAAGCATCTACTATTTAACATTGAAATATAAAGATTTAATAACATTCGTTTAAGCTTAATCATGTATAAATGGTATTTTATTCAATTGAATGCATTTTGTTTATTACTCTATGGTGTTATATTCATTTAATTTACTATGTGGAAATATAATGCGAGTGTGGGTGCAGATACTTTACTTACTTAGTTATCTTAGTTTCTTTATGTTGAGTTTCTATCAGTTATAACATAAAATATATTATGGTACAGTTTGGATTCCATTAATTCTTGGATATGAAAAAAGTTATTTTTAGCACAGTAAAACTTTGTCTCTCACCAGAGCGAATAAATGAGGATAATTTAAATATAATCATTCTTCCGAGTGGAGATCGAACCCACAACCAACAGAGTTTATAGTTGGACGTTGCGTTGTAATTGTGTTACACTCAAGTAATAATTTAACTTGTCAAATTGAAAGTAGAGCAAAAATAAAAATTAAATAGAAGAAAAACAGAAACATATAAAAATAAGAAAACCTGAAAAATAGAAAATTTCTATTATATACAAATAAATAAAATTGGAGTGTTTGTAATATTAAAATAACCGCGTCTTACGAAATGTAGATGTATGTATATACAGTACATATACCAAAAAAATATTTCACATTTTTGTCTGTCTGTCTGTTTGCTCCGGCTTATCTCTATATAATAACAATATTACTAATTTTAATTACGGAACTTATTTTTTGACAATTCTGCCGGGACTTTCATTGGCAGATAGCTGATGTAATAAGAAGTAACTTAGGCTACTTTTTTTTTAGTGTCCATACAAGCCGACTAAACATGACGGTCAGACGGTCACACGTTAGATATAAGCATATTGATATAATAGTATCTGTTAAAATAGGCGAAAAGTAAAGAAGGCAGTGTTTGGCTCAAATTAACAATTATTTCCGTCATCTGAAACGATACCCCATTAGCATCGTCCTGTCTCGTCCAAATACCAAAATTAACATTCAAAGGGTGATCCACGACTCTTCCGCGCGAATATTTACATGAATATTTCGTTTCCGACCCCCAGGCCTCAGGCCTCAGGCCCCACGCCGCGGTCATACGTTAACGCGTACCGCTATTAATTTTTAATTTTCCTTTTATGACTTTTTTGTACTTTGTTTTTATTTGCCGTTTAAACTGGACGGTTTATTAAGCGCGCTTTTCATCGCTGAATGGGTTCGATGAATAAAATATCGCTGTATCAATATAGTTCGATTTCGTGAATAGGAACGTTTTTTTTTTGTTTTTGTGTGCATGCTCACACACTGGCTACAATTTTACTAACCAAAATAGTAACTGTTTTACCATTATTTTTTGCGAATTTTACTTTTTGTGTTTATTAGTCGCTAGGCAAAATATTAATCTATCTATATACCCTGTGTATATATATATATATATATATATATATGTGTGTGTGTGTGTGTGTGTGTGTGTGTGTGTGTGTGTGTGTGTTTGTTTGTGTGTGTGTGTGTGTGTCTGTGTGTGCGTGTGTGCGTGCGTGCGTGCGTGCGTGAGTGAGTGTGTGTGTGTACGGTTTACTTAACTGTAAAAAGGTAGAAGAGTAATTCAATAAATAATAGTTAATTTATTGCATTCTCTCAGTTACTTACTTTCTTTCATCAGACGTGTGTTTATTGATGCTAATTTATATAAATAGATGGCATTTTGGTGTATCAATCTGGAATACATACGATATACATACGATTCGATTTGAACGTCAAAAGAAGACATACTTAACAATTTTCATTGTTTGATATAAGCTCTACATATATGAATTAATTTAGCGCAAGTTTTCAGTAAAACCCACTGCACACTCAACAATAAGTCTAGCAAATGTGAAGCTACAATAGCAAGTATGGTCTTGTGCTATCCATTATATTACGCAAACACAAACGCGAACAAAGTAACCTCATCAGCTAAATGCACCGGCTGCGTTCTCTATAATTAGTCGGTAATAAAGAAACTGTTCAAAATATTTTGTACTATTTCCAATATTTATATAGATCTTGGATATGTAAATGTATTTAAATATATTGAAACTTTAAGACATTATACAAGTATGTAACTTAACATTTTATTGTGATTTTAAAGTAAATAAATGCCGATGAAATGAGTCTGTGTAAAAATACGTTATATTAAAAATCATTTCGTCGTTCCGTGTTACTTGTATTCAAATAGAATAATTTCATCTTTATGCTTTTTCCCGCATAACAGGATAGCCATAACGGGGCATATGCCTGAGTGAACGCATGAGTCGTGGGTACCAATCTATATTCAAGGAATGTTAAATATGAAATTATATATTATACTAGCGACCCGCTCGCGGCTTCGCCTGCGTAAACTACTTTGTTTTTCGCGTTTTTACTTAAATCACAAACTTTGCTTAAATTTATAATTTAAACGGTTATAACGCCGCGTATGTTGCCGCGCATTATAATGTCACCAAAGCAGAAAAAAGTTTATCGAATTATTATATTCGATTTATATTCGCGGCTATTACTGAAATAAAAATTGTCACATGAATTACAGTAACCTATATCTTTCAGTCGTTAAAAATTAAATTGTGTTCTCTATATAAAATGATATAAGTCGCGGCGAAGGCTGCATTTTTTGCATGACGTCGCATCTTATGCGGACTTTTAATCTTTTTTTAATAGCAATGTAGACACGAACGTAGTGTAACTTACATACATATAATAAAAATGCAGCTAATCGCGGCTGTCGTACATAGAAAATATACAAAAAAAATATGATTAGGGGCATATATCAGTATAATAGAACGATTTTTAATTAGCTTTTCTGTTTGTGCGTTTATCTGTTTGTCTGTGCGTTTGTGAACGATAATTCTATTTTTGACTATTGTATTTTGGTAATCTTCTCTTAACTTTAGTGTTTTTTAACTTAGTTCAGTGGTTCTTCCCTTAACTTTAGTTTGTAACCTTAGTGTTCATTTTCTTTCAATCGGTTCATAAATAAAAAAAAAGAACCATAAATGTAAACTACGTTAGTGATTTAAGTGTGAACGAGGGCAAGGAAAAAACGAAATAGTTTACGCTGGCAAAGCCGCGAGCGGGTCGCTAGTATAAATATAAAATACTTTTAAAATCTAAAACTGTTTTAAGATAATGTAAAAACCGACGAGATTATTATTTTATTAAATAGTATTATTACCCCTAGCACTTTGCGAAAAAGGCCCAATAAGAAACTGTGATCTACAATGACTGTTTTTGTCACTTTTCGCTGATTTAGATGACCTTATCGTCATAATATCCAGACTGAAAAATATATGCATATTGCATAGGTACATTAAAAACAGATCATTGTGGCGCAGTTCAATTCCAGCCACACGGAGAAATGAGCATAATTTAATTATTTTGTTTTCTCCGCTATAGAAAACAAGACAAAGCGCGGCGTTGAGTTGCACCTCCCAGAACGCAAGGTCTCGAATTCGGTTGGATAGTGGAGAACGGAATATCTGAACACTTCTCTCTAACGACTCTTCTAAATAGGATGAAGCGTTGAGCTGAAAATTATATGTATTAAAAAATATTAATATTTCATCTTATAATAGCCTCTTTATAAACATACACATAAAATTAATTCAATAAAACAAAAACAACTAGTAAATTGATTGAAAGATGTAGTTTAGAAAAATAATAGCCACTCGGGCTCCATAGTGCATACTTCACACTTAGTTAATTAGCCTGAAGTCTGAACCCAGGGCACCGACTGAGTAGTAGTGCGCTTAGCACAATTTATTATGTACCCCGCAGTCTGTTTAATATCTTATGGTGTTATGAATGAAAGTGCTCTACGTTAAGTTACTTAGGGGGCGTTTGTGAATGATATTTATAATATATCAGTGTTTATTACGTATTAATTTTATGAACACCGTTCCCAGCGCAGTTGACAAGTGCTCGATTAAATGTGGTAGATTTTGTTTATCAGCTTCAACTTTTAATCTGCATATGGGGTAGGTAAAAAGTACCTAGTGACATAGCTCCGTTCTCCACTTTTCACCCAAATTCGGAATTCAACGTCACGCTTAGTCTTGAAAGAACATAGAAATAAATATAATTAAAATTTTATAGTAATTGAATATAATAAACCATTCACCTAAGTGGGAATCGAGTCCACAACCATTGCTATTGGAATCGGTTGAGATATTAAGAAACAACAATTGATAAATTGTTATGATATTTTACTATTTTCTCCGACAAATTAATTTAAAAAAAATTGTGCAACTCACGCTTTTAGAACTGTGACATTAATTGTCGTCAATGATGAAGAAGATGATGAAGATGACAGCAATATATGCGTGGTAATAAGTATTACATGTTTTTTGTTAAAAAATATGTTTTTCCATTTCCTAAGTGTGTGAATGTTATGTAAATGTGTGTGTTAAAAATATTTAATAAATAGCATTCTGTCTTATCAAACGATTGTTCGTAAAATAATCTTTGGGTAGCAGAAATTTGTAAAAATCTCTGTACAGAGATGTTAACAACAAATATAAATTGTAATAAGCGTATAATAATTTCGAAGTAGCTGGATGTAACGCATGGCTTAGCGGTCAGAGCGCTTGCACGGTTTTCAAGAGGCGCAGGTTCGAATCCCGCTGCGTTCAAATATTTATACGTTTTCTAAATATATGTATTACACACACTACTATACTATGTTTGAAGTACACACACTTTTGCACAAAGTGACGTACATGTACGAATTTGACATGTCAATTTCATAACATCCTTCTAAATGGGTGAGAAAAATACAATTTATTTTTAAGTTACACTTTAAAGTTACATTTTTCAACATCAAGTTAGCCGATTCCTTCTTAGAAAAACCGTAAATAGGCAAGTGTAATTAATTTATCATACGTCACATCTGACTCTAAGCCATTGCATTTTCCAGGGTAGCTCTAAAATCAGACTATTATGGACAATCCGAAAACGTTATTGAAATAAAACTGGAAATGGTATTTTTCTTTTTTTAATTGATAACTTCAAACTACGTCATTATAAACTACGCTATTACATATAACTATTATACACGTGAATTTGTAAATTATTTCAATAGAACGTGAGATGTTTGTGAATTTTGACTACTCGTATATAAATAAATGTTTGCGATACGCTTATTTATATAAGTTTCACAATATATTTCGTATGGTTATGGCTTTTAAGGTAAATATTTTTTTCTCAAATCCCTTATTCTCAAGAGAGATCTTTGAGGAAACTTGAAGTTTCTACGTATTGTGGCTTCCAAATACGACCATCCTGTTATGAATGTTGACTTTCATATATGTATTCAGAAGCAATTTGTTATACTATATATTCTATCTTTATCCATATAGTCATATATAATATTTATCTATATATCTCCATGTGCGTCTTAGCAAATATGCGGACTGTGTGACGTCTTATAAATCTAGACATCATTGTTTTAATTTGAATTTCTTGATTGTGACGGCATTCCATATAAAATGTAAAATCCATACTAATATTATATATGCAAAAGTAACTCTGTCTGTGACGTCATCACGGCAAAACCGCAGAACAGATTGTGGTGAAATTTATATAGAGATAATTGACGGTCTTGGGATGATCATAGGCTACTGCTTACTCTCATATTTTAAAATATTTTGGGAAATTTAATTGTTTTATGAAAAGGCTGCCGAATATGCGAAACATCTATAGTACACGCGATGTGAACCCGCCATGAACAAAAAATAAATTTATCCAAAATGTAATACGTATGTCTCAAACACTGTCCTAAGTCTAGTAACCCTATTAACAGTGACATATGACAGATCGTAGGTACGGCCCCATAGTTACAAATTCATTAATTATTATGATATATTATTGTATAAGTATAGTATAATATACTTTTCACATTACATGGCGCAGCGTGACAGGTCTGATTGTAAACGTTACGGTATTGAGTTCAATTCCCACTCGGGAGAATTGTTGTATTTCATCATTTTCATTTCTCCGCACTGGTGACAAGACAAAGCATGGCGTCGAGTTCCGCCACTCAACACACAATGTCTCGAATTAAGGCGAAAAGTGGAGAACAGAGTGTCTTAACGCTAGGTTCTCTCTCACTACCCTGCTAAGCGGGAAAACGCTTGAAGCTGATTATATAAATTTAGAAATAAAAAACTGTAATTTCAGACGAGTTGTCAGTATACCTATTTAAATAATCAAATTAACAAATTACACATCTAAAATTCTATTTTTCTAATAAAACAAGCAAAAGCATACCTTTCGAAGCATTTCCTCGAGCGAGTCCATATCGGCAGCGGCGGGTAACCCGCCCGCGCTTACACCGTTATTGTTGTTCGTCATAGAGTCACCCGGCGTTGCTTGCGTCGCAACATCCGTGACACTTACACTTACACACTTACACACAACTCGTATAAACACTGAACTTTTCACATTATGATTTTTTATTAAAAACGATTTCTTTAAATTTTTTAAATGTTAATTTAATTTATTAGGTGTACCATTTTTACTCTCCTATTTTTAGGTCATATAATATTATATTATAGTTACATGCCAATGCTAAAATACTAATTAGATATGTGAATATATTGAATTCATACGCTTTTTAAATCCTGTCATAAGTTGTCAGTTGTTGTTAATGATTATGAATGAGGCCTATATTCAAAACTTAGACAATCATATTTAAGGGATAGTTAAAAATTTTTTTTTTTGTGGACCTGTAAATTATGAAAATTAGAAAATATGTCATTTGGTAACTTATGTCTACCTAGAATATATTCTTTACCAAGTATATTTGTTACCAAGAAAATACAAAGTATATGTTATTTTCTTCACGCGCTTACTGTTGTACTGTCTAGTACATCTTCCTCATGATATGCGAGTTCCGTCGCTGGAGGGTTAAGCTGTGTAAACAGAGATAGTGGGTCGATGTGACTTTACATACATGTTAAGGGCTTAGCAATTTGTTATGCCTACCTGCAGTACGTGGTAACTTAGTAGAGACAGCTTTTGTAAGAAGCTTATTTACATAATTTACTTTTAATTAAATATTTTAATAGTAATTTTTGGTGAATACATAATTTTTCAACAAATTCTGTTGAAGTATTTAACAATTATTATTAAGAAATAATAGAAAAGAGATTACATGTATTTTTAGGTGAAATTTAAACTAACAGAGCTTTTATCATTGATAAATATATTGATAAATATCCTCCTCCTTATCATTGATAAATATATTGATTTTAGAAGACAAAATTTTGAATTAAATTATTCATATATTTATATATTTTTAAGCTTTACACTTTTCCCGTAAGCAGAGTCAGAGAGAACCTAGTGGCAAGAGACTCCGTTCTTCACTTTCTGCATGAAATCGAGGCATTACGTATTGAGTGGCGCAACTCAATGCCGCTTTGTCTTAGATATCAGAGCGGAGAAATGAAAATCGTTAAAATATGTCATTCCATTGAGTGTGAATCGAACCCACCGCGCAATCAATCGCGTATACAGTCAAGTGGCCTTAACACAAAATGTTATATATTCAAAAGCAGCAAAACCAAATACGAATTAAAGTGTATTAGGTCAAACTAAATTAAGTTTTTAGTTTCAAATACTTCACAGAACAGCCTAAACTGTTCTCAACGACACGCAATAAAAATAAATATTTAGTGAACAATAAATATCAAGTGACATTATCGCGGTAAGTAAGCCATCATTTTGTAACTAACTTAGTAAATAAATAACTTTGTAAATAAATAATAAATTAAACTAAATAATATTTTGTATTCATAATTGCAGTAAAGTATACCTACTTTACTAATAATAAATTTAACGAATAAAAATATTTTATAGCGTCATATAAGTTATATGTTTTTTAGATACATTTTAGTATTGTAGCTACATGATTCGTCCCACATAACAAGTAGGCGGAGTGTTTGTGTCTGAGTGAGAGACCTTAGTGTCGAGACACCCTGTTCTACACTTCAAAATTTACCATTTATCAACATTTCGAAATGAAACTACTGACTGATTCTATATGGTAAGATTTTACCTGTGACCGGGTTCAAAAATGTATTTTCGAATACCGAAATTATACGCGATTAATCCGGTTAAAATAGTTTCATTTCAAAATGTGTAATAATCGTGAAAATCGAAGAACTTATTATTTATCAACATAACATGTTGAGTGGCGGAACTCAGCGTCGCGCTTTGTGTTAGCAATGTCGAAAAATTATACAGCTTCACGCTTTTTCCGGATAAGTAGGGAAGACAGAGAGAACCTAATGTAAGGACACTCCGTTCGCAAATATTTTAAATATAATTAGCGCTTCGCGTGGGAATCGAACCCATAACCAATCACGTTTACAGTCATATACTGGAAGTGAAGGAAGAAGGAAGGTAACACGATGGTCTCGAAATTTCTGTAACTGAAATATTTAAATTATTTTAATTAAATTATCTTTCCTACGAGGCGGTTTCGAACTAACAACCACCTTGTTTATTGTCAAAAATCATTCTACTACACCATCATGGCGTCAATTTGTATATTTGTATAGTAATAATGAGTCTATATACAAACAATCGTAGAGCTGTTGGAATTTAAATGTACTACACGACGTATTATTGCAGATTCAAATCTGAATTTAGAGTCTAAAATCTATACTGCATACTAAGTTTTCTCTATCTACCCTTTAAAAGTACAGCAGACTGTTTGTCATTTTATGTGTTTTTAAAATAAACACATAACAATTACACATGTATGCAAATGTGTGTTTTTAAATTATTTACACTTTCAAATACGTAGCTTAATTCAAATAATTAAGTCATAAAGCTTGAAAAAGGACAAATAAATCAATAAATCAGTAACTATTGACGCTTGTCCAATATTGAAAGCTCCGATAAGCATTAACTAAATAGTGAATAACCAATGTTTAAACGCAGACAGTATTTAACAGCATGTGCTTCAGACGAGTTGTTTACAAACTGAAACGAGTTGGTAACGAATGTTCGGTACACTGAAAGTTTCAATTAAATTTTCAGAGCTCGCAGAAGATAGTTTGACGGTGATTGATGGTCTTTATGATAAATTGATGAAATAACTTTTGAGTTTAGATAACCTAGATCAGCTCTTATCAGTGCCTTCCTTGGGTGGTTGTTCGTCTTCATCTTTCTGAAGTTGTCGTATTGGAAACTTATAAATGTGTATAAACAGGACTAGTTGCCGCCTGTAACTTCGGTTGCGTCGACTATAAAGTTTAAATACCCGTTTGTTCCCGTTACTGTCGAAATCCTCTCATCATGCTTCCTAGAACTACACAAGGAACCGATATGTCAAATTTCAGTTTTCTACGTCCAATAGTTTCGGCTATACATTGTATATATATATATATAAGTACGAGTTTTCTTATTATTATTTCCAGCAAAATATATATATATATATACATGTGCTCCATGGCCATTACACATTACAGACAGATACACATTACACTTGAAAAGAATAGAAACTTAACCAAAATATTATTCACAATGTAATTAGCCTAGTCCAAGTAGAAAAGCGAAATTGAGATTATTTGTTTATTACGTCTATAGGGTGGAACGACTAAACCAATCGTGACTGTATTTGGCACGCAAGTTGCGTGTGGCATTCAAACGGATATACGATGCTTAATAAAGTAATTTTAAATGATTTACTATAATAATAAATCAATTTTTATAAGGGCATTATTACTAAATTAGAAAATTTGCCTTATATTGCCCTTAAATAATTTAAGATACTTTTACGATTACATTTGTATTATAATTTATATAAGATAAAATATGAAGTAAACATTGTAACTGAAAACTAAATAACAAATATATATTAATAGTTTTATTAATACTATAATGAAGTGAATATAAAATATAAGAAATATAACTTCATGCATTTTCCCGCATAACAGAGTAGATACAGAGAACTTAGAAGACTTTTCCACTTTTCGCCCGGACATTGCGTGTTGTGGCAGAACTCAACACTGCGCTTTGTCTTGTCAGTAGAACGGAGAAATGATAAATTATTTATTTAAATATAATCTTTCAAAGTTACCTTGAATGGGAATCGAACCCACAATCTTCGTATACAATCAGAAGCTGTCACATTGCGCAACAATGGCCTCAAGATAAGAGTCATAACTTTTGATATTTCTAATTAGATAACTAGAGAGTATCGCTAGTAACTTTCTCACGCTGTCGTATATCCTTATGATTGGTTAGACCGAAGAAAATAATCGTAAAATTTAATATTCCACTAGCAATAACAAAATACTGTACATTTTCGCTCAAACTAATTGCGAATGCAAATAAGCTGTTAGCCTCAGCTTGTGTAATGGCTCTGAAACTTTGGAGTGTAGCTTGACACTGATTGGCTTGAGAACACTCGTTTTTATGCTTTAATCATGTTTAAGCTTGCCTTTTAAATTGCTCCGTATTAAACTAGTTAAAAAATGTATTTTTTCGTATGTAAATGTTTTAATTGTTGAACTGGAGGTAATTTTTAACGGAAAAGCTTAACACTTAAATTAAGTTTCCGCAACTCGTAATCATCTCACCTCTCATCTCAAGAAAAATCATCTAATATTTCTTATGCAAACACTCCTTCAATAATACTTTAAATATGTAAAACATTTAATTGATACGTACACGTGTGGTAATAATAAAAGTCTATATTGACATAATAGAGAATTGGTTCCTACATGACTAGATGGTCATCGTAGTCTCTATGTTTTAAAAACACTTTTCAATAAAGCGTTTTAAACTTCATGCTGCTCCATTCCATAGTTTCTACCGTAAAATGTAAAAATCTGTTTCGAAAAATCTTTTTCGAAAATGGACCCTAAGTACATGTCAATTTTCAGGTTTAGTTTGTGCGTTGTCTTTCAGTGTGTAACGTATAAGTATTCAATATATAACTATACTAGTATATTGATTAAACCTGTATTCGAATCTATAAGTAAATGAATAGAAAACCAACTACTGCTCCAAGCTATACTCAAAAATATGCAAATTTCATACTGCCTCTACACTTTGTATACAATGGCAATTTACAAGCATTATAACAATAGATGCAATGTGAATGGGTTGCATTTTTTATAAGTTTACGAATAAACGCGCAGCCCATAGTAATTTGTGAACAGGCACGCGTCATATCGTAACGGCTGGGGAATTTAAAATTGTGTACGTACTCATATGATACATAGCATCAGCAGTAACTATCTATTAATGTAAAAGGAAATAGAAAAATTCCGACACACGTGAAATGATTATATTTAAAATATTTTCATTTCTCCAGACTGGTGCATAATACAAAGCGTAGCGTTGAGTTGCGACACTGAGCACACAATGCTTTTGATTTCATACGAGAAGTCGAGACTAGAGTGTTTAGACACTATGTATCATTAATTATTGGCCCATTAATTTCCTTAATTCTTGTGCCATAAAATACTTTCGTTTGTATCTTTAGCGAATTAACCATATTCTAGTGTTAAGACTATATGCAAAGTTTACATACGTTATACAACAATGAAAACTAAAAGTACATAAAACTGTTCGCTTCTGCCTCGGCCCAGGAACCACGGCATCCCGTGCCAAGTGTCATTGACCTCAGCAACAATAGCTACGTGAAATGTACACTACTACATGACTTCATTGTAAATAGTATAAAACGTACTCTTCTTTTAAAATTGTGTTTGCGACTTTACATTAGCAGCAATTGTCTTAAGATTTATTTATTACTTACGTAGGATTTTGTAATATAAATAACATTTGTCAATATGAATGCTGATGACCGCATATTTAAAATGACATGGGTTCGATTATCACTTGACGATGTTGATCACTTGACGAATGATAATTAAAATTATTTTCATTTCTCTGCTCTAGTGAAGAAGACAAAGCGCGGTGTTGAATTCCGCCACTCAACACGCAATGTCTCGAATACCTGCGGAAAGTTGAAAACGGATCTTGACACAAGGTTCTCTGACTACCCACCCTACTGTGCGGGAAAAAGGGTGGAGCTGTAAAAATGTATATAACACGGGGTCACTATTATCAAATTGTTTTCAGTATGATATATATTAATATATAAATATGAAACTATAAGTATGAAATTTCGCATAGTTATACTTTATATAGAAAAGGGGTGCAGAATGTTCATGTTTTTTTTTATATATACACAAAAAATATGTTATATTAATAAAATAAATATTACACACACTACCATATGTTTTATATATTTGTGAGTAAAGTGACATACACGTTGCTAAGGCAACGCGTAATTTATGCGTCAACAGGGCTACTAGTATATATAAAGAAAAAAAGTGATTTGCTAATATAATCAAATATAAAGTTATGTAACACATTCTCATTTCTTTACGAAACTCTAAACCGAATGTTAGGAGTTTTAAACCCTTTTGTATGTAATATTAAAGAAACTACTAGCAAAGTCAAATGGAAATTGGGGAACTTAACTAAAATTGTTGGATCTTCCAAGTTTTATTTGGCTACATTTTCTAAGCTTTCTGTAAGCAGACGCTTAACGTTTAGAGTAACTGTTGTGAAGTTAAAAGGAATTATATTTACTTAGTATTTTATATTTATATTATGTAATTTATAGTACCTAAGACAAAACGCGGTGTGGAGTTCCATCTCTCAACACAGAATGTCTCGATTTTGGGCGGGAAGCGGAGAGTCTTGACACTAGGTTCTCTTTGACAACATATAGTATAGTAATATAGTAGAAGTTTATAAAAGTCAAACGTATACATTAATATTTCCATACTGACAAAGCCTACTAAATTATGAACGAAACACCCTTATGGCACAATTAGAATATGTATCCCAAAATACGATTAAACATTTTACAGTCAATAATTTTGTTTCGTATTAAAAAATGAATGGAGTTGATTAAGCTGAAAAATATTTAAGCTGACTTCAGAATTTCGAGTGCATTTTCTATTAATTGCTAGAAAAAAAAATTGTTTATAAAATTAAAGTAAAATATATTTATAGAATTTATTTGTTGAAAACAAAATATATTATTTGCATTTATTTCATCAAATTATAAAGAAAGTCAAGTTTCAAACAGTCTTTTTTTACATTTTTCAAACTTCTAGGAGCTGAGGCTTATAACTTTTAATTACACTGGAGAACTATTTAATCGGTGCTGACGTCGTGGTGGTTTTGTAGAATGGATTTTACTAAAATTGTTCAATTTAGCCGATCGCTGTGAGTTCTAATTTTAATTAGGGGATATATATATTTATAGTTTTAAATTCATTGGCATTAAATTTTGAGCAGCTTCGCGTAATGTCTCAAATAGTAGTTTAGGCTAGAACCTCCGTTCTATTCTTTGTGCAAATAATTTCAATGTAAACATTCTTCCGAGTGGGGATCAAAGACCCACGACGAACAGACGATCAGCCAGTCTTCAAACGTTGTGCCACTGCACCCCGATAGCATTCAATAAAACTAAGACGCTTATACAAAGTTTCTTAAATAAATAACTACTAGGTTGTAATATACATAATGTAATGTACAAGCGCTAGAAGCATTCAGTTACAACCCACGTCGAAATTCCAACCGTTTGAAGTGAATGTCACACGTTAAAAAGGAAGTACGTAACGTGACCTCATTGTTCTGACCTATGTAATACGAGATTGTGTCGGTCATGTAATAGAATAGAGCAAATATTGACAATGAACTTTAAATTATATGGAAATTATAGTATTTAATAGGTTTATTATTGTAGTTTTATTTATTTACAAACGACCCGCTCCCCACTTTGCCCGCGTAAACTATAGGTGTTTTGTATTTTCGGCGGCTTTTTAAAAACGTATAAAAATTCGAATGCAGCTGGATTTTTATACGTTTTCTAAAAATATGTTTTTCAATTTCTTAAGTGTGTGAATATGACTTTAAAATACTAAAAATTCAAAATAAAAAATTTCATCACAATCGGTTCTATGGTTTCGCCGTGACGACGTCATACACAGAGTTACTGTCGCATTTATAATAATAGTATGGATTATGATATACATTATTGTTTCCTTGATATCCGTACTTTAAGAGAATACGGACTTCTTATAGGATCTCTCCCACGCGTTCGTCTGTCTGTCATGTCTATTTTTTTAAAGTTATATTTAGATTTGTTCAAGTTTAAAAGAACTTATGCCTTTAGTGACGAATTATAACGCTCAACGCGTTAAATATATAATTTAATCTAGATTCTCAAACTGAGACTTAGAAAGATATACATAAAATCAAATAGCTATTCAATCAAAATATGAATCTCTATCAACCTACATATATAGTTATAGTTACTATACACCATGCTACTGTGGTATTAGGTCTATATAAATGAACTTGTTCCCAAAGCTAGCTTTAATGTTGGCAATTTCGAGCTTACGCCCATACTAGCTGTGGCTGGGTCAAGGAACGCATCCACGCAATATGCAAATTTTTGCGTCACCGTTCACCTATCATTCATAACGCCTACTCAGTGAATGAAGTGAGCAATAAAAATGTATTAAGTAATTGTCTAATAGTAATGTAGGTGTTTGTTGGGAGCAGCAGAGTAGATCTTAAAATATATATTTTTTAATTTCAATAGCCGGACCTTTTTTTACTTATTGGGGCAAACAAACAGTATTACAATAAGTGTTTCATTAAATATATTATAATAGAGTTTTAAAAATTACACCAACACCGTTTATCACAACTTACTATAAACATTCATCAATAAGGTAGATATATACAAAATGGTCGTCTGGACAAGGTTTGGAAGTTTTACTTATGTCACGTAAGCGACTGGACACGTTTTTTTATTCTCAAAAACATCAAGCTATTATGATTCCAATTCAAATTCAAAATTAGTAAAAGTAACAAAAATATTAATATTTAAAGGTAGCTATAAAAATTAAAAAACAAACCATTTATTTTGTTTATACATTTTTAGAAAAAGTATAAAAAATTGAACGTAACGGTATTTGAACCTGCGCCTCTTGGAAACCGTCCATGCGGTCTGATCGCGAAGCCATACGTTTTAGTATACGTCAAAATTCCATAATATGCAATATTCAGCACTGAGAATTTCATTTTCTTTGAATAATAACAAAATAACCATCTTAGGAATCTTCAAATCGCTCTCCTGTAGAGTTGTGTTTTGGCACATATACTAGGTTATGTAGATTATTATAGGTTTTAAATAATAATCCCTAACAATCACAATAAAAGAGCATGCTGCATACTAAACTCAATTGTATTCAAAATATTACAACGTATTCTTTGATATATTCCATACGTGGCTAAATCAGTAGCTTATTCCAGTTACTTCACACGCGATGCCTATCAATGGGCTGCGTTATTTGACAGACTTCTCGTATGTTAGTTTTTGTTATAAAGCTATTTGGGTCATTAAACGTGTTTGGGATATAAATATATACTGTACTTTTTTAGTTTTTAAATATATTATATTCTGAAATATAATTCTATTAAATATATTTTTTTATTTAAATAAAAAATCGAAGCGTCAGCGTCTGATTGTAAACGATTAGTCGTGGCTTCGATTCCTACTTGGAGCAGGTTTTATTTATATTATCTTCATTTCTCCGCCCTGGTACCTATGACAAAGCGCGACGTTCAGTTCCACTCAACATGCAATAATTGATTTCGGGCGGAAAATAGAGACCGGAGTGTCTTGACACTAGTTTCTCTCTGCCTCCCTGCAATGCGAGAAATGCGAGTCAAGCTGTAAAAACAAATTTACATTCAACAATACAAAAATAGAATTGATTATAAAGCCATATCATAAAGTTATAGGCATTGATTTATAATAAAAAATCTAAGTACCAAAAGGATTATCTTTTTTAATACTTCGCTTTAAGTAATAAAAGTGGCCCCTTTCCCCATTGTTGACAGATCTGTCTACGAAGTACATTTTTTGACTAGAAGCTTCCAATATGGACAAGTTTTGTTTTTATTCACTTTTTTTATTTTAAATATTAAAAAATAGTATTCTTATTATAATTAAATTAATATACGAATAATTTGGTTAATATTTAAAATTTAATTATACTGTATATTAATAACTTCATGTTTTGTTCCGCATATCAAAGTAGTCTTAGAGAACCTAATGTCAAGACATTCCGTTTCCCACTTTACTATACATTATTTATTAATACATGTATATTATTTATTAATACATACACATATATTTTTTAATACTTATATAAACCTAATAAAATAAAAATATAACCAGAAATCTACTTGGAAACACCTCCTAGCACCTCTTAATTTGCAGTATAACTTTAATTTTTACAGCGTGCCGTAAAGCGAAATTGTGACTTGCCTATCTGCATACTATGGTTGGAAGTTCGTATACCACTACATTCTCGCTGAGTCATCGCTCTACCACTATAGGAAATGTTCATAATTTATATATAATTCTCGTTGCCATAGCAACGTATGTCAACCATATGGCAGTATGGGTACTATATATTTTATTTATATAATGTAAATGCAGAGCATTTCTTCTTCATATACTACATACATGCCAAATTTCATAATCCTTGGCCAGAATACTTTCCTTAAAAAAGGGTTCAAAACTTTTCATTCATGTGTCAATATAATGATTGATTAGTTTCCCTGAATATATAAGATCGTATTAGCTTAGCAACTCAACAAAGCACTTGCTGTTCTAAACATCAAAACGCGGTAAACGAAAAGAAAAACACACAATAGCCATTAAACATTTAAAAATGAATTCCTCAAAGTACTTAAGAATCCTGCGCACAATAAATATGGAGTTCAAATGCAACTTAAGTTAAAGTTTGTTGCACTGCAATTAATGTTAGCACGTTCCACAGAAACTTTATGGGCTTGTCGTCTCTACTTTGAAAATGTAACATTAGATATTCTTATGGTTTCATACGTTTCCAACTTAATATTTGTTCTATTTCCAACTTAGTGCATGTAATTTTGGCATCATGGAGATATAAGTTTTTATATGAATAAGTATGACAATCATTGTGTCGCAGTGGGGCAGCGTCTAGAGCGATTGGTTGTGAGTTCGATCCCCATTACTCGGAATAAATATATTGCAATTATTTTCATTTCTTCGCTCTGGTACATGATATAACAAGGTGTCGGACACTAGGTTCTCTCTGCTTAGCCTGCTATGCGGAAAAAGGGTGTAGCTGCGAAAACAAATTAACAAATATAAAATTACTTTAAAATTTAAATATTCAGCTACAGACTGTTCCCGTTTACAAGGACGTTTTAACCCACTCTTACCAGAGCGGGAACTAATACTGATAATTTTAATACAATCATTACCCCATGTGAGGACCAAACCCACAACCATTGCGTTTCGCTATCCTACTGCGAACGAGTGCTGGTAACAGCCTACTTGAATTTAATATTTAATATTGAATAAAAATATTACATACTTGTGAGATAAGCCTTTATGGTGCTGTGGTGCAAATCTGCAGATAATGTACAAGTTGAAAAAGAAATTACTAGATATAAATATTTCCTCTAAATACATAAATATTAAAATTAAACATAATTAAATTTGATATTGACATTTAAAAAGGGTCAGCTCAAACAATAAACAAAGTAAGGCATTTTATTATAATAAAAACGAACAACTTTTAGCCAGATTAAATTCATTAAGAAGGCCCTGAAACACTTTGTCAACTCTAAGTTTTATATTTCTTCACTTCTCACAAATTATATTTATTTAACTACCAACCCGCTCGCGACTTCGCCTACGGATACTACATGACTAAATTATGTCGTTTTTTCGCCCACACGCGATCTCTTAAATCACAAGCTTTGCTGAAATTTATAATTTAAATGGTTGTTACTTTTTTGTTTATGAACCAATTGAAATCAAATAAAAAGTAAATGTTAATCGAAGCTTACCACGATACAAAAGTCAAAATTGCATTTAAATCAGTTAAGCCGTTCCTGAGATTAGCGTGCACAAACAAACAGACTAACAGAAAAGATAATTAAAAATAATTGTTTTGGGTTCTATTATATTGATAATATATTTTTTTCATATATCTTCTGTGTAAAGACGGCGATCAGTTACATTTTTATTATATATAGATATAGATATGTTAAATAAAATTGGTTAGACACAAAATGAGATAAACTTAATATTAAAATCGATAATAAAATTAAAAAAAAACTACATACAACATCTTTGTAGTATTTTGTTTTAATATCAGTTTCACACTTTTTCCCGCATAACAGGGTAGTTAGTGAGAATCTAGTGTCACGACACTACGTTCTCCAACTTTCAGCCGTATTTGTAAAATTGTGAACTAGCAAAATTGCAAAAAAAATTATTTATTTATTTAAAATAAATTTGAATCACTATTTTATAAAGTTACACAATATGTTTGACACATACAATTTAATGTCAAATATATATAGACTACAGTAAAAATAAGCTTTCTTAATCAATCCGATATAATTAATAACAAAGAATAATAAAATAATTAATTATATTTAAAATGTGAACATCATGTTCTTGTAATTAATCAATTAAAAAAAATGTACTTTTTAAAAACAAATATTCAAAATATCAAATCCTTAGTTCTAAGCGCTATGGAACATGTCCTTTAGAAAGTTATTAACAATGTGTTCACATCACAACAAGTGTATATACAAAGCTCTTTGACGGAGCTTTCGTCTACGTTGTTACGGGAATTACGTACTGCAAGGCATTATCGATCAGTAGTTAGCATAGTGTTGAGAAGTTCGCAAATCGAGTTAATATTTTAGGCGCCGTAAATATTGCTTGTAGCTTTTACGTATAAAGTTAAGTGTCATGTGTGGCTATAGGTGGATTTATTTGTCTAAGAAATTAATGATTTACAATATTATATAGAAATAAATAAAATTAGTTTGTCTGTTTGTAATATGAAAATAACCGCTATATGATACATATTCCAAAATATATTTCTTTCAATTTTTGTCTGTCTGTCTGTCCTTTTGTTCCGGAACGGCACGACCAATTTTGGCAACGACGAAATTGCTGGCACAGCTAGTGGCAACAATCACACGAATAACTTAACGAAAATGTTCTTTTTTACAGCTTTACGTTTTATTAATTTTAATTTTTTTTTGGAAGTACATAATTAATATTTCAAAGATTTAGTTTTCGCGATATTTACTGATTTTAAATGCAATTATTTAAACCGGATTAATTGCGTTTATTTTAGTATTAGAAAATATACTTAAGAAAACTTTTGTCTCGAATACTTTACAGTAGTACGCTATTAATCCGTTTAAAACAGCTTCGTTTAATATTTGACTCTTAAGAGCACACTCCGTTTTCCTCTTTGTACCTGAAATCGATATTGTGGAACTCACTTTTTTGCGAAAAGAACACGTTCTCTTACTAGAGCGAGGAAATAAGTATAATTTAAATATAATCATTACCCTGACTTGAGTGTGGTTCGAACCCACAGCCAAGCGAGTTTACAGTCAAATACTGTCCCACTGCGCCACGATTTATGGCGGATGCGGCTTTGATGGATTTATCTATATAATTTGCTTATATTTAATGAACTATAAAGAGAGGACACAAAAATGAATTGATAAACATGTAATGGCCCACCCACTCAATAATTGATGTAATCCAACGCCGTGCTTGACTTAGACCGACTATTATTTCTTACTTGACTCTACAATAAATAAAAAATCAATGGCGAACATTTTTAAATTAAATATCAATCAAGTTATTTGTCACAAATTTATTTTAAAAAAATTAGCTAGATTATGTATACATATTACTTAAACTAAAAATCTAGCCATGAAAGCCTTGATTGTAAGGTAGAAAATCTACATACCACTATTTAACTTTGCCAAACATATTTGCATAATCAAGTGTTAATTTAACAGTTTATATTACTGCTATTACTATTCTATACTGTACTATACTATACAATTAGATAGACAATTTAAAATTTAATACTATACACGTAAATATAAAAGCTATTAGTAGTAAACTACAATCTAAGTTAATCAAACAGCATTCAATTCGCAAATTGGGTTTAAGTAAATATTTCAAAATGATACTTTAACAATACTTTGGCAGCTATGATTTCAGAGCCACATTAAGCTCTTTTGTTTCATTCCAACATAAGCTGCTTAACATGATTGGATTGTTCGGAAATATTAAGTTGGCGAGACAATTATTATCTTGGGACTAGCTTTGTTTTATAAGATATAATGTAATATTTGTAATCTTTGTATATTTATCTATGTATCTTATCTATATCTTTGTATATACTTGATGATGTTTTAGATATTATTATTATAACAGCCTCACACTCAATACCGACATAACAGGCAGAGAGTCAAGACACTACATACTCCTCTTTATGTCCAATTCCTAGACGTTGAGTGAAGGAACTCAACGCCGCGTGTTGGGTCTTGTAACCAGAACGGAGAATAATTTAAATATATTTTTTATAATTGATATATTACGAATATTGGTTTCTGTTTTATCATATACACAGTAAACAGACGTTTAATCAAAAGTAAGTGTAATGTACGATAGTAAGTAAATAGACTAATATTTATTAATATCAAATTATTGCATAATATGAGTTAGGGTATTAGTATAATAGTTGCTCAGTGGGGCAGCTTGTAACAGTGTGGGTTAGACTTCTACTCAAGAAATCACTTCAATATATCTATTCTTTTTATTTTCATCTATGGTAAAATAAAGCATGTTTTATATAACATTTAACCAATACTAGTAGTAGAAGCTGCACGCAACTTCGTTTGCGTGGACTTAATGACCTTCCCAGCAAAATACCCATTACGCTGAACAACTCTTGTTAAGTCGCAATTTCTTTACATCTTTTAGTATATATATAGCTGATCTATTATGATTCTATATCAGGCGTACCACTCTTCAAAATCACTCATCAATTAAAGCTTAAATCCTGCCTAAGCTTAAAAGTTCTACAACAAAAACGGTTTTATTTAAATCTGTTTAGTAGATGCGCATTCAAAACATTACATTTTTACTGTTTTAAAAATAAAACAGTAAAAATGCAAATGTGCAAGACTATTTATTTTAAATAAACCATTGATTTCATTACACCCGACGTGATGCAGCTAATGGCAACGTTAGAAAGATGGTAAGACCGCTTGGTAATATCTTAGATTAAATAAGCGTATTACGAGGGAAATGAGAAGTGTTTTATGAGAACTCCATAAAATTTATAATATAATATTTTTTAGAAAACCTTTTATAGGTTTTTTAAAAAATATATTTGAACGCAACGGGATTTGAATCCGCGCCTCTTGGAAACCGTCCTAGCGCTTTGATTGCTAAGTTATGCGCTTATAATATAAGCAATAAATTATCAGATTTCAATCAGATATTCGTCATACTAAATCTCAATATATATTTAAAAGTCGTGTAACTTCCTTTCGTAACAATAATATTATATCCTTCTTGTGTACAATACAAGTCTACTTATTATTAAATTATATATTTATATATATTCTAATATTTCTATGTTACATTTACTGT
This sequence comes from Podotricha telesiphe, assembly GCA_038994665.1. Classification (NCBI taxonomy): domain Eukaryota; kingdom Metazoa; phylum Arthropoda; class Insecta; order Lepidoptera; family Nymphalidae; genus Podotricha; species Podotricha telesiphe. Next base: position 729,106 of record JAOYRR010000129.1, on the reverse strand, counting down.
ATTATGTATTATTATTTATTTATTTTCACCCTCTGTACAACTTATCAAATATTTTGTACTGTTTGTTCCTTGTATTGTCTTTGTGTGCAATTTTTCTATGTATCTATCTTAATTGTAATATTAACAATAATTAGGTATTTATATAAAAACTAGGTATTTATATAAAATCTAAAATATTTATATTAAAATATACCGTCACTAACTGAGTGTCCGTCAAACAACGCATATCTGGAACTACTGGATTTCTGGAAGAGTACGGGTCCAGTAAAAAAAGTCTTGTCCTAAAATTCCTACAGCAAAATATAAATTTTACGTTTCACAACTAAAACTATGGAGAATGGAGTATCTTGACACTAGGTTTACTTTGACTGCTATGTGGAAAAAGAAATAAAGCTGCTTTTTTAATATTTATACATTAGAGGACATCGTGGTGCCGTAGAGCGTCTGACTGTTAACGAGATTGGATTAGAACCCACAAGGTTCAATTCTTACTTGGGTACTTAAATTATTTTCACTTCCCAACTGTGCTAAGAAAAAGCGCGGCGTTGAGTTCCGCCACTCAGCACGCAATGTCTCAATTTCGAGTGGAGAAAGAGTTTTAAGACTTTAGTTTTCTCTGACTACCCCTATCCAAACAAATGAAATGTTAGAAATAAAGTTTAAAGCCTATAAGTAACAGTTGTCGCTAAATTCACGCCTACTTCCCCGCCGCGAGAATTATGCAAAACGTAAAGACTGAACACAAAGAGCGTATTATGTTAAACATCGTATACAAAGCAATGGGTTATTAACACGCCTTTTGAAATGAACATCTAAGCTGTACCTTACAGCATTTATGAGAAAGGACTTAAGTATAGCTATAAAAGTAAATTTTAAATATTTGAATCCTTAACTTCCTTTAAAAAATTATATGCACTTGTAAAAATAAGTATTTCATTTTTTATACATTTTAATGTGTTATTTATGCACTTAGGAAATTGAATGAAACCCATGGCTTAGGGGCCAGAGCACTTGGACCGTCCAAGAGGCCCGGGTTGAAATCTCGCTGCGTTCAAATGTTTATACGTTTACCAAAAATATGTATTTAAATTTTTACACTATTCCTTTTTATTTATTTCAATTAATATTTTAAGATATCAAATGTGTGATTAAAACACTCAGTTTTATTTTTACGTATAAAATATATACAAAATGAACGAGCTGCTCATAGTTAAAAATAATAAAAGGAAAGCTACTTAATTGTAAAAGTTTCTTCAAAATATTTAAAAATTATGAAATATAGCTACTAATTCTTACATCAACGAATATATAACAAAGCAGATTTTATGTTTGATATATTTTAATTGCCATTCTACAATTCTTAACTAAATAACACCGAAAATAATGTTATATTTAATGAAATACTAATATTTATTAAATTGTTCGGCAATGTGCTGTACATCAGATTGACAACATTCTGATAGAGATATTTATTGAAATATCAGATTACATTCACTTTTGCTTTTTATTTGCATTCAATAGGATGAAATGGCGACTGTGAAAGTGCTTTGCCTCATACGTAAAACCTTTCAGATGCTGAAAACCTTGTAGATCAATGACCTTAGTACAATAGCAAAAGATTTTATAAGATATGGGAAGGTTGCAAAAGCCTCTATTATAATATCCAGTTACGTTATAAAAAATAATATTATATATCATACAAAATTCAATAAGTGAAGCAAAACTGCAAAAGTTTACGTTCAGTATTTTTTGCTACACCAACTTTTTATATGAATATAAACTTTAAAAAACGCTAAATAATATAAACTTCAATAGTATATAATTAGAGTAATTTAAGTGTACATAAATTGCATTTTTAGGTACGTCTGAGAGTGAAAGTGATAAATGATACCAACAAATCATCAAAACTAACTATAGTCTAGTAATTTTAATTTTGCTATAATAAAAAAAGCTATAAATATTAGACACTTACATATTAAATTAATTATTTACCAATTTTATTTTAAAAAAAGCGTTCGTTATACATAAAATTCACTTCACGACACCAACCCACAACACTGAAAGGCTCACATCATCTTTAGACGTACATTAATTAAAATTTCAAAGGAATTCGGTAACGAAAGGGTTAATCTGTGCTGGACAAAATATTACGTCGCGTCGTTTACCGTAACGGGCGTAGCGCACGTCTACGCGGCGCGGGCTCGCGAAGGCGACTGCGTTACTATAGCACCCGCCGCTACGCCGTAGCTCCAAACGCATTACAAACCTTTTATAACGTTGGTAAATAAACAATGTTGCATTCTATTGCACTTATGAAGTAAATTTGATTGTTCTTGTTCGTTTTTTATTGCACATTATGTATTTCCTTATAGTTATTTCTCTTCATTTTATATTAGTTTATAGAAGTTTATAAAAAAATTAAAACGTAATTTTATAGTACTGCTTTGCTGTAAGATTTCGTCTTTGTCAGCTTTGTCTAGTGGTTAATTGTTATATGATTACTGGAAACCAGTAACTATAAGTATAGTATTATGAAACTTGTATTTGTGGGGTATAGCATAGCAGGGTAACGAAATCCTGGTGTCAGGACCTAATTCTTCAGATCCTGATTTTATAGTGATAAGTTGCGGAACTTAACACTGCGTTTTGTTATACCATATATTCATTTGGAAATAAAAATAATTTAAATATAACCATTACTCCGAGCAAGAATCGAACCTACAACCATCGAGTTTGTATTTAGACGGTGTTCTCCTGCACCACGCCTCTGGGACACATATATACAATTACAGATATTTCTATCCTTTACAGATACAAAAACTTTCTTAGGCCCTCTGACGATAACTAATGACGTATATTAAAGGTCAACAGCCTACAGTATTACATAGTATAAGCTTACCTCAGTTCAATGACAAATTGCTCCTTAATCAACTATTGCGTGGTTTCAAATCTGTTATTTAGATAACTGCATAACTATACAGTTCTTGAAGGTAACTTACTAACATTGTACGTATAAGCATATTTAAATCTGTAATATTATTACATTCTTGTTCTCTTTGTGATATTGTGGTATCGTTTGAGCTAATCTAGCACAAATTTTATTTAATATAAGAGGCCATCGTGGCTCAGTGGGACAAGATCAGACTATAAGCGCGATCGTTGTGGGTACGATCCACCGCTCATGTATCTAAATTAAAAAAAATAAAAATTTCATATGCTGCATAGAGGTACAAAAAATCTAGTACCATATGCAATTATACGAGCTCCAACGGTAAATAATAATTAAAAACGAAAAAAAAATCTATTAATGAAAACTTTTCAAATAAAATTTTCAATCACCCCTAATTACTTGCTAAGGACACGTGTGAGTCAAGTTCCCGTTATGAAATTTCAATATGTGCTGCATCGCCTCAAAGGAATCGCGTGCTCCAAGTATTCTACTTGATTGGAATACCGATGATATTTCTCATGCTTATAACATAACTTACGTTATTAATTTAGTTAAATGGACTTTAATTATTGAGATTTATTGATTAAGCTTAATTGAAACGTCTTAGATGTCCTCTATCTTGAGTAATTACATGTCAATTAGTAATGAGATGTGATATTGCACGTATTTTGTATATAGAACTATTGTCTACGACGCTGGTCTGGTGATGGGTTTGGTTTCTATTTCCACCGGGGGAATGGTTTTTTTTTTAATTACGCCCATTTACAGCTTTGGTACATGAAAGCGCGGCGTTGAGTTATGCCACTTTATACTGGTGGAAAGTAAAGAACGGAGTGTCCTTGACATTAGGTATCTATGCCTTCTTTGCCTGCATTTCCATAGCACGGCAGGACGGCAAAAATCTTAAAGGTTAAATGTAAAATTTATAAAGAACAATTTGAATATCTCGACAGAGAGAGAAGTGCAACTATGATTGAAGAGTACGAACAATACTTGATAATGATAAGTGGTTTTTTTTTGTTTAGTATAGCGCTTAGTTTTTTATTTGTGGTATTTAGGCGTGTCGTGTATATTTAACATTTGATAATATTTTGTTTATTGTCTTATAGTTTAAAAATATAGATAAAGAATTGAATGACCAATACAGATTTAACATAGAACTTTTCGTATTAGATCCTCATAGTCGAGTAATAAGACACACGTTTTCAAAAGGTCACTGATACCTACGTAACTAAATGCGAGGCAAAATTTCCCGGTCAAGGTCGGTCTTGGACTTTGATACAATAATAGAAGTTTATCTATAGTACGAGTAGAGGTCTGTCCGAAGAAATTATATAATTCCTTAAAGAAAATAATTGGAACTTATTAAAATAAAAAATACGGTATCAGTATAAATCTGGATGTAAAGATTGTGATCATTTGTATATAATTATAATTAGTTCATTTGTTTAGATATATATTATAAATAAATTTATATATAAATAAATTTATCTTATTTATTTATATATAGATCCAGCTAATAACAGTTCAATAATATAATTAACTATATATACAGTTTTATCGTTATAATTTAGTTTTATAAATATTTTTAATTTTATAAAATTTTAATTGTTTGTATATAACAAAAAATATTTGTATATTTGACGAGTGTATATGCAATGGTCGCGGATTTAATTCGCACTCGGGGGATTTAAATCATTTTCATTTCTCCGCTCTGATGACACAATAAACCGCGGCGTTGAGTGCCGCCACTCAATACACAATTTCTCGGACTTGGGCGGAAAGTGTAGAACGGGGTTCCTTGACATTAGGACTTCTACTATGCGGAAAAACGTGTGAAGCTGAGAACAAAGGTATGTATATTTTTTTGTATCTGATATTTCAGACTTTAGTATTCGCAGATAGTGTATATCGTACACACTAATTGCTTCAATACCAAAAAATCTATGCAAATAATTTAGGTGGACAGTCAAACATAGCGTATTTACAAAATTACAAATACATTTAGAGAAACTCTATGCAAAACGAAATAGAGGTTATATTAGTTTATTTTCATCAATCATCATTGCTTTACTGCCACTGGTTCATATAGTGATGTAAAATACAGCATTAATTAAATTAATGGACTGTGTTGGGGAGTGCGGCAGATGGGTACCCTCAGACACACTTTGGGAATAATTCGCTATATGATGCCGCAAGCCTGTTTTTATACGTCGCATGGAAATTATATTATGATATGCACAGGATTCGATGGATATCCTAGTATAATTTTATTTTTTTCAAATGTCGAGTAATAACTTTGGTTTATACTATTATTTTATAAAACTATACATCTAAGCTGCAAGCTCATGGGCTGAGTTTCTAGCGGGTCAGAGTGATGAGACAAATGTCGAGGCTTCGATTTCAGCCATTACTATTTATGTAAAGAGTATCTGATCTATGTTTGTTTAATGTATATATTAAAAAAAACTAGTATGAGCGTAACGAAGTGACACTATGCCCACTTGGAACAAAACAAATAGTTTTAAAGTGAAATAAATACAATTGCACTATAAATATAGAAACCAGCATCATTCCATATTATTGCACTCTACAACCTAAGATTTACTTATCTTTGTTGCGAGGTCAAATTTACGAACGTGTATAAAATACTTAAGTAGTAGTATCGCCCACATAGCTATTATTCAATGAATGTGTTCCATAATGCTGGGTACGTCTTGGACGTGTTGCAGAATGAACTTTATCATTTGCTATTAGATATCTTTTTGTTAAAATTTCTTTGTAATAGAGGCCTGTCTGTTTACATAGAGATTTATATATTAACAGACGGGCCTTGAAACGTATTTTAAAAAGTGCTATAGAAATTAATTTTATTTTAGTATTTTAATACTATTATTGTTTTCATTGTATTCATTGTCATTAATTATTATGAGTAGGTTTCTCTTAAGTTAACTATTTGATCGTTTTTTTTGAGGCAATCGTGGCGCGGTGGTACAGTTCCTGACTGCAAACGCGATGACTCAGTTCAATCTTACTTGGGGGATATTTAAATACATTAATATCCATACTCTGGCACGACAAAGCGCGACGTTGAGGCCTGCAACCCAATGAAATTTCTCAAATTGGTTGAAAGTGGAGAGCGGAGTGTTTTGACAGAAGTTTCTTTCTGCCTAGAAAATAACTAGAAAAAAAACAGGTTCTAACAATAATTTTGATTATTTACAGTCCTGACTGTACAGTGATGATTTCGAATACTTTGCCAGTCCGTGGGCCCGGATATTCTGAGGCTGGCTTTCGTCTGTCAATTGGTAGAATAATTATATGAAACTACCGTCATCGATTCCGTACGTGAGGCAATTATGAATCATTATATGTTTTAAAATGCACTGAAATTTAAGATTTACCACAGCAGGCTTTAAGCCGACAACCAACGTTTATTCAAAGTGTTTTTTTAAATATTATTATATATTTTAAAACTATTGTTATAAAGCAATTCTTAGTTATACTAGTTACTATTTAGTCAGTAGTTACATACTGTAGCCACATAGCTTAATAACAATTAACGTTTCATAGCCCCTTTAATTTCACAGCATCCATTTACAATTATATATTTATTGACACGATCTCGTATTTACTCATTAGAGCGGAACTCGGTTTCTAGGCAACGGCACGCTCGAAATTTTCTAATTTCACCCTTTTGCCATGGATTACCCGTTAGCCAGGGTGGAACAGCCACCAACGTAACTTGAGACTTATATTATATACCACTTATGATATTCGTTATATTTGTATATATAAGTACGGTATATAGAAAACATCGTGGTGGATCTATTGAGGCTTTTGCGGTGCAGTGGAACAGTGAGTTACTGTAAAAGTAATTTGTTGTAGGTGCGATTCCCAATCGGAGGAATGATTTTCATTTCTTCGCTCTGACACCTAAGTTTCGTCGGTTGAGTTCCGTCACACAGAGTGTTTTTACACTCTCTCAACCCTGCTATTCGCAAAACACTGTCAAGCTGAAAATATAATTATTTACCTACATAAATACATTTTAAAAAAAGGCGCCTGATAATAAAAGTTTCTTATGCGATATCATACAATATTGCTTTATACGATTTTAATCCTTTCCTTGTATTGATAATGAAAATGTTGAGGCCATAAGTTGTAATGCTCCAGAAGAATAGAATGGAAATAGGTTAAACCCGTATTACCAACGTTAAAAGGTTACAGTATGTACGTGGTACAGCCAATATAATAAAATATAATAAAGTTAATAAATATTAGGCGCCATAGTGGCGTAGTCGGCAAGTCTGATAGTAAACGCGATAATGCGAGTTCAAAGTCCACTTCGGGTATAGTTATATTTTAATTATGTTTGCCAGGTATGGTAATATGCATGCAATAGTTAAAAAAAACTGACATTTTTCTATTTATTATCAATTATATATATTTTTCAGTTTCATATTATTTCCCACATATCAAGGTAATTAGAGAACCCAATATCAAGAATGTCCCGAAATCGAATCATTGCCTGTTATATGGCGAAACCCAACGCCGCGATTTGTCTTTGGAAAAGCAGAGAAATAAAAATACTTTAATCACCCAATCACAAAGTTTTGTTGTTATGAATTTTAGAATTGTATTCAAAAGCAATCTTGAAAGCTTAACCAGTGTATTGCATAACAGAAGTGAGAACGAGAATGCGCTTTGAGCAGAATTCTAGAATATAATGCTAATAGTATCAATGGCAAAGCGTAAGACTGGTTTATAAGACTCAGTAAAGCTCTAATTCCACGCCACACAGCTTTTTTCATGCTATGAAATCTTTTAAGAAGAATGTTCCCAAGCTGGAAGAGGCTGTAAAGGTTTGTTTAAGATTATATATTTTTAATGAAATTATCTTAGTTAATTCCATAATGGTTGCCGGTTCAATTTCACTACGATAGGTGACAGTATAGCTAGATAGCTGCTGGTTTATAATAAAAATTATATGCAAAAAGAACTAAATGCAGGACGCATTTAGTTTTTCAGAATGTAAAGACTGGTACTAAGTTAATACCTTAAAAATGGGTCATACCTTAAAGTGTTAATAAGCTATAAGCTATGAACTGTATGGAAATTAAGCACATTTGAGCTCAAAGGCCAGTTACGATTAAGACAGATGCCGTCGTGCCACTTTGAATCTAAAACAGACGCAAGCTACTTGCAATAGCAGAGGTGACAGATTGCCAGATTGCTCAGACGGTAACGCCCACCGTAATATCAACACCGTACGATGTTGGTGAATACACTCATATGTATAGTCAATTGCTAATAAATATTAGTATTGTTTCGCTATATCCAAAACAAATTATACATAATATTTTAAAAAATATTGTACAAAATATCGCATTGGACGAGTGGCGCAGTAGTAAACGCAATAGTTGTGTGTTCAACTTCCACACGGGGAAATGACATTTATATTACTTTCATGGTAGCTCTGGTAAAAAAAACAAAGCACGGCGTTAAGTTCCAATATGCATTGTCTCTCTCCATTTTGTGCGATGTGTATTTTTGTATAAGAGACATAAAATAATAAAAAATTAAAATTATCTTTGTAACTTATGTATCAGTGGTTATCCACTATATAAAGTTACTTCAAGTTCTAATACTGATGACTTCAAGTGATTTTTGACATTAATTACACAATGATTGAAAAATATATATTTCTTTCTACTACTTAAATAACAAACTAAATCTATCATAAAAGTAGGTCAACCATCATATTCAAATGGTAAAGTTATTAAAATGCATATAAGGTAACGTATTAATTGCCTATGAAACGTTATTACAACCTATTCAACATACATCTTGCTTAAAGGCGACGGTACCCTCAAAGGAATTAATTATATAATACCTATTTATTAAAGTTACTTAGCAAACCGAGTATCATTACTACAATAGGGAGGAATTGTCCGATTAGCCCTAGCCGGTAGTAACTATATTCATTAACACCCTTTTATTAGCTTTACATGTATCGATCTATCTATCTATTAATGAATCAATCAATGGCAAAATTTTTTGAAAAATCCATCCATAAAATTTTTATAGCTTACAAATTTGCACACGTGTCCGGATACCATGACAATATGATAATAATTTCTGATGTCCTTACCAGAATGATCACTATAGAAGAAAAATAATTTTAAGCGTGTTCTTTTTAGTTATTTTTGAACGAGTTTGCTTTTTTTATATTTAGCGGATTCATTAAAGATAAGTTAGTGATTCATCACTTTGTGCTCAAATTTTAAATTCTTGATATTTATTATAGATGTCTTTTAGGCATCCGTAAAAAGACTGTAACCCAATTTGGTTTTGTACATAAAAAGAATACAAAAATATCTTAAAACATGCATATAAAACACTTTTTGTATATAAAAATTAAAAAAAAAAACATACATTAAAAATATAAAATGAAACAAAAAATAAAAAAGATGTTTAGCAGAGCGTAGTTTCGATCTACGGACCTCTGGGTTATGGGCCCAGCACGCTTCCACTGCGCCACTCTGCTATATACGAATACTACGAATTAGCTTATTATATTCGTAAAACGTTCGTGAACTGAGTAATAACTATTACCTAAGTTATGTCAATTAATTTAAAACATTTTGACATTAGTGATATTATGTAAATTTTATTATTATAATTACAATATGTTTTAAATATATAATTTATAAATGTCAATAATACTGGTATAATTAATTCGTATTGATATACGAACAAACATATATATATATATATATATATATATATATATATATATATACACACATATTTATACATATACAACATATTAATATATAAATATAGATTATTTTGTAAATACGCCGTTAAAAAACTTTTTTATTGTCACCACCATGTCCCATTTATAAAAATAGCACCAGCCCCATTTCCAGTTCAGAAAAAAACCCACCTGTCCCATTCTGTGTAAATGGCGTTAAGATTTATCTCCTATTACACGAAATTTTAATGTTACGTACACTGGACTAATGTGAGGGGTGTACAAAATATTTATTGTTTACGTCGAAATGGTCTGTAAGTATTTAGGGTTTCACACATAGAATAAAATTTATGCTTAAATACGCTAAAACCTGAAAAACATTTTTAGAAAATGTATAAAATTTTTTAACAGCGGACCTTTGATTTGAGTTGCAATGTGTAGGATTATCAGTTAATTATAAGAAATAAACAGTGACATCAGAAAATGTTAAGATTTAAAATTAATATTCTATATTTTTGAATAAAGTAAAAGCAGTAGACACATCTTAACTATTATATGTTAAGCATACAAAAAAACTGCAGTAAAATTTTCATCTGTCTTTTGGGTTATTAAAACACATTTCTCTTGTGTTATTTTAAGTCATTCTATTGAGAATATTTTTATCCAATTTCCATACCTTCTAACGGACCTAATATCAGTCAGTTAACTTTCAGCTCGTTATCGTAAAATAAAACATTGTACAGAATAACCATAAAACCATTTAAAACAGGCCCGCAGCGATCGATTTTTGCCATTAAATTATTACTGGCTGAGGGGTCTTTGCGTAATGGTCACATTGGCCACTAGACCGGAAACTCGCGATAATGTAACTGAATTATAAATCATTTTCAGATGACTCCATTCAAAAGTAATTCCTAAAAGCTAAGTGCTAGCTAATGTAAATCTTTGCAGCGCAATAGTTTATTATTGAATAGAAGCTAAATCCGCTTGAACCATTATTAGGGAACTATAAAACAGTATGTTAAGAAAACGGTTGTGAAATGCAGGCGATATTCGCTCTAGCGGCTAAATAGAATTGTTTTAAATGCTTATAACTTTTTTTTACTATATTACCTTATCTTCCATGATATTACGTTTCCTGTAAAGATTGTTAAAGAAAATAGCTTAACTAAAGCCGCAATTTTAATTTAAAACTTAATTGAAATTTGCATTTTTGCATTCTTCGTTAACTTTGTTCGAAGTAAAAATTAATAGGGCTTAAAACTTTAGACTACGGTTATATAAACTAGATATAACAAAATATGGTTATAATAGCAAAATATAATTATCCTTTTTAGAGAAAAACCGGTATTTTTTATGAAGCGTGTAGAAATTGAAGTTTTGGAGTAAAGAAAAGTTACAAATATATGGCTGAGGCTGAGCCTATCAATCTATCTTTACGCGAGTGAAATCCCCTGAAAGCTTTATGCCATTGTTTGTTGGATAACCAAAAGGTCGAATTTATATAACTCTCAATTATACTCGGATTTAAAATGGTCACGGCACGTGCATAAAACGAATGTAAAAAACATATTTCGCCGATATACGAGCGGATGTACGAAATGTATGGATATTTTTTGAAAAAATTTGCAAGTTTTTTTTTCTTTTTTTAATGAAGTTTTAGAGGGAAATGAAACTGCTCTGGCATACTACACATAATTTTTTTTTCAATCCTGTTTTCTGACAAACAGTTTTAAGTAAATGTATTACTTATGCAAAATTACGCAAAAAATATATAAACAAGGCCAATCAGACACATTCAGGATTACACCACGGACGTAATTAACGTGACAAAATATCATTAATTTTCATCTTTAAATATTAAATATAATCCTAAACAATCCGAACTTAAATTAATTATTAAATTTGTTAATAAGTCAACTTAAAAACAGAAACCTAATAAACACTCATACAAATAGCTATCCTGGTCGCTATCGAATCCACAAATTTCAACCTTATTGTCAGTTACACACTAAACTATCAGATAATAAGTATTGCTATTAATTCACATATTTATGTTATAAAAGCTTCGTGGTGCTGTGAGAGACACAATGGTTGCAAATTAAAATCGCATTGGGGATGAAGATTCTAGGTAAAATGTTTTCATTTCTGCGCACTTATAAGACGAAACGCGGCATTGAGTTCCGCCAGTCAACGACGCTTTGTATCTAATTTTGGCGGACAGAGGAGTGTCCGGACACTGGGTTTCTCGTTTTGCGGCCGAGGATCTATTTATAAATTTATAGCTAGACATTAATCGTAAGCTATCAGGCAATAATCAATATTATATCCAGTACCGTATTAAATTATAATACTATTGACGCACCATTCAATTATATGGACACTGTATATAGAAACAATAGTTTCCACTACTACAGGTATACTAAACAATGTGCAGCCTTGCTGAATATCACATTACTCAGATCAATGAAGATTGCAATTGCAACTAAACTACCTTTGTTTTATTAATATGTTTAATTAAAATGCTAACAACAAGAATAAGTTGTAAAAATTAGAAAGTTTGGTTTAGTAGTCAGAGCGCTTGGACTGTATCCAAAAGAAGCGGGTTCGAGTTCCGCTACGTTTAAATATTTGTGTGTGCTTATAGTGTGTAAATAGCCCTTTAAAAATATTTTGAAAAATTGCAGCTTCACACTTTTCCCGCATAGCATTGGTATGTACATATATGTATATCCAAATTACTAAATAAAACATGAAATATTAGCCTGAATAGTCAATATGTGATGCAAAGATGATATTAATAATGTTACAATTAATTAAAAACATACATTGGATTACTAAACGTTGTACGATATCAACATTTAGTATGGAAATTTAAATTAACAAAATCAATATTCGCAAACCACCATAACGGACGCCATTTGTGTTGCAGAATAAATACAGGGTCTGAGGGCAAGTTAACCGCATTTGCATATTGATTGTTTACAGACGTGTCCAGACTTGTCCGGTGAGCCTGTCTTAGAAACTCAAACAGAGGAACAATACCGCTTAAACTAGTACTGACTGTTTTGAAAACTATTTGAACTTAACGCGAGAAAAGGTTAAACGGGCGAATACAAAAGCTTCTATTTCTTTTTCGTTGACACGTTTATTATTAAAGGAACAAACATCAGGTGTTCTTATAAGCCCAATGTACATAATACACCCTTTGAGATGATCTAAAAACTTTACCCTTCACTTAATAATCCTGTCACTCTATCAAATTGCAGTCTGAGACAATTTTTAAGGCACTAGCTCCAGCCATTATCTCGTCAGCGTCATTTTAAGTGCCATCTATACTAAGTCACCTCTAATGGAAGTGTCATGTTACTTTCAAGAATATTGTTATCCGCTTATTTTCTTTACCTGCTTTTCAAATATTCGATGTAATGGAACGGAAGTCGTAACTTTAACTTTTTCGCTACGTTTGAAACTAAGTCTACTTCAATTGCTGTGTTCAAACGCTTATCATAGTGATTGATAATTTGTACAAAATATACCAATAATAATGCTACTACTACTAACTACCAAGCGAGCTTCACGCTTTTTTCCGCATAGCAGGACAATTAGAAAGAACCTATTGTCAAGACACTATCTGCCCGAATTCGAGACATTGCGTGTTGAGTGGTGTAGCTCAACGCGCTTTGTCTTAGGTACCAGACCGGAATGATTAAAATAATTTTCAATATAATCATTCCTTCAGGTGGGAATCGGACCCACAACCAATCGCGTTTACAGTGAGGCTGTCACACTGCGCCACAATGGCCTAAACAAAATATAATTAGAAATTCTTTTGCATACAAATGATAAATTAATATAAATAGCATAAAAATTACAAATATTATTAATTGCTTTCGTAATGTCTATAATTAATACCTTCACCAGCACTTAGCAGTTAATTACTAATAAATTATAATCGGCAACGTCGTTGCTTTTATTCATAGGGCCTGATGCATGGGGGTGTTATCACCTATCCCGCTAATTGCATTTCAACGGCTGAATTATGACCTACGTGGGTCACGCAGACAATGAGCGTCTGCTCCAAATGTTTACGGACCATGTTATTGGACGGACCTTTGACCAGTGCCATTTCTTGTACGAAGAAGTGTGAAAATGATTCATGAGGCTGGTATTACAATAAAACATTGTCAAATTTTTTGATATTACGATTATATTCATAATTTTGAAACTTTACACTTAAACGTCAATTTTTTTTCATTTTTCAGATGTAATAGAAGAAAATAGTTATAATATAACGAATTTTCTTTAATTTACAATATTTAGTTTACAAAAAATTTAAATATATTATTTTAACGTGGTTTGATGCAAATAAGCTGTTGTCGCTAGTTTAGTATAAACAGTTCCTTCGTTTATACGGTATAAAAAATACAAGTCTTCAAGTTCGCTTTGAGTCCAATTTGCTTTTAAAATTTTCTACCCCAAGTACCACCGATAGGGCAAAAAAAATCGTCTGGTATCTTCACAGCACCTGCAGTGTTTGCATAAACGTCGTTTTTGCGAAGCTCTAACGATGCAATATTTTGTAAATTCCAAATTGCAACTTTATCGCCTGACGCGATCAAATACGAATGCTGTGAATTATTCGTTTGCCGTATTTTCTTCACAGACGACGGACTCGTTGGTTTCCATTAAAGTGTGAATAATTGCCATACCTTTTAAAATTTCAAGTTTCTATTTGTAGGAGAAAGAAAGATCTCCCTTTTCACTAAGAAATTCGACTCTATTTTTCTTTCATTCAACGAATGGTCGCTGAATTCAATGTATTAAAGAACTAAAATCTTGGCGTTTCAACGTCTTAACTTAGAAAGCGTATAATTTAACTTTATATAAAGGCTAAAGCAAAGGAAGTTTATTTATATAAATATCATTTTACTTTTGCAAGAATAAGACTCATAATACATAATACAGCAATTTTGTTTCTACAATGAATATAGTATATTTTAATATCAATCATCATCATCAACAGAGAACATTGTGCCCCAGTAGAATAGCGTCTGATTGTAAATACGACGGTTATGGGTTCGATCCTTACCCAGGGAAATGATGACAAGTATATTTAAATTATTTTAATTTTTCCGCTATGGTGGGACAAAGCGCGGTGTTGATCTTCGCCAATCAATACGCAGTGTGTCAAATTCGAAAAGTAAGAGGCGAACGATTGTCTTGGCATTTTGATCTCTAATATTTGTAAAAATGTTCCAAATTTAAATTCGTAATAAATATTCCAAAAACAATCACATTAAGGTAAACATTTTCTTAAATTTATTTATTAATGTTATTTTATGTTAGTCAATACCATTAACTTAATAAAATGTAATGTAAACGTTGTAAATATTTGTGATTGGAATTTAAAATGTATGTCTATGTAATGTCTTTTAAAAAACAAAGTGAAATACGCAGATGCAGGTTAAAATTGTTCATAAAAAACTACAGCTACACCTAACAGAATATGTAGAGCTTATGTTAAGGGAGTAAGGTTTAAATTGCCTTTGAATTTGATGAGTGCATAATAATTACATAGAGGGAGGATCTATGGATGGGTAAATCACAAATGGCGGTACAGTTTACGGCGAAATGTGGTTACGGTGAGGATTGAGAAGTTAACGTGATACTCGATAGTAATATATAGCATTGATGTCATCTTACCTATAAGTATAACTGCAGTTCAGTTCAGTGCTTTAGATATGGCGTTTTGAGTCAATAATTTATTTTCTTTACCCGTACAGCAGGATAGGCAGAAAGAACCTAGCGTCAAGACACTCCGTTCTCCACTTTCCGCCCGAATTCGAACATTACGTGTCGAGTGAAGGAACTCAACACTGCGCTTTGTATTGTCATCAGAGCGGAGAAATGTAAATATATATATATATATAATTTATTTATATTTGAGTGGGAACCAAACCCACACCCATCGAATATCCAGTCAAACGCTGTCACACTGTGCCACAAAGGCCTCAAAATTATTAAAAAGAAAAGTTTTTAATTGTGGTATTCTTAGAATTTAAAATTATATATGTAAAAATTCTCTCTTCAAATCTTGCCATTATCAATTTTGTAATTATTGAAAGTTTAATTATAAAAACTGTAATATCCCGCTGCGTTCCAATTTTTATAAATTTTCTAAATATGTATTTTTCAATTTCCTAAGTGTGTGAATATACTTTTAAATATGTAAATACAAAACTGTAATATCCGTTTAAGAATTTCAATGTGCAAAAGACGTAGGGGTTAGGTGGAAAGTGGACGATGGAGTAAGATGCTTCGTGTTTCAAAGATAACTTGCCCCACGAAATGCCAGATAGGTAAAAAAATAAAGTAGGTATGAAAATTGTGCATATTCACTTTTATTGAGAGCGTTGTGGCACAGTGGAACAGCATGTGACTGTTGTGGGTTCGATTCCTACTCGGGGAAATGATTATATTTAAAATATTTTAATTTCTCTCATTTAGTACATAAGACAAAGCGCGGCGTTGAGTACCGCGCTACTTAACACACAATGTCTAGAACGGGAGACACTAGGTTAACTCTAAATTAATTCATCAAGCAATTAGCAACTACAAACTAACTCATTACAACCCTGGTTAATTCTTCAAACAAAAAAAACAGCTCCCCTTTATTACCAACATGAAGTATGTTACGACATATATATATATACATTTACTTATTGTTCAGAGCAGACTTTGTCAGATATTGTTTATATGGTGAGATGGGAATGAAACACCTGTTTTGCAATAGTTACCTATGCTTAAATACGTTCGCATTGTGTTTAGTTCTAAACGCTTCTGTATACAATTTTGATTTGTTTGTTATAATGTTTTGTGTTGTTGTTCCTTGAATGAGAGCGTTTGTTTTACTACTTACTTAATGTGAATGTGAAAATTTTATACTAAAGGTACTGTAGTATATTGCCTAGTAGTCTGTATTAATTTTTAGTTACTTTATAATTATTCTTACAAGCTGAACGCTTGTCGTTTTTTTCCGCACAGCAGAGTTGTCAGCGAGAACCTAGTGTCGATACACTCCGTTTTCCATTTTCTGCCCCAAAACTTACATATAACTTAAATGCTTATACTCAGACCCTGTTGACATATCAAAAATTTCTTGATCATTTTATGAAATAAGTAATTAAAAAAGATTGTTGTTACTACTATATTTTCCAAGTTCGAATTAAGGCAAACTAATACCCGCTAACGCATAAAACATACTTTGCCTTAGCTATTCATGTCACTTCATACAAATGAGTATGTCAAACACATTGTAGCATGTGAAATATTTATTTTATTAATTTAATGTCTAACGCATTATTATAAAAAAATTTAGATTTTACCACTTCTCCATACAAAATTTATGCAGAGGTTTAAGTTTGCCTAACAAAGCTATTATATTATTTACTCCTAACAAATGTGCGATTAAAACTATGTTACTTATACGTTAATTGGACAACGCCAACAAATAATTGATTAATTTACGCTATATGCTACGAGGGGTTGAATACACTATTTAAAAAAAAAACCAAATAAAGTCTAAGATTATTTTCTAGTAACAGTACATTAGATAACTACAAAGTTCGTCACGAAAGGAAAAGCTGAAGTTGAAGTTGCCTATTCATATATGGTTCATTACTGACTCACTTATCTGTAAAGAACACTTTCTTTCCAAGCGAGAGCCTTTGAGGTTTAATGCTTTTTCATATTCGTGTAGAGAATAAATGAATATCAGTATATGATAAAACGCATTTATTTAGGTTTTAACATAGAATATATTCAAATTTAATATATATGTAAATATGAGGCTATTGTGGAGCAGTGTGACAGCGTCCTGGTAACTGTAGTTAAAGTTAAAAAAACTGTAGCGTTTATCCCTTCATTATCTCTAACTATCTCGCTAGGGACAAAGCGTAAAGCTGATCAAAGCTAAAGTTTTTTAAAATTAAATAAGAAACCTGGTTAAACAAAGAGTGCCATTGGTGTTACCAATAGGTGAAAATAAAGGAAAGTGGAGAACGTAGTGATTTTGTACTAGTATACTCAGCCATATACCGACTGTAACGTTTATGTAATTTTTTTTAATAAAAACATATAGCAGTAATTTCTCTAAGGCAAGTTTAAGTGTACCTTTATAGCACATGTTGTAAATGGTTTTGCTCATTCTCGTATATGTGTAGCGTCGACGTCTCGCACCTGCCTTAGAAATATTGTTATCTTCGCTGTTTGCTTAATTTGTGACTTGTGATATATGACGTCTAGTAATTGTAGAATACTTGTATAGTACTATATTTATTTTGTAGATATGTAATAGAAGGTATAAAAATTACATTTTAAATTAACTAAATATAAGAACTATGCGTAGTTTGACAGCGTTCGATCCCTAATCGGAGAATAATTATATTTAAATTATTTTCATTTCTCTGCTCTGATAACAAAAAGCGCGACGTTCTGTTCCGCCACTCAATACGTAATGTACACTAAGAAAACACATTTGTCGTGTCACAAGTTTTCTATAACCTTCTTCTTAAAGCCGTGCCCAGAATCAGCAGATTGGGTCTTAAAGTTGTGAGTGACTGCCGTAATCATCTGAAATCATCTGAATACGAGGCACTCTACTACTGTGCGATTTTTGTAGGAACTTTCTTCTATGTGCCTCTCAACTCAACTCGTACGTGGAATGACCTACCAGCGGCAGTGTTTCCAGGTCGATTCGACATGGGTACCCACACCTTAAAGGCCGGCAACATCCTTGTTGCTCTTCTGGTGTCAATACCAGCGGCGAGACCAGGGTTAGGTAGGGCGTTGGTGATCACTTACCATCAGATAACCCGAACACTCGTCTCGCCTAGCCTATAGTATATAAAAAAATCACGAAGCGCAAAGTGGAGAACGGTGTGTCTTGACGGTTGTCTTGTCTTACATACACATATGTATGTATAGTTAGAAATAATTGTTAAACGGTTTATATTATTCTACTCATTTTATAATGAAGTATTTTCTTTTTATATGCAATATGTTGAAATGACATGAATTAAAAATATTTTAATATCTGCATACATACAATTAAATTGCATAACAAATGGATTTTTTGGACGTGATGAAATAAAATGTATATTATTAATATAATTTTATAACATATATTAAAGCGGCTGCGTCAATTATCACGTACGAGTTATATACTAACAGGTTATAATAAATTTTTCCGTTTAAAGTGTTAATAAATATAGAAGAAAAGTCCATTGTTATTTATGTTCCTTCATAGTAATTCAGAACTCGTTATAATTTTACTTGCGCCTTAAACATGATCCAAGAAATTTAATTTCCAAAACGACCCCAAGCCGCCATCAATCATATCGGGATCAATGGTAAGTAAGTTTAAAATCCTATTAAGAAAGTTTCATCGAACTCCTTTTTGTATCGTGCGTAATACTCCCCCACATTTGAGATAAAACTTAGGCGTACACACGAAACCCTTGAGAAGAACTAACGATCCGAGTACAGTATTGAAAATTTATACTTAGTACGCGGTGCTCTGATGGTTAGTTATGACACTTGCCTGTCGACCTACCACTTTACCTTGATCTTTTATTACACAATATTTTTAATGTTTATTTGGCAAAATGCACCGTAGAAATTGGATGGCGGCTCAAAATAAAATGGTAGAGTTTAACACTAAATATAAGAAAATATGTTTTGTGCGAGTTATTTTTTCGGATCAACAAAAGCTTTTTCAGCGTTTGAAAGGAACAATTCTGTTGTAGAAAAATGTGTTGGAAACAAACATGGTAGATTCTTGTTTATAGATATTGTGGAGTGCTCAAGGAAATTGTAACTTTCTAGTAGCGGTGAAAGCTTTTGTTTTTCTAACAATGTCTGAAAATTATTTCATAGTTAACCTGAGCTTTTTAATAAAATGTAAAAAGTGTGTGGTAATTTTAATGCAGTAGGCCTTAGTCGGAGTGTAAACTGACTGCTTGGTTGTGAGTTAAATTTCTAGTCGCGTTAATGGGAATATTTAAATATGAATAGCATTCATAACACTATGCTCTTTAAATATCTATACTTAGTTTAAAAATATGAAATATAATCACATAGAATTGTCTATTGGTGTCAAAACAAAATAAATATTATCTTCACTTTTCGAATAGGTAACATATAATTATTTACCTATTAGAAAAGAATTTATTAAATTCTACGTTAGGTTTATTTGTGCCTTTATTGTAATACCAATCAATATTTATATAAAACTCTTTCGTTACTCATTGAGTGACTAACAGACAACACATAGCCGAAATTAATAGGTATAAAAATCTAAAAGTTTACGTGTACCTTGTGGAGTTTTCGTATACCCCATTTGGAGGCTTTCACGAAATTCTTAGGGGAGCTGGAACAACGGAATTTATGGGAAACTACGGATAATAGAAATAGTGTGAAATAGAGTCATTATGTCCACAAAAACTAAATTACATGGCACTTCTATTATATTTATACATAAAATAAAACGAGTTCTTACGTATTTTATGTAATGAAACTAGGTTATGTAATAATAATTTATAATTTTACAAAAAGTCTCGAGTGCTCATCAAAATCGAAAGTTAGAACTCACTGTATGTAGAAAGTTTATATATATAAATAGGCAGCAAATTTAAATATTCTTAAACATCGCTTATAAAGTTGGATGTATATTAAAATTATTTCACTGATAACTAGGGTCTAAGTAATTTCGACGACAAAGTCCTGGACCCTCTGAATTGCTTTTTGTCGCGGTAATAATTAAATTTGTGACGTTTCGCCGGTAGCTTGTCGCAATATTAGGAAAGTTGAATTGTGAGAATTTCTATGATCAAAGAATTTAGTATTAATTTAAGAATTTTCAACAGATCTAGTAAAATTTTGAATATTAATAAAATATCGTTTTAAAAAATCGTAATACGATCTGTGCGCAATGTGTATTTGGCACGTGTCTGACTATCAACGAGGGTCCTGGGTTCACCATTTAGTATCGAAGGGCTTTAAAATAAACGAGTTATCTTTCAAGTTCTCTTGCAATCTACATAAAATGCGTAATGCTGATAGATACAATTCCTTGTCAAGTAGTATTGCAAACATCAACATAACTTCTCTAGGTAAACCTAAGAGCATGACTAATAAGTAAAATAACTTTTATTAATTATAAGAAAGATTGAGACCTTCGGGGCGCAGTGGGACACATTCTAAATGCAAACTCGATTGGTTGTGGGTTCGATTCCCACTGGGGAGGATGGTTAAATATACATTTTCATTTCTCTGCACTTTTAAATTGTCTCGAATACGGGCGTAAATTGGAGAACGGAGTATCGTTCACCTTAACTACTCTATTAAGCGGGAAAACGCGAGAAACAGAAAGAAAATGAAATATCGAAAGAACAAAAATCTTTTAAGATATGGAATTACTGTGAAAGCAAGGAAACTTGCAACAAAGCTAATATTGAGCTAAACTTTAAAACTTTTATTAAACCCTGGAACATTCAAACAGTTAAAATGGCCATTTCACGGAAATGACCGCATATAAGGAAATTAATATTAAATGAAACTGCAGAACTTATTAACTTCAAGACAAACTAACTTCATCCTGCACACGATTGTTGAATCTCTACTCAACGAAGCGTTTTTGAATTGCATTACTTGCAAGGAAATTTAAGCTTTAACTCATTGAAATTAAGTTGAAAATACCATTTTATTAGACTCTTAAGGCATAACAGCACATCAAATACATAATAACGGATATGGCTACGTCGTAGAACAATAGTAGAGTATTAATTATACCGTTAAAATTACCTTTATTATGCAGGCAATAAGTTCGTTCGTTAATATTGTACTCGTATTGCGATATAATTGTTGATATTTAATAAACAAACAATCTGTGTAATTTAAATAGTTGATACTAGATAAGGTAAAGTTGTTATGAAGTGTTTATTATTTATGTATTGTAAATAGTTTGTCCCCCAAAAGAAATCTTATTTTCACACGCTGTTCTGATATAATATTGACAGAAGTAAATGTATGTGATTAGATGTTTACATAAGAATTGGGGTATTTTTTTGCAAAAATAAAACGACGACGACGTTTACGCACCGTTACGTAGCTGTAAACAAAATCAAGTAAATTATGAGAATATAACCAGTGACTTCAGAAAAAAATTGCATTGTAGTACTTTTATAAATGGTATATGCAAGTATGCGAACTGGACCAGGTAAACAATAATATATAGTTCACA
Organism: Podotricha telesiphe; assembly: GCA_038994665.1. NCBI lineage: Eukaryota > Metazoa > Arthropoda > Insecta > Lepidoptera > Nymphalidae > Podotricha > Podotricha telesiphe. Next base: position 707,092 of record JAOYRR010000129.1, on the reverse strand, counting down.
AAAAAAATAGGTTATTTTACACTGTTTCTAAAGACAAGGAAAGTTATATACCTTATATACCTAGTTCATATATACCTCTCATATTTCAGAAAATAAAGGAACATTGCGGCTATGGTACAAATACGCCTAATATTATCAATGTTGAAAAAGTAAAGGAGAGCCAGAGAATCCTGCATAACTAGTATAGGCTTCAAATTATGTATTTTCTGTGGCGTTACGTGGCGTTTCATTTCCTCGCTTTGCTAAGATAAAAGGCGGCGTTTAGTTCCACCACTCTATAAGCAATAACTCGAATCTACAAACCTAACCTACTGTGCAGGAAAAAAGGATGAATGAAGCTCCTAAAAATATCTTTCAAAAGTACGAATAATAAAATATCAATAAATTAGGCATAAAAGAATTCCTTACAATAAAGTTGGCCTATTATTTGCACCATTAAATATATGTTTTATTTACTTCCTCTAAGTCACACACACACTACACAAACACAAGTGAAACTTATATAACAAGCGACGCGGTTGCCAGGAGTTAGAAGAAAGTTAGTAATGAGATATCCTTGGATTTGTTATTAGTACACGTTCAGTATTTTGCAATTAATATAGATATGTATACATTTAATAAAAATGTAACTGATCACTGTCTGTACTTGATATATGAGAAAAAATATTATTGTAAGCATGTGAGAAGGCGTGAGAAAAGTGATTATTGGATGCAATGTAATAGTACCCAAAATAATATATTTTTTCTGTTTATCTGCGTTTGTGCACAGTAATCTCAAAAACGGCTTAACCGATTTAAATGCAACTTTGACTATTTTATTTCAATCTGTTCATAAAAAAAATTAAAAGTATCAATTTAAGCAAAGTTTGTGATTTAAGTGACGCTGTGAGCGGTTCGCTAGTAAGGAAATGAAGTGGTTTAGTCACTGTATAAATTTGAATGTTATGTACCATCTTTTTTAATTTACCTTTATCTTATTTTTTCTTTTTCTTTGTCTTATCTTTGTTAGAAAGCGCAACAGTCCTACAACTATTTTGCGATATTTTTAGTATTAGTTAGTTCGAAAACTGAGTTAGTATGACATATAAAGCAACTGGAAACATGTCAAAAAGTACGTTTCTTAATATTTATCTACTCTTATGTCTGTAAGTTTCAATTTTAATTAATGAATACTAATTGTCTATATACATATTCTCATTTTAAGAGACTAATAGTTGCGTGTACAATCCGCAACTTTATTAAGAAAGGAATTTGTTGATTTCTAACTCCTTTGACTTCTATAACCATATAATCTAACTATTATAAATAAATATTTTGTAAATATATATTCTACATGTGTAAATATAACTTGTAAAATAAATATAAGTTTAAAACTTTCCGAACACATTAAAAGGGAGTGCTTTAATGTGTCCCTCGATAAAGCGAACATATGCAGCGTGCAGCGAGTTGCCCGGGACTGATGTCAATTTTCTCCTTAGGTAACTAAATTAAAATTAAGCTCCCCGTTGAGCCATTAAGAAGTAAAACTATGAAGTGATTAGTTTAATTAAGAATTGTTACATTAAGAAACATATTATACAAGTAACTTCTAAGGTTTTACAACAAGTCGTGTTAAGTGGTTTTACCCTAGTAGTAAATTTTGTTTCGTAATATTATGTTATAATTAATTATTTAATTTACTTACCTTTTGTTACACCAAAGCGAAGAAATGAAAATAATTTAAATATAATCAATTAAAGTTCCTCCAAGTGGGGATTGAACCCACAACTAACCGCGTTTGTAGTTAGACCTTGTTCCACTGCGCCACAGGTCTCAATTTCTGATACGTATTTAATATAAATAATATAAAGACATAACATGTTTTTAAGTCTTTTTTTTAATGTAGAATTAATATGTTGCTAATTTCTATTCTTTAAGTAATATAAAAAGAATAAAAATATTCATATTATAAGTATTAACTATTTATGTGTAATTATTTCAAGTGCAATTTGAACCTACACCTATTGAATTAGCTTCCCACCAAGCACAACTGGGTACTAAGCATAAAAATAATAAAAACATGTATTAAATTTAAATCTATTTTGACACTGCGAAGCTACTGTTTAAACAAATAAATACTTGCTCGACTCATACACTCAATAGCAAATTTCATTTATAACTTGTTAAATATTAGCTAAGCTTATTGTACAGTAATATCAAAACCCTTTACTTTGATTAGTGGAGCATTAAATAACGTAGATATGTTGGCACGATACCTATAACTTTGCTAAGCCGCCTCGAGCGAAACTAAGATAAATCACTTTTGTTTTCATCTCTTCAAGTGTCAAAACAAAACCTTCACCGAATTTGAAAGAGGATGTTTTTGACCTTTGCTAGAATATTTATATAAAAATATTTTATAACCGTATTTCTTTGTAATAACTTTATTATGATGAGTATCTGTACTTACATTACAATGACATGTTAGAGGATCCTAGCATTCATTGCTATGCAGACGATAGCATGATGGACGCCGTATACACCGGCCGTGCAGGTCTTTCTCACGAAAACGTCGACGAGTGCCGAAAAAAACTTGTCTCTTATGTTGAAGCAGCCCTCAGGAATGTCTTTTTATGAAGTGAAAGGAACCTAGTTTAATTTAATCTCCAGAAAACACAAGTTTGCGCGTTAACCTCTAAGAAAACCCCATTAGTCGTGTCGCCAGTTTTCGAGAACATTCCTCTTAAAGCCACACCCAGAATCAGCATATTGGGCCTTAACGTTTCGTGTGACTGCCAGTATCGCGATCATCTGGAAAGCAAGGCCAAGTTGGCCTCGAAGAAGCTGGGTGTCATTGCCAGAACAAGACAGTACTTCACGCCCAAACACCGATTGGCCCCGAATAGGGCCCAGGTTCGGCCTCACATGGAGTGCTATTCTCATCTCTGGGCTGGTGCACCGCAGTATCAGCTTGATAGATTTGATCGCATATAACGTAGAGCCATTTGAATCGTTAAGGACCCAATAATCTGTGAAAAGCTTAACACTTTGGTGTTGCGTAGAGACGTTTCCTCTTTTCCTCTTTGTGCGTTCTCTACCGCATTTATCATCTGAAGTGTTCTAGAGAACTGTATGACTTGATTACTACCGCAGAATTTTCCAACCGCACAGTACGTAACCGACTGAAATATCATCCTCACCTGGATACGTGGCACTCTACTACTGTGCGGTTAAGTAGGAACTTCCTTCCACGTGCCACTCAACTGTGGAATGCTTTATACTTTTTTTGTTGTTTAAATTTTTAGCTTAGGCACATTTATATATTTCAATAATACATTTTCAGCATCAATAGTTCTAAAAACAACTAAAATTGAAAACATATTCAGGTTTCATACGGCCTTTTTGAAAAGGACTAAGCAGTATTACCGCATGCACGCGGTACCATTAGTTACTGTCGACTCCCATACTAGGATATTGATATTTCCGCTATGATAAATGGTCTTACAAACTCGTTTCGTTCTGGACACTATGTGAATATAGGCCAATGTGGCCAAATATGGATTTTAACAACGTGTAACGTATTATATATATTTTTATGTTAACTTTAATTATTAACAAATGTTAACTTAAATTATTTTTATTTATGGCCCATAATCCTTTGAAGTAGGAAGAGGTTTTAAAGAAGGTTTTTTTGCCTTGTTGTCTGAGAATATAAGAAGAAATAAAAGCGATTTTTATGTTATTTCTATAAGAATGGAAATCACCGGAGTTACAGTCAATATATATATATATACAGTAAGGGCGCCCTGCCTTTAAATAGACGCGAAGGGAAGCTCTACAGTGGCGTTACTGTGACCCGCTAGCGGCGCTCGCCACTACTACTTTCTAATAACATTTCTAGAAGCGCAGTTGCAGTATGTGCCGATGTCACGTCACTGTACCACACTGCTGTGGCTGCGACTGGGCTTCTATGAATAGTACTTCTTGCTCTAGCGTGTAATTTGAAGGCGGCCTAAGAACGCAGCAAGAACTAGTAAGTAAATATATTAATTGTCACTTAAGTACAAAAAAAAATACAAGGCCAGACTTATATTGACAAAGAAACCATCTTTCTTAAACGGGATCCAAACCCTCCACCACTGGCAAGATCTCGGTTACTAGACCAAGAATCAATTTATAGCAGACTATTATCAAAACATCCATCTTGAACAATATTAAAATAACTTTGCCTTTTATTATCCTTTCATAATGTAGATAAATATTGATTAGCATAATGAAAATATTACGAAGGCAATTTATTCAAACTGTCAAAATAATATTTCATGAAATAATATATCATGAAATTGGACAAAAATCAAATGTTTGCAACTAACAGTCACTTTCTTGTTCATTTAGCTTTTGTGAACCAATGACAATGTTTGTTTCGCCTATTTATTATAATATAACATCTTTTTTTATGTTAAATTTGCACATTATGAAGTATTTTGAATTGACAATTTACTTTTGAAAGACTGAAAAAAAATTAAGTACTTTTGAGACATTTTATTCTCATGAGAAGCGCATATGTATTAACATATATTCATCGGTTGTCAGTTATCGGTGTTTGTGGATCCAATTTCTATTCGGACAAACTTTAATATCTTGAAAATCCTTACATTTGTAAAATGTTTGAAGACAAAAAACTCCTTTTTTGGTGAAACCGTTGAAAGTAATGTAAGTCGTACTTTAAAATGAGATGAACTCATAAAACAATCGCGAAGACTTTTTTCTTCTACAGATAAACAGATAGAACCTGGTGTCAAGTCTCTCTGTCCGCCATTTTGTGCCTGAATTCGAGACGATCGCTTTGGTGTTACCAAAGTGGGAAAATTAAATAATTTAAGGACATAATGTCGACCTTTCCCCGTGAGGGAATCGGACCCACAATTACTGCGTTTAAACGCAGACGCTGGCCCACTACGCCACGATAGGTAGCTAACACATGCATATAAATGTATTAATAAAATTAAAATTATTTATTTCACAGCCAAATGGCTTTATCTTTGTTAATAAAGTTTTAACATCGCTACAGTTGTTTTCATGTTTTACATCAAACTTTGCACAAGGTTCAAAGGGCCAAGCGCTAGTGTTTTTGATTAGTTGCTATCATGTTAATATTCGGAGTATTTCGAGCGTAATTTACTCGGTTTCATAACCTAAGGCTTATGTACTCTTATTGTTTATAATTTAAACCAAAGCAAGCGCTTAATATAAAACCATCGTAGCGCAGTGCTACAGAGTCCGACTGTAAACGAAATGGTTGTGGGTTAGATTTCATTTTCGCTCTGGTAGTTCCGCTTCTCATAAAGCAATGTCTCAATTTGTAGAGGGAAATGGATAACGGAGTTTCTTGACACTAGGTTCTCTCTGACTACTATGCGGGAAAAAGAGTGAAGCTGAAATAAAAATTAGGCAATAATGCTTTAATTTTTTTACAAGATTCAGTTTTGTGTACAAGGTATTGTATACAAAACCCAATGCTAATTACCCAATGCCAATTGGTGACTGACTGTAAGAGCGGGGATTCCCCATTCCCCACACATTCGAGTTCAAATTCGAGTGGAAAGTGGGTTGTAGTGTCTTGACACTAGGTTATCACTGCCTAAATGATTTTTTATTTAAATATCGATTTTTTACACAACGTGTCTTGATTTGGTAACCATTATCTAAAAAAATTGTTGATAAAATTAGTCCAAATTCTATACACATAGCTACAGCTGTCATAATAAGAAACTGCATATTGCAATTTTAATACTATTGGATACACCCACAGAAAAGTAATATACAAAGTATATTTTCAAAAATTTGAATTTCAACAGCTTTTCGAGGCGTGTGCAATAAAAATATATAACATTGTTCCTATTTTGCCGTTCGCGAGTCGCCGACTATACCGATAATGTTCTATTAAGCTTACGTTGCTATTGTTACTTTAACTGCTGAAACAAGCCATTTTCGCTTCCTTTTGTATTTGGAAAAATATATTTTGAATATACATGTAAATAACTTAAATTGAACTCTTCATGTCTTTTCCCGTATAGCAAGTTTAAAGGTATTTCGAAGGAGGCTAGTGCCAAGACACTCCGTTCTCCACTTTCCGCTCGATTTCCATACATGGCGTCTTGAGTGGTGGACCTGAACGTTGCGCTTTGTTTTTTTCACCAGAGCAAGTGAATGAAGAAATAAAATACGATACTTCCTTCCTTCCTCCTTGCGATTACAATCAGACGCTGTCCCATTGCCATTGCCCATTAGCTGTGGAGTATAAAATTGAAATTTGTACAAACACTGTATTAAAGACTTACTTTAAATATCGCATCTAACTTTGTTTCAAATATAGTTTGGTTAGACGACGTAAGCCGTTGAGTTCCGCCATCAAACATACAATTGAATAAGGAATTATTATGCTGCCTGTTCTGAATTACGCAAAATTTTAAAAAAAAACAAGAAACCATATAATATAAAATTATAGTAAATTCCTATTATTTTGGTAAATTTAATATTTTTATTATAATTAATGTTAACTTTATCCATAATTCGACCTTAAAAGCAGCACAGAATTAGGTGCTCAACGTAAATCACGAAGGCAGTCTAATTAATTAATGTAATCTTTTACAAGGACTTGAACACAGTGAGTAAGTCATGTTCAATTCGTCTAAACTGTATTTTTGGCTATTAGTAGCTTCGTAGCACTTTCAACTTCTAATTAAAAAAAATATTTTATAAAAATATCTCGTTATAGCGTATTGTTAATGTGTGTGACCCACATGATAGTATTGAAATAAAAATATATATAACGTATATCTTTAAGGTAAAAAGATATACGTTATATATCTTTTTACCTATAGAATAAGGTAGGCAAATATATATAAACTTATTTGCATTTTTTTCATTTAGGATACTTTATTGCTCAGTAGTCAGGTTTATACTAGGCGGACCGACGATCTGTTCAAGGACACCTAAAAACGCTGGATAAGGGAAGAGTCGAAGCATTTAGACGAAACTAACAATGTTAAATTTTATTAAATTATATAAATTTATAACTTTAATTCGAATTAACATATTTTTACGCCGAATATAAGGCCAGATATAAGGATACCATTTCTAAATAGAAGTCTAAAAATAAACAAGTAAGTCATGCCAATGTTAATTGAACGATCACATTTCGCTCTTAATTCAGTTATCTAATTTTAGTTAACATAATTTATATCGTACTATTTAATGAAGCTTTTAAAATGAAGCAGTGATTTATTAAAGGACAGTGACATTATATTTTTGATAAAACTACTCTTAGCGTGTATTTCAGCTCGAATTTTTTATTTTTGTCCTACAGTTTATTCTATCCATGAAATAATTTAGTAACTGTTTGTTTCCTGGGACTTTCTTTGCATGCAACACGCCATTGGATTTCGATAAAAGTTCTTAGTAAAATGTAAAATATGACATAATAATAATATCACATTAAATAATTAATTTCAATTTTCAAGGAGGAATAAATGATTTTTCAGTGAAGCCGGAAACGTGTGGCCTAAGTACAGGTGCTTGGTAAAATATTCAAGGGAAATAGAACTAAACTAAAATATGTCATGCTGTTGGTAGAAGAATGTTTTATAATATTAATACATACGAGTATGACTTGCAAAGATAGATATTTTATCAATATAAAGGACTAATTCTATATCGTGCGATAAATAATATATGTAACTACATATAAAAATCGTCACGGAACGGGACATCGGAAAATGGTCTGACTAAAACGCGATGGTAGTGGGTTTCATACCCGCTCGAAATAATATTAAAACTATTTTAATTTTTCTTCTCTAATATAACAAAGTGCGGCATTAAATTAAGCTACTCTATGCGCAATGTTTCGATTTCGGATGGAATGTGGAGAACAAAGTGCCTTATCACTAGGTTGTCTCTGTAAATGCGAAAAAAAGGAAGTGAAGCTCCTAATAGAAAAGGTCATTGGCATTACAGAGAACATTCAGAAGTATATAAAGAAATATTTGCCTTAAGTCAGAATCAAACCAGTTCCACTCAGCCTTTTTCTAAAAAAATATATAATAAATATGTAATAATTCACTTAGTTGCAACAATAAGCAGTGCTCTGGATTTCGTATAAACTAAAGTATAATAGAAATATTTAGTCAATTTACTGAATGAAACAAGCGCGGAGTGGAATCGCAACGTGAGCTAGTCCTTTATTCTGGTGAGACTACGATAATTGAAGCGTGATGTATAATAACACAACGTGCCGCTGTAAACGACATTAAATGCTAGACGATGTCTAGTGCTAGATTATAATATGTAGCGATATTTACATTAAATACCTTGCATAATTTTGTAAAGTAAACGAATTTTTCTACAAAATAGGATAGTCAGAGAGAGAGGCAATCCGTTCTTCACTCCGTTAGGTTAGGTAAGTTATAAATTAGGCAACACCTAACCAAGAGTTTTGCGATAGGAAACATGAATTACAAAAATATGCGTATATTTGTTTCACTTCTTATTTTTTTTATACTAGTTACCGGCGACTTCGTCCGCGTAGTAATGAGCACTTCTCCGTCAAATATCAAATTTAGCAAGAAATTAAGGACTTTCATATAAACTTGCGAGAGCACTTAGACGTCCTTAATCCCGCCCTGTTGCAAAATCTGCTATTAGGACTAACGCCTACTAATTTTAAACTACCTTAGTACGCTGTACGCAGTTTTTAATATTATATGATAAGGAAACTTTCGCTTTTATATTATTATATAATTAATAGATAATTGTGTTTTTACAATTTTTCTTAATATGATAATAATCTATTTATGTAATGGCTATATTATTATTTTTTTACTCTAAACTTACTTAACACTTCTTGACTTTAAATAGCTTTAAAAAATATATATGTATTTATATTTTTCCAGGACATTATGTGCCATTTAATAAAATCAAATAATATAAGAACGCTCTAGTAACATAAAGTTGTGTGTTAAATTGAGTGGACCGCCGTTAAGAATAAAAGTCAACCATCTGGGCCATGTGATGAACAGAATGTCTCGATACTAAGTTCTAACTGAACATAAACTGGTAAAAGAAGTCAAGCATGCTGCTTTAAATAATGAATTTATATCAATATCAGTATATTTCCACAGTATTTTCCTATACTTTTACACCACGCTGAACTACCCTGTAACACAAAGTGTACCTAGACAAGCAATTCTAAAACAAAACTGCTATTTGGCTAAGGACTTGACACTTCCTGAAAACTCACCAACTCCGAAAGTAAAGCTCCGCACGTATTCTTACCTGAAACAAAAGCAATGGCACTTTATAAAAATGTTCAAATAAGAAAAATAACATCTTGAATTGTATAAGTACAAAATAATTTTAGTATTACATATCCAAATGAAAGTGATGTAAAAGAGCTGATATTATTTTACATTCATTGTCGGTTGATTTGTTTTACAAATTTTAATGGTATAGAATTAACCTCTTTTTCGCACTTAGGGGGTAGTCAGAGTGCCTAGAATCTAGCGCCAAGACACTCTGTTCTATTTTCCGCTCAAATTCGAGATATTGTGTGTTGAGTGACGCAACTCAACGCCACCCTTAATCATGTATCGGAGTGATGAAATGAATATATTCATTCCTTTCACTGATGGATCGAAACCAAAACCTATCACGTTTGCAGTCAGACAATCTACTAAATGTAACAATCTACTAAAGGGTACTAAATATTTTGTATGTGTTTAGCCGTATTTGAGGTTAGTTACCAGTAAATGTAGCCCTCATTAAAACTAAATATCTTTAAATGTAGAGATGAATGGAGAACAGAGAACAGAAAACGAAGTAATGTGACACTGAGCTCTATCTCGCTACCTTGTAAATTACTTGATATGCATCCAAAAATAGTTATATTTTCACTAAATAGTGTAGAACTCGATACATTTTCACAAACTAAAAAAAACACTAAATATAAACGTATAACAAACAGGCTTTCAGTAAAATTACTGTCCCTATCATAATACAATTGCTATCTCATCCTTGCCCATAACATTGTCGTAAGGAGTAGCGTATGGACAAACATTGCTCCTTGAAGAAGCCCTGATATATCAATCCAATCACCGTGTACTTTATTTACAGACTTCAAAGATAATTTGTTTGCCTGCCTTCTAAGAACCTCAGACGTGCTTTATCTTTCGATCGAGAACAACTCCACAATATGGACTTTGTAGATAGTCCATTCAATTAGTTTATGTGTGTACATGTTCATAATATGAAAGGCAATAGTAAGGAAAATCAGCCATATTGCTGACACTTTAAAGATCATAATTCTGAAACAAGATTTCTATCACGAACAGTGTGTTGAATGTTTCTGAGAAACTTATCAAAAAGGCGCATGCGAAACAAAATCATATGTCTATTCACATAACAATGAATATTGCTTGTATTATTTTATAAATTTGGTAATTACAATCCACGTTGAAGTAAATCTTTCATGTGCAAGTTTCTTTTCAAGTTGCGTTATTAACGCTTGACATTTATGAATTGTTTGCAACAAGCAACAATTGGTTAGTTTAATTAGAAATATTAGAAGCGGAAAAATGGAAGCCATTTTTCTGGTGTTGGTGAGGTACTTCCGGGAAAATATAATTTTTTCTGCAACGTCAAGCAATGAAAAATGCCAAATACGAGTACCTATGAATTTGTGTCACTGTTCTTTTGAAGTAACTGAAATATACTCAGAAAGATTAAAACATATTTGAAAATTTTAAAATAAATATCTGCATTAGTGACATTACTAAAAAATAAGAAAAATAATAACACCGTTTGTTAAATTATCGACCGTAATATAAAATAGTATTTTTCTCAATTAGGTACTTCTGCATTAAATTTTGTAATAATGTATTGTTTTTAAAACAGGACCGGATAGTGTCCACCATCATGGTTAATTTGGAAGGCGATTGACTATATGCAATGGTACTCAATTAAAATTCCCCAAAAAAAACTTTTCGAAGGTTTTTTACTAGTGACATGACATGGAATTAAAAAACGTTTAAGTTTTCTTTGATTTTTGCAATTTTTACTCATTTTAAATGAAATCATTCTAACTGGATTAATCACGTATAAAGTTTTATATTTGCATATAGTATCATTACCAAAACGAGACGGTTTGCTACATTTGTAAAATACAAAATTACAGTATCGCATACAAACTCGTATGAAGTGTATCCATCCAAACATAACATTACTGCGAGTGCCGTCTGTCCACCGGTCCCTGGGAAATATTTGCAGTTCGCAGCAAAACTATTGTCATTCCTCCTGACTTAATTTAACTTCGTCTACGTTGAAGTAAAATATCTGGATATATTTTACTATAGTATTTGAAATATAACTTACTAGCGGCTCGCCCGCGTGAACTATAACTGTTACATTTTTTAGGCAGCGTATTCGTGAAAAAAATAAATTCCTGGACTAACTTAAAAATATTACAGAAAAAAGAAGCCTATATTCATCTCAAGATCGTCAAGTATCTCTACATAAAACTTTATCACAATAGGTTCAGCGATTTGGCCGTGATACTGTCACAGACAGGCAGTTGATTCCACATTTATGATATTATTATGAATAGTAATAGGGCGATGTCAGTTTTCGATAACTTGACATAAAGCTTTTTATTTAAAATAATTTCATTTCTCCGCTCTAGTGCCTAAGACAAAGCGTGGCGTTGAGTTCCGCCATACAACACACAATGTCTCGGTGTCGGGCGGAAAGCGGAGAACGAATGCATTCGAACAAATCTTGCTGCATTTAAATTTTTATACGATTTCTAAAAATATATTTATCAATTTCAAAGGTGTGTGATTAACACTTTAAAAAATGGTAAAACTAACGGTATCAAGTTTAATGTTTATAATAATACGAGTATATTCGATTAAGGCACTTGGAGAGAAAATTGGTTAAGTACGAAAATTTCATTTTATTTCTCGGAAAATAATCGTATTTATTTTCTTCTAGTCTTATTCTCTTCTAATATAGATATTTTAATAGTTATATAATTATAATATTTAAATAATTTACACCAACAAAAGTCTCTTCTAGACGCCATATCGTAGTTTTGCATGTTTCAAACCTATTTTTCTCGGTGAATGTGCACGTTTGATACAACATATTGCATGCTCCAATCTCGAGAATGCAAAAACTTACAGCGCATTTTAAGTGCTTGTAACAGATTACGAGGGGATGGGGTGTTATAGAGCTCGGAAGTAATATTATATTATATCTATCTATAACTGAGACCATAGTAGCGCAGTGTGTCAGCGTCAGGATGCGCGGTGGTGGTGGGTTCGATGCCCACGAGGGGAAATGATTATATTTAAATTATTTCTATTTCTCCACTCTGATCTTGTAACCATGGTAAAAATAATTTTGGTCTGGAATGGAATAGTCTTGACCAAGCGCGGCGTTGATTTTGGCCACTCACCTGGCGGATAGTGGAGAACGGAGTGTCTTACTACTAGTTTCTCTCTGCATACCCTGCTATGCGGGAAGCTATCTAACTATTTAGATAACTGAGGAACTTAAATTTGTGATAGATTAAAAAATATATATATTTTTTATGATTTTATACTTTATGCAGGTTTTGAAATCTATGCATTTATTATGAAAGTATTAAAGGGTTAGGTGATATCGTAGTTTAAATGAAGGAACTTTAAGCTCAAAATATTAGTTTTATGTGTAACCGAAGAAATTTGAACAACAATATTTTATATAACGCGGTACCCTTATAACGCATTTTGATATTACGCGATTTCAATGCCCCGTATAACACGGGCAATGCCCCTAATTTATCATGCCGAACCATTAATAGAAAAGTATAAAAAAATTCTTAAAGGATTTTAGGCCTCATCTGTTAATAAATTTTAATTCAAGGTCATTAATTAAACTAAATAAAATAAATTAATTTCTACAATATTTCTTACAATAAATAATTTTATAGCTAAAACTATTTAAGTATAATTGATTTTCTTATTTCGAATATTAATCCTATTATTGAGAGCCGCCAAAAATAGTGGGTTTTTCTCAATTTGGCTCAACTCGTGTGTAGTAAGTATTACGCACACGTGAAAATTAGGTGGGCCTGTTACGCCGTTACTACATCCCCCTTTGTTTAGTAATCTAAGTTTTCCTGTTACATACTGATAAAGTAAAATGTAGTCATTGAATACAGTGTTTTATAAATCATATCAGTTTTTATATACATATAGGTCTTGATATTTTTTTATGTGCACATTGGGACCGTGTCTAGGTGTAAATACGATTGGTGATGGGTTCGATCTCTTATCGGGGGATAGATTATATTTAAATTATTTTCATTTCCACGGTAGTTATCAATGAGGCGTTGAGTTCCGCCACACAACAAGAACAAAAATATAAACGGATATTGGATTTTGCGTTGGATATTTTGACTTATTGACATATATTTTAACGTGATGACATAAATTAAGATTTTAGCTTGATATATTTTGTAGAACATCTGTATACTTTCTTACACGACGAGGTCGGCTAGTAGAAAAAGCTCAACAGCATTAACTCCGCCTTTAATTAATATAATTACAAAATTAAGTACTTAAGAAAAGTGCAATAGTTGAAGCAGAATGTAAATATTAGTGGACAGGGACAAGTCTTTAATGAAAAGAAGATAAAATTCACGCACGCTTATTAATGATTATTAATTCATATGCCATCGTTGGTTATGGGTTCGATTCCTACTAAGGAAAATGATTATATTTAAATTATTTTGAATTTTCCGCTCTGGTGACGAGACTTAGCGCGGCGTTAAGCTCCGCCATTCAACACGCAATGTCTCGAATTCATATGAAAGTAATAAATTAGCTTTCTAAATTAAATTGTAATTATATATTCAAAACAATATCTTTTTTAAATATAATTTACAAAACATTAACAGCGACTACGATTGTTTAAACTGTTGTAGCAAAATATGGAAAGCAGCTATCTCGGACAGTTCCTGTGCATTGCGCTCGTCGCGTCCGGTGAGCGCTTCCTACCAAATGTTACAACGTTGATGAAACTTTCACATCCGGTATGTGCTTTATTTATTAAATTAGTACTGAATTTATAATTTTATTTGATAACCATATATGTATATTTGTTTGTTTCAAACTCGACTCGCAGAAAACGGATAACGGAGTGACAAGATACTAGAGTATCAGACTACTTGGCTGTAGGAGAAAAAACGTGGAGCGGATTTTTATTTTTATTTAATATTATTTTTTTTATTTTTTATTACTTATTTAAAATTCTTATATACCTATAGTTTTGCAACTGAACTTATAAATGTATTAATAGTTTTTTTTAGTAGACCGTAATATGCTTTAATAAATATTCAAGATAATTTTACAATTTTTATGTAATTTTATGAGATAAAAAAATATAATATGCTTTTAATACTATATATTACTGTGAAAGCTTGTACTACGGAAAATCCTAAAATTTTCCAAGGAAAAGTTAAGTTTTACCAACTGTAATGTTAAAAAGTCCGAATTGTTCTTGATCATTGTTAATTTCAAACATACATTTAGGTGTTACGTCTGAGAGACTTGGTAAATGTTGATAAGGTTAGATTAGAAACATACTTTTACAATTAAAGTTCCTAAGTATTAAATTTAACTTGAAAAATTTTCTAATTTTCTGTAACACGTGCTCAAACATTAAAAAAATCAAATGTAACTATAAATCCATTTGAAGACAGCATCTTTAATCTCACGATTCATTACTTCTCGCTTCATTAAGATGTCAACACATCAGCCTTTATTTGAATAAGCCTCCGGGTTTTTCATTATGGAGTAGATGCTTTTGAATATTTATGTAATGTTCCTCATTTCCTCTTTATTTGCCCTCCGTCTAATGTAAGTCTATGAAAGTCAATTTTCATGAAGTCTTTTGTTTTTAAGGTACAGCAAGTGACTAGGGATGCGCATAATTTTATGTTCTGTACTGAAATATTGGTATAAATAATGGGCTTGAAGTGTGATGAAATGAATTTATTTAGACTCTACAGTTGCTTATTTGAGTACTGTGGATGTTGGAAAGGTGATTTAGTTGTTAATTTATTCGTACACGTTTTTATGTAAAAAAGCTTAAATTTATGTTCGTTATTTAAATTAAAATAAATATCTGCTTACTAAAATAATAGGTAATTGGTAGTAAATACTCGCTAACTATTAGTCAGTATGTATTTATAATTAAGTAATTAAGCAAAAATGTTGCATATATGTTTTAAATAGATAATCATCTGTTAACCCAAAAGGTACTTTTTAAAAGCTTACAATGAAAAAAGGCATCCGAAACGAATTATGTTATATAAATATAAATTAAACACGTACCAATTTCGTAAATTAGTAAACGAAATAAAAAATATTGCTTGTATGTACCAACATACATATCAAATAACAATATTATATACGTAAGTATCAAGACGATCCTGAAATAGAAGGACAGATTGAGTATCTTCTCTCGGGCGAGTTGAGCTGACTTGTTTGTGATGACAGTCATATTTTTCCGACTAAGATGTGCTCTTAAAATAGAATACTTTATTTATCATAATTTTTCAAACGTAATGTAGCTTTTGCTAATGGAATATATAATATAAGACTAGAAACACAGTGCTTAAACTTTTTGTAATATTAACATATTTTTTTATAATAAGGCCATCGTGGCGCTGTGGTATCGCATCTGACGGAGGCGATTAGTTTTCGGTTTTATTCTCACTCAGGGGAATGAATATATTAAAATGAATTTCATTTTTCCGCTTAGGTACCTAAGAAAAAGCGCGGCGTTAATCCCGCGACTCAACATGCAATGACTCGATCTCGGGCAGTAGAGAATAAACTATCTCGACACTAGGTTATTTCTACCAACTACCCTGCTAAACCTAAAGCTGCAAAATAACAATAGTCTGAAATAGCAGACGTTAGAATTAAATTGATTTTTTAATTATTAATTTTACACCAAATTATGTTATGCCTTTTAAAACTAATGTAACGTTTATCAGAAGCGAGAGAGAACCTGTCAAATGTGACTTTCAACTGAAAAACACTATCATATATATTTATATATATATAACGAAACAAAAATATTTCAGATATAAATCCCCCAAAACGGAATCATAGCAATCAATAATAATAATAATAATACAGGTAACGCCACTGCGCTATAACGATATAAAACAGACGCTATTTCTTTAAAAAGTTCATTTTACGTATAGTTCTTTACACATAGTGGGCAATACTTTATTAACAAGTGAATGAGCTTCTAAGGCTTAGAGTGTTTGAA
Organism: Podotricha telesiphe; assembly: GCA_038994665.1. Lineage (NCBI taxonomy): Eukaryota > Metazoa > Arthropoda > Insecta > Lepidoptera > Nymphalidae > Podotricha > Podotricha telesiphe. Next base: position 690,730 of record JAOYRR010000129.1, on the reverse strand, counting down.
ATGGAAATACGAGTATGCATGAACGAGGCTAGTATAATTGGGTACAGCTAAAAGCCCCTGGCGTTACATTAGTAGACACATCTGGCAATTACCACGTAATTATATGTATTAGATGCTAGTCACTTGTTTGTGTTATGAAAACGATATCATTAAACTTTATTTTGATATATGAGAAATATTATTATGAAGTGTACATAAATATATATACATTTCATATATTAGTGAGTGATACGGTCTTAGATACGGTCAATGATTGTGGGTTCGATTTCCAATCGGGGAATGACGTAAACAATTTTTATTCTTCCGCACTGGTGACAAGACAAAGAGCGGCGTTGAGTTCCACGACTGAACACGGAGCCGCAACTACGTTTACGTGGACCAAAAAGCGTAAAATTTAGTTTTTTCCTGTTCCCGTCACTATTTTGGAAAATCATCTGATAATGCTCCCCTACATTCCACAAGGAACGTACGTGCTAAATTCCAGCTTTCTACACCCGGTAGTTACGGATATGCATTGTCTGTCAGTCACTTCACTCAGTAAAGCATGCGGCCTCGTGTCCAGTCCAATCTACTTGCGACCGCAGCAATCTCGCGAATATTACACAAGACATTTAAAGTCATTTTATTGTTCGAAGGTCGAAACGTATTTAACATATAAACATTAAAATAAATAAATTAAATATATACTTTTATTGTCGTGCTATCATTTGTGCTTAAAGATGAGAAATCAACAGCGATTTCTACAGCGATTTGGGTATTTCATATGAGAGTAAACCTGGACTCCAATTTATTTATTTACTCATAAATAAATTTCAGTGTTATATACAGAACTTGGCACTTATTTATTTCTCATTGTTTATGTCGGCCGATTTGCCAACCGAATATTCCTAACATAGAACCTAACTGGCAAAATTCTATTATATTTTTAACATTATTAAAGTGTTATTTACACACTTCGAAAAACATGTTTTTAAAAAAGGTATAAAAATTGGAACGCAGCGGGATTCCAACCCGAGCGGCGGATTCGAACCTTCTTGGACGGTTTCCAAGGTGTTTTATATATTTCATTAAAATTTATTTATTTTTATAAACATAAATCATTATATATTTTTTTATATATCTTACAAGGATAAGTAGCTACATGACCTACTTAAGAAAAAATAGAATTAATTTTTTTTATCATTCAAAAAGATTAAATTAGGCAGAGGTATATTAGTAGACGTCTGCTAAGAAGAGAATTTCTCTCTCTCGGCTTGAATTCCGGCGAATAATTGAGAATGGGAGTGTCTTGACAGTAGATTATCTCTGCCTACCTTGCTTACAGTAATGAAGGTGAAGCTTCTTCAAAAGCTAGTTTTTATGAAAATCGGTTAAAATATTGCTAGAAACTTGAAATTTGACAGGGATTCTAATCCATTACTTCGCCGACGAAGCCGTGAGCAGCAGCTAGCATGATGATAAATTAGTATTAAAACATTAATAAACATATTTAATAGTGAAATTCCATATGTCATGTGTGATTTACACGCGCCATTTAACTCGTGGAACTGTTAGAAAACATTGCACCGCGTACCAATTAAACGTAGGCGGCTGTAAAATATTAGCTACTAATGTACGGCTGCAGCTGCATTGCAATGTGAATATATACATCCCTCGACAGTTATAATTTAGAACGAACTAATATAATTATACGATACGTCGATAATGAGATAGGAATTTTATGTTGCTATGTAATAATAAAAACTAAACCGAGCTAGATACTTTATAGGTATTTTTTCATAGTCACGCTTTATCACGTAAAGCAGGGTGTGTATCATGTCACTCCGTTCTCCGTTTTCCATCTGAGTTCGAGCCTGAACTAATATGCCAGTTTGTCCTACCAGAAACAAAAAGAATAAACACAAGCATTCCTTCGAATTACGATCCCACAAGCATCGAGTTACAGGACAACAGTTTAGTACAATAAGCTCACTATAGCCACGGTTAAAATATATTAAAGAGAATAACCATAAATTAGGTACATTTTTAATCTCAATATACATAAATATATACTTCGTAATATAGTTTTGTAATAAAATTTGATTGTTAAGACATGAAGTATAAAATATATTAAACATCAGTATTTTGATTAAATTTAAAGACGAGACCAAAACACTTCATATTTTTATGTGTATTTTCGTGTTAACAATTTCCATAAAGTTCTTCTTAATATTATATGCTTTAGAATTTGAATGAATTGTTAAAACTGATAAGATATAACGGACTTAAGTAAGAATACCATACAGCTTCACGCTTTTACCACCATATCACCCTGCTATGGTTTCATATCAGACCTAGTGTCAAAACACTCCGTTCTTCCATTTCGGCCCGAATTCGAGACATTGTGTGTTCAGAAGCGAACCTCAAGCCGCCCTTTATCTTATTTGCCCGAGCGGAGAAATGAAAATTTTATATATTTTGATATGGACTACATCAAGTAGGATCGAACCCACAACCAATCGCTACAGTGGCACTATGGCCATTACAGGTACAAATACTCGGTAAACAATTTAATTTATTTCTTTATTATATGTAAATAATCACTGTTTTCTTAATTCCTAGCTTTATTTTTTTAAAAATGAAGTACGAGTATAAGTGAGTTGTATATCAATTTTTTTAGACCTATAGAATATTTATAAAGTAATCAACCCTAAAAATAGCAAAACTAAACCATCTACTTAGAAGAGAATACAAACTACAAGAAAGCCAGACCATATATACTATAATCTACATATATATATTTACACACTAACAATGCAAACCCAAAGTTGTCTAACAAAAGAAAAGTCACTCCTCTTTGAATACGACAGAATAACCTCAAAGTGAGAAAAGTTGCCTCACTTGAAATCCGTAAGATCTTAAAGCATTGGCTCCGTGAAATATACGATCTGTCTGAGATATGTGGACGTATGAAATCTGGCACACTAAGCTTTTACGTAACACTCTGAGTGGATGATACAGATAGCGCAGATATCCCTTGTTGGTTGTGAGTTCGATTTAATAATCGGCGTATTGTTTGTATTTAAATTATTTTCACTTGTCCGCTCTGGTGACAAGACAATTTTATTATCGCCACTAAACATTCAATGTCTCGGATTCAGACGGAAAGTGGAGAATGAGAACGAGGACGTATCTTGATACTAGGTTATCTATGCCTATGCGGGAATAGACGTGAAGCTGAAGAAATATGATATATATGGTATATAAAAAAATAATTTATAAAATTTATTCTCGTTATCCTGGTCATCCTAGTGAAGACATAAGGACGACCATGAAATGTGGGTGCATGTTCAAATTTTGAACTGAATCAAAAAGCAAGAATTTGATCAAAATACCGTTCTATTTAATCCACACACTCTTAGAACAGTTCATATAAAAAACTTGAACTAAAGTAACAAATACGAAAGCACTCAAAAACCCAGCTAATGTCAAGAAGTAGTAAATATAAGAAGTTGAGTCTTGTTAGTCATGCGATATTGGATACAAAACAGCTAACAGCTGTGTGTAACTGCTAAGCTTGTGTTCTTCAAACTTGGGCAAACTCGAGTTAGAAAGTGCTGGGAACTCGACGGAAGGTGGACTTATTGATACCTCTCCTGCCTGTTTGGTTTTCTTGCTAATCGTGTTATGTGTATTTATTGGCACTGCTGCTTGCTTATATTAGTTATATGTTATTGTATAATCCAAAAGCTAATTTAATATTGATTGATTATTTGCTTAGATATCACTGAAAGTTAGTGTTTGCATATTAAGTAATTTTATAACTGTTCTTTTAATTTTAACTATTTTCACGATTATTTAACTTACATAATTGTGAGTATATGGTGTATTAAAAATTATTTGTTTTCTTATATAATGTAAATTTTTATTGCAATAACGGTTGGCGCCATTGTAAAAAACAATGAGTGTAATACAAAGAATGGGCAATTAGAAAAATAAAGATAAAGGGGGACGGAAGTCCTTTAATACATTTAAAAAAGTATTTTATAGTAATAAATTGTCATAGTACGAAGTAATATTATTCTGAATTTAGGGGAGCAAAGATTATTCTAATATTAGTAAAAGTATTAGACAAACGCTGCAATGAGTTCCGCCACTCAATACGCAATTCTTCAGATTCTGACAGCAAGTAGATAACATTAAGTGTTTAATATAAGATTATCTCTGCCCTTCGCCCTCGAGAAAATGCTTGAGTTTAAAATGTATTAAATCAATGTACGAATGAAATTTTCGTGCACATTATATATTATTATTATTTATATACAATAAAAAATATACCACTTAGTATGACGTATCTAAAAGAGTTAGTGTACAATAATTGACGATGACATAACAATTAAGATGTATCTTGTTGAGGTCAATCTTGATGGTAGTGAGTTTTTAACCTATTTACTTAAGAATCTATTCGTCACTTTTGCTACTGAGTTCAAGATATTACCTGTTAAGTGGCGGAACCATCGTATACCCAACACGTCACGACGGCTTCATTATTTATAATATTAATCGTACTGGTTAAGTAAAGTGTAGCCTTAGTATATATGCATAGCTAACATACATGCATGCTTAGCATACATACATAGCATGTTTAGTATACATGCACGGTGCTATGCATATACCAGTACCATGCTATGTACGCAAATAGGAGTTAAAAAGAGACCGAAATAATAATCTTGACCTACTTCACTGTAGGTGTGAACTAAACAATTGAGGACTCAAAGATATAAAATACAGAATTGAATGAAATTGAATTTAATATGTTAAACCTTATAGAAATGCCATTCATTCAGTCCTCAGAATCACATTGCGCATACTCTAAAACAATGGTACGGTTCCATAAAGGATTTGTCACTGCTAATCGGCTCTCCCTTACAAACTGTTTAAACTTGCTAACCTATTTACGTCTTTATCTCACTTGCCAGGAACTCGCTGGATACAATTCGTTTGCAACTTGTAAATCGTATTTGCACCTTTTGTTTCTGTAAATGTTATAGTCAGTTGTAAAGCAGGGTGTTCATTAAAATTTCAAATTTTAAGCACAAATTTATAATACAGACGCTGAAATTATTACCAATACTCAATTTGGATTGGGCAGTTGTGGGTTCAGATACGTAGGCGGGCAAATCATGTCTTGCTTTAACAACTAACATTTTATATCAAACATTTCTAATTTATTAGCAATATAATAATAACAATATACTTTATTGTACACATTAATCGTTACAAAGAATATAAAAGACAGATAGAAATATAAAAAGTGAAGCAGCATATATCGATAATGCTATCGATATAGCGATCTCTACCATTCAACCTTAAAGAAAGTGTGGGAGTAGCTAAGTCGGTAGGTGTACGGCTTTATAATATAAATATATAGCTACATACATACATAATCTTATCAATCCTACCTTATGATTATAGATATCTATATATATAGATATAATAATGCATACAATATAAACAAAATGTATAAAAATGTTGAATTTCTGTACTTTTTGTACATTAAACTTTAAAACATTTATTAACAGAAGTCTAAAGTTTTCTTTAGACTTTGACTTTGACTTTAGAAACAATGCTCTTTCGAAAATAGTACATTAAGTACTAATAATCTACGATTAAATAGTAAAGAAACTAAATGTATAATTATCAGAACACCAAATACGAAAATTGTTAAAGCCGATGTCCTCTTGAATGGTGAAGTCGTATCACCATTGACTCCAAAATACAGTGGGGACCTCTGTCTAGCTGATATTGACTTAGCTCAACAGCCTTCGTAGTTAAAAAAAATGATTATTAACTGACATGGAAACGGCTCGCCTTGTTTTCTTTAGCTACTTTTATAGTATTATGTCCTATGGCATTATACTATGGGGTAATGCAGCCGCAATTAATTCGATTTTTGTGTTGCAGAAGCGAGCTACTCGCGCAATCTATAACTTAGGCCCGAAAGAATCCTTCAGACATCCATTTAAGGAAACAAATATATTGACAGTTGCGTCTCAATATATATTTGATAATGTTATGCATGTAAAGAAAAATATTAATGATTTTACCAAAATCGATGATGTACATAATATAAATACTAGAAATAGGCTTAAACTTACCGAGCCTGTAACTCGACTGTATAGAACTCGTAATTCTTTTATGGGACAATGTGTACGCTTTTACAATAGAATCCCAGAAAACGTTCGCAAAATGCTCAATATCACAATTTAAAAAAGTTGTGAAAAGAAGTTTTTGTGTTAAAGGTTATTACGTAATTAACGATTTTTTTAATGATAACACGCATTGGGAATGAAATGCTCTCTCCAGTCTATTTCAAAGGTATCATTGTCACTAATTAATCTGTAAACTATTCTATTGGAAAAAAATGGTAGTCCCAACTTTAGTGAACCGATGGTAAATTATTTGACAAAAAATTAAGCATGTAACTTTTTATTTTGAATAAAAATATTTGACATTCTTTTTTAATATATAATATTTTAATTACATAAAGTTTATTCATGAAGAGAATTCACGTAACACAAAATGCGCTTTTCAGACTGCAAATGGAGACAATCTGGAAATTAACGTCGACCCCAGACTTTAGTCAAGACCTATACACGGTTAACTCAAGTGGACTCAAGTGGCATCTCCCATTTAGGAATACGGCACATATTTAGAAAACTTGAAAACCGTTCAAGAGGCACGGGTTCAAATTCCGTTGCGTTCAGATTTTTATACGTTTTCTAAATATGTCTTTTTCAATTTTATAAGTGTGCGTTTAACACTTTAAAAAATGTTAAAAAATACGGCAATATATACGTGTTTTTATCGAAATATCCGAAACAATAAAGTTTTTTTATGTCTGTATGTATTCTACTATTATAATAAACGTAACTTAAGATAAATCGTTACGTTACCAATCAAAATTAATATTTATTAATATTTAAATTTTTTTATTAATAAATATATTTAAAAAATTGTTCAAATAAATATTCTCTACATATGCATCATAAGAATTTATATGTATGTTCGTATGTATGTAAGTGTGTGTGTGTGTGTGTGTGTGTATGTAAGTGTGTGTGTGTATAATTTATTGATTTTAATGATTTTGTTGCCATGCCATAACAAGCGTATAAGAATTTAGGCGCAGCGGGATGTGGACCACATGGCTTAGCGGTTAGCGCTTGGACGGTTTCCAAGAGGCGCAGGCAGGTTCAAATTTTTAGCATAATATAATTTTATGATTCTATGTGTAAAATTCACATGTAGAATTCACCCCATATTGTGTACGTTTAATACAATGTACAGTTTGAAGGTCGCTATAGTGACCTGTATCAATTCAAATTAGGTATAGTTTTAAAAGTCGCGACTCGTCTATTACTTTTGCTTCACAACATAAATATTCAGTGCGGAGCGAAGATCTCTTATTAATGAAAAAGGGTCACAAGGTATTTTAATTCAACTACGTGTTAAGGGTTTGGTTGGAAAGCACGTGCGTAAGTTAGGCGAGGGATTGTTGCGGCCAAGTGTTCTTAGAGATACACCTCGTGATTACATTTCACTGAATTCCTTTTCTGAACTAAATGGACAAAATCCATCCAATTTCCATTTTTTGGGGGAATCATAAGAATCTTGTAGCTACTATTTTCAAGGATTATTTATATCTATTCTAAACATATAATACAAAATGTAACAGATCGCTGCCTGTATATGGAAGGTATATGAAAAATATATTATTGGCGACATTTATCAATGTAATAGATTTTTTTTCTGTTTGTCTGTGCGTTTGTGATTTTGGTAAATTTCCCTTCACATTAAGTGTTTATTTGATTTCAATCGGGTTATAAATAATGTAACAACAATTTAGATTAGAAATATAAGCAAAGTTTGTGATTTAAGTGAGAACGCAAGCGATTTAGCAAGTTTACTTATACAAAGAACAAAACCTACTTTAATATAGATACCAGTTAGACAGGTGTTCTGTAAATCATTGGTAATATAATAATATAATATAATATATAATACATGTGACTTATATGACTTATATTATTATAGTTAATACATTATTAATATTTAGTTTAAGTAAAAATTTGCATTTGTATAGTAGCTGTCTTTTAGAAAGGTGTTGTAGCCTATAAAAAAATAGTTGTATGTGTATGTTGGTATGTGATTATGTAATGTACTTGTTTTTTTTTTAAAATAAAGATTTTAAAAACCTACTTTATTATACGTTATCGTATATACGTTATATACGATATCGTATGTATGTATGTATATATATATATATATATGGAGTGAAAATATTGTACAGCCTTTTAACCTTCTCCTCTTTTTTTATCTATATATCATTTTACAGCAAGATATTTAAAAACACGGTAATTATAATAAACAGATTATTTTATCCTTGAATATTTATATTGCTTTTTATAAATGACCCGTTTCTCAACTTTCCACCCGAAATCGAGACATTGCGTGTTGAGTGGCAGAGCTCAACGCCACGCTTAGTCTTAAGTATCAGAGCGGAGAGATGAAAATAATTTAAACCGAATTTAAAAGAGATGGAACCTACACCCACAACCAATAGCGTATACACAAATAAAAACGACTTAAAATTCTCAATATTTAATAATTTATGTTTACTCCAGTAATAACTTTATTTTATTACACAAGCACTATTAAATCCACTCAGCATTCCAACTACTGTTAAACGTTTAGGTTATTTTCACATAACTGCAGAATAGCCTGCCACCGCAGGCAGGAATTACACGAAGGCTATAATTTTCTCCGTACACAAGCACTTAAGCCCTTTTATTTTGCGAAAGCCGAAGTAGGTATAAACACAACCCCAGTAATTACTAAAGGCTAAGCGTTAAGACCCGAATTTCCTGTTAAACGACCCTGTGGGATAAGGCTAGTGTCGTACATTATCACCCCTCATGTTTGAACTCCTGCAATACTCTCGAATGATCGAGATCCTATATGTCAGTTCAGAAAGAAAGGGTCACTGTATACTGGCAATTTAAAGCGGAACCTTCGCCAAGTCTTGGAACACCCAAAGTCTTACTCAAATAATGTTAAAAGACGTTAAGACAGCGCTGTAATCTACCAAAATACTTTTAACTCTATTCCCTGAGCTTAGAATTGATATTAGATTGCGGAAATTGTCCACAAAGTAAATCAATTTGAAACTTGTATCGAGTTTATGTCTAGCTCTAAAAGTTTGAGTGGAATTGTTTGCATATATTTGGTAATTATTGAAACACGGCTGTAATGTTATGAATACTAAGGCAGTGACTTTGAAATTGATTAGAAATTAATTTAATATAAAAAAGGGTTTGTTAATATATACTCATAATTTATGCATTTCACTGGGATGACAAGCCTTATTTGTACATTGATACAGAACGGATCTAATGCTAAAACTACCATTTTTTTTAACAGCTGTAATACAAAAGATATCTAAATATAAAGTAAGATAAGGTGCCAGTAAATAAAAAAATACTACATAATATAATTTATAAAAGCATAAATAACATTTTATAAAACGTAGCACAAATTTACAAAGAAAAATATTAGGTTTAACAAAAATTACAAAAGCGCTCGTCTGCATTATATTACACATTTTACGTAAAATTAGCTTTTTTACTTGAAGAAGTTGCTCAAAGAAGCAATGAATATTGTAAGACTGTCGATGGAAGAAAGAAAACGTCTAATTAATTCGAAATGTGGAAAGATGGACTTTCATGAAGTTGATGTGAAAAGCTACACAGTAAAGTTTTAAATAAAAATTAAACAATTTAGAATTTTCCCTACAAAGAGTTTTAGTAATTTCTTTGTAAATAGAACAAATTGAACTATAATATTTATAACTTTTTATTTAAAACTTATTTTTGTAATACTAATGTTGTTATTTCCAAATCTTACAAATTAGCGTAATTGAAAACCAATTAATTATATTATGTTTATTTATGGTCAATTTGGTAAACCAGTGGCGAGTTTATATATTTCTAATATATTATAAGTAACCGAAGTTATATTATCCTTTTCTTAGGATCGTCCGTCGTCTATTTATATTTTTGCTACAAATAAATAAAAACAAAATAAAAGAAATAATTTATTATTTTTACACAAAAACGTATTTCTTATGGTCATTTGGAAACTTTACGGCATTTTTTCCTCTAAGTAAGTAATCCGATAGATTGTTGTCATTGATATAAACTTGAATTATCAGTGAACTACGAAGATTAACAACCATAAAGCTTTTAACTTTGTTAAACGAGATTATAATAAAGTAAGATACCTATAAAAAACTCCTACAAGATATGTTTCGCATTATATTCAACTAGTCGGCAACCCCCAAATATATTTGTGCGGGCTATAAAACAATTCTTTGAATAGCTATTGATTTTACCTGTTATCAGAAGTCTTTTACTTAGATTTTTGAAATATTAAATATTAATTCCAAAAAGTTTAAAAATCGTATTAGCTTCCATCTATCTAAGGTTAAATATATTATATTGGAAATATTAAATAAAATTGAAGTGTGCGTGGAAATTCAACATATACTTATTTAACACACAGAGACTCAACTGTGCTACAATGCCCTAAATATTACTTTGTTCCAAAAAAAAGATTTTTCTAGAATGTTACTGTGATTTGATTGATTTTTTCTTTTTCTAAGACTAATAGACACACAGTGACACTAGATTCTTCCACTCAAATGACAATGTTGTGAATAATGAGTGGGTAGCGAAAAACGAATTATAATTTATAATCTAATCTTAACATTAGATTATATATTCCTATTGACATAAAAAGACGCAAAAAATATCTATGAACAGCTATTTAATTAAAGTGAGTCTTTTCATACAAACACTGTTTATTTGTAGGCGTTGAACAGCAATAACAGTAAAACCCTAAGGCGAGATTTAAGGAGATAGGTGTAGTACGTGTGGAAGTAACACAAGAAGTATGTGATTATTTCAACTGGGGTTCGTTGTGGAAAAAAAACTGTGCGTAGTTTCTAATAAATATTGCTGAAGAGTTCAACAACCTTTCTTTGTGTTTACTTATTTTTAAAAAAATAAAAATAACCGTAACAATAACAGAATGTAAAGAGACTCCATTCTCTACTTGCCGTGCAATTATGAGACATTACATATGAGTGACTACTCGCGACTTCGTCTGTGTGGAATTCTTATATAAAAGTAGCCTTAGTAACTCCTTATTACATGAGTTATCTGCCAGTGAAGGTCCTGTCGAAACCGTTCCAGAAATTAACCGGTCCAAACAGACAGACAAAAATTATAAAAAATGATATTTTGGTATATGTACCCGCGAGTTGTAGCCGCGACAGTGTCGCTTGTTAGTAATAGCATTATATAACAAACATATCCTTACCATAAACCCTTGGTTTTCTAACATTCTAACAAAATTAAAATACAAAATATATTCTCCTTACGCTCCACTCGTTTCATATACTTAATGTATGTGGCTCTTTGTTCTAGAAACAAAATACATCAACATTGATAATAAATAGCCGCCTCGAGCACTAGCTCTGAAGCCATGTAGTAAATATGACGACTATCAGATAAGGGGTATAACCATGGCAAGGCTTATGGGGACCGTACCTAAGAAAATCTTTATTAATAGAGCCGAGGTTGCAACAGGGCTGAGTGACAAAGACAGATAGACGTACTGATCCCTTAGATAGATGTAAAGGATTACCAGGCTGGATGCTGGAAGAGAATGTTTTAAGGTCTTACACGGAAAACAGACTTTCTATACTATATACTACTATAGTATTATATAGAAGTGAATTTATATAAAGTAATAACTCTAAACCTGGATTCAAAATTTGCTAGCTTACTCTACAATAAATGTTATTTCGATGGATAAAGCTTTTGAAAACATGAATATTCATACAATATGTACAATAAAAGTGGAATAAGAAATAAGAGTTTTCAATTTGTCGTCGACAATTCAATGTAACGATGTTGTTGAAATCGACAAAATATAACAGAAATAAATGTTGTATTCGTTATATTTTTAGATATATTTGGAAAATAAACTTCATAAGTAGGAAATGCCAGGCAAGTAATATGAAACGTATATATATATATCATATTACGGTCTGCTTTATTTGAATGTATTTTTATTTTCTTAATAAAAGCTATGACGATTTTTTTTTTTTTACAAAAATATATACATTGCTCTATAATTATAATAAAAATATAACTGACGCTGTCTGTACGTCTAAGATATATGAAAAAAAAATACTATTAGTAATATTAAATATTATTTATCAATGTAATAGAACCCAAAACAATGATTTTTAATTTTCTTTATCTGCTTGTCTTGTTGTCTTGTTTTCTTTGTGTACGCCTATCTCAGAAACGGCTTAACAATATTGTATTGTTGTAAACTTTCCTTAACATTTAGTGTTTATTTAATTTCAATCGGTCCATAAATAAAAAAGGTACAACCAGTTAAATAATAAATTTAAGCAAAGTTTGTGATTTAAGTGAGAACGCGGGCGGGCGATAAAAGTATATGGTTTAGTTATATAATTTACGCAGGCGAAGCCACGAGCTAGTCGCTAGTAATTATAAATAGTTTACCGCCTTTATCGGTCGCTAGTAATTATATATATTTACTTTACCGCTCCGGTAAGACAAAGCGCTGTCCGTCCAAATAAAATAATTTTTAATATCCGGCGAAAATCGGCAAAAGTAATGCGGGAAAAAGCATAAAGCTGCTAAAAAACTACTGACTAAAAAGTCACACACAAGAATCGAACTAGTGGTTTTCAAAACAAGTGTTTAAAATCAGATATTTTGTTCGAAATCACAGCGTTTAATAAAACACATGTTTTTTACAATCCCCTTACGCAATTTATTTCATCCAATACATTAAGTTGCGACGTTACAGAGCATTAATATATTTTTAAGACCAACTAAAAGTATTATTTGACCGTTTTATCATTGAAAATGTTAAATCTTTTTCAAGATTGCTTACAGATACTTGGCCGACATCCAGAGGTTAAATGAACGTTGGTATATATAATAAAATGAGTATGCGACGGTAAAAACTTGAAAATCTGAAAACATTAAGAATTAAACTTGTATATTAAACATTGTATATATCGGCGATACGCCAATATTTTGGTGACTAGAGTCCATTATTACAGTGAAAATACACACTAATATTCCTTTGTTTATTGTCGTACAATAGGTAGCACAAAATAAAGTGGTTATTACAAAACTCAACGCCTTTGCCTATGCAAACAGTTTATTATTTTTAATAACAGCCACGTCCTTTATACCAATTAACTAAAATTATATTTCAAAATCAAATTCAAAATAAATATTATAAAGAGACTTCAAATCATTTATTTCAAACAAATTACAAAATGATAATAAATAAACTTTTTATTTTACTAAGATTTCAAACCCAACAGTTTATAAAATACTATATTTTAATAAAACAAGGGTATCAAACCTATAACCATCGTATTCGCCATAAGACACTATACCACTGCGCAACGATGGCCTGGTTTATTTAATGAAGCATATGCACCATAAATAAAATCGCATCTTATATATAATATTTTGAATTTTTTCATGTCCGATGTAAATAATACTATTAACTACAATTATTACTTAAATCGCCTTCATAACAAAGGAGTTATGGCCAAATATTTCTTATCTACGACATACAATCGTATACGTGCGTTCTGTATACATTAATTGTGCACGTCATAAAAACGTTATTATAAGTAATTTGGGCACAACCGCTCCAAATACACCGTCAAAATTAAACATGTTAGACTGAAACTTCTTACTGTAGAATTTCGAAACAAAAATATTCAAGCACTATTTCCGTTATACCAAGGGACAAATTTATATATCCCATATGTGAATCGTTTTGTGTCGTAAGCTATTCTAGAGTGTTTTTTTATGTGCACTAATGTAAAAAAACACTAAGTAGTGATTTGGAACTTCCAAAATAATATAAGTACATTGCATCATAGCAAATCGTGATTCGTATATTTAAAAAAAACAGTGTCTAGTAACTAAATATTGTATATATATATATATATATATATATATATATATATATATATATATACATAGTACTAAAAGACGTTTACGAGAGTAAGATATACAATTTCTATTTAATTAGTGTAGGGGTTCCACAAGTGACAAATGGGCCACAGTCACACTAGTGCGTGAGACTACCGTATAAATTCACTAAAATTCACTAAAAATTGTCGAGTTGGGTTATGTCGTAAGTTTTACCGGCCAAAACATTGTTGCGGCCGTTTTTTCGTCATTACCGTCTCTAAATTGACTTTGCGTGGACTCTTACATGACTAGTTTGTAAAGGAATTACTAAAATGTTTTTAGATAACTTAAAACGAAACTATTAATGTGAAACTTTATCAATATACTGGGGGTAGTATAGACGTAGCACAAATGATGATAGTAGTCTAGGATTTGATTACTAAGTGGAGTTCAAATTTATGCGACACAAAATACTCGTAAGTATGTATATCCTATAATATTTCTATGCTGAATTGTGCATACACTGTATAAATGCGTATATATTATAATACAAAGTAGTGTTTCCTCGTAAATCCATGTACAATGCAATCAATTAAATGGATTTCATATACAATTTTTCATTCAAGAAAACAGTATTTGCACCACTGTACCTTTTGAATGCTATAAAATCGTATTCAGTAACTTCGTGTTTACTGTATTTAGTAACTTTTTTATAGCTTCACGTTTTATCCCGCAGTGTAGGCAGATACAACCCTAGTGTTAGACACTCCATTTTCTGCCTTAGCCTCGAATTCGCGACATTGCATGTTTAAGGGGCTGAGCTCAACGCCTTGCAACCTTCATATAAGGAATTATAACAAACATTTATTATAAGTAAATAAATAAACAACGATACGTTATATACGATAACTTTCATAGCCACATTATAACAGACTAGCAAAATAAACATAACAAATGAAAGTTCCGAAGGAGCACAACTATTCCCAATAACAATGACGTACTTGAGCAATCGCGACGCGTGAATACATATCGGTTCATTATTTCTTGTCTAGACCGAAATAATCTAAAGCGTATATCCGAAAAAGTAAACAATTTTAATACTGTACTCGAATATACAAGTGTACTGGTCGCGTACAAAGAAATAGCTTTTAAGATGGCCATAAAATGAAGTGCCTTTTATTCGTTGTATTAGGGGATTAGGGCAACTGTTTTCCACGAACAATAGGGACTGCCGGTTTTAGTGTCCCCGTTGAGAAGGAAAAGCCAGTTTTCTTCTTACTTTGGACATTTCATCTTTTAAAGTGATAGGTAAGTTTTACTATATATATACGCCATTGCGTCGTAGTTAGAAAGTTTGAGTCCGTGCCCTACTAATGGGCAGCGTCTAAGTTTAAACGCAATGATTGGGAATTCGATACCCAGCGGAGAAATGGGTCATATTTAAAATACTTTTAAACTCAACTGCGCTTTAATTCTCTTAATATTATTTAATTCTTAATAATAAAGAAGCCTTTTTCCTAAAGTACTTTGATTTAGTATACTAAACTTAGTTCATTAAATTATTATTTTGTCCGCTTTAGTTGAATAAAGCGCGGCGTTGAAACCCACAAGTCACCACGCAACGACTTCAAATTATTTTTGAATAAAAAAAATTGCATTATTCATTGTATGTGAAATAAACATTTACATTTATGTAAATTGAATACCTGTTCTACTGAAGTCGCGCTGTTATTCCTTGATTAACATATCTATAATAAATATTTGTCTATCATTAGTATTACTATATACGGACGCGTAAAGCCTACAATATTTAATATAAACACAATGTGATAATAATCAACGTTTATTTGTTTTCCAGCTTGCTTTTTTCCTCATAGAACGGTAGTCAGAGAGAACCTAGGGTCAAAACACTTAGTTCTCTACTTTCTATATTTTAAATAATATTAATCCCGCGAGTGGAATTGTTACCCACAACCAATCGTTTTCAGTTAGACGATGTCCCTTAACACCACGATGGACATTGTTGTGGGTTCGAAGCCTATTCGGGGAAACGATTATATTTAAATAATTTTCTGTTCTCCGCTCTGGTGACAGTATAAAACGCGACGTGGAGTTCCGTGACACAGCACCCAATCTCTCGGATTCGAGCAGAAAATGTAGAGTTTTGATAACAGGTTCTGGTACCCAGCAGACAAAAGTGAGCAATTGAAAAAATTATAAAAGAACCTACCTACATATAAACTTATTTACACTTTAAATATAAAAAATTCCAAACTTCGCCAAGGCGGCATCAATTGCGAAATAAACCTTTTGATAGTATATTATAAAAAATCTTTTCTGTTTTCAATCAAAGTTTCGTATTAAGAAAAGTTTTGAAGTCGCTTCTCTGTAAAGTTTGTTGAATATCAGATCCGCCCATGTTCTACGTTTATTTATTAATAGTATTTTATGTTACACTAATATATTAGATTTATATATACATTGTATATCGTATTTTAAAAAAATTACACAGTTATAGCAATGAAATTGAATTGTTTACAAACGTGGTCTTATCTCGAGAAAATATCTCTTCCAGTCAACCTGTGGAAGTGGATGGGTTAAACATTGCGGGATTAAATAGTGTAAAAAAAGATGGATTGTGTTATGGTAGGTAAGCAGTGGACGGAGAAAGGCTAAGAAAAATTACTGTCTCACTGTATACTGCACCCATCTTCTTCCATGTGGAACTTGTTCTTAACATATAATTTTTGCTCGTATTTCTATAGTCTGGTAAGATACGCTGCAGTTGAGCACCATGACCATATATCGTTTTCAAATAGATGGAAAACGGAGTAAAACGTCACTAAGTTCCGTCAATCTATGTGTATGTAAAAACGTAATTTTATATATAAGAATAATATTACGTTTTCTGAATGATTTTTTGGTTCTCTGTTAATTTTTATTGAATTTTGACACATTTTTTAATTCTGAGGCGGTGCGTCAGCAAACATATAATATATCTATATAGAGTATATAAATATATATATATATATATATATATATATATATATATATATAAATAAGGTAAATATAGAACGACATATAATTGTCTGATATTATTGACAACTGTTACAGCTTACAAGTAGATGCCTTTTTAGGTGGGATTTAAAGGAAAATATGGATGGGTTTTTCAGGATAGACTTAGGGAGTTGGTTCCATAGAGTTGCAACAGAGACGGAAAAGGATTTCTGCAGGAATTTAATGTTGCTTTTGACACGACCGCCTTATGCGTGTAGGTTAATTTGGGAACGTAGATCCAATTTACCTACTGTGATAATTAAGAAGAAAATTACTTAAAATTAAAATATTATATTTTTGAAGACATCGTGGTGCAATGACACATCGTCTGACTGTCAGCGCGAATTGTTGGTCTATTTTCACTCGAAGTAAGATAATATTTAAATCATCCCACTCTGATAATGCTAAGAACGCCATATAATTCGGCCACTCAACAAGTAATATATCGAATTCGGGCTGAGAGTGGAACACTGATTCAGAACAGTAGATTGTGTGAAAAATCGCAAAGCTAAACAAGCGGAAAGGATTTTTTCACAAATTGCTTGTTATATTTATCGAGCCACTGAATTTACCAATTTTACTGTTTTAAAAGACGAAAAAAAATATGGACACTAGACTATTTTTAATATTGTTTTCCGGCAAAAAAAATAATTTCCAATGAAATTTAAATATATACATACGTGATATAATTTCAGTTAACTTATACAGGGCTCGCTATTAGTAGTGAAGGGGCGAAATCGAACCCTATTAGCATAATGAAGTCCAACGTTAGAAAACTCGATCGTTCAGCTACACAAAGTAGAATTTCTAGAATAACCAAAAATATAAAAGACAAAATATTATTAACATAAGTAAATAATTATTAAGATCTTTGGTTTTTGGCCATTTGCACACATTTTGAAAGAAAATATTTTAACCGGATTAATCGTGTATATTTTGGTATTGGACAATACAAGTAAAATAAAATGTCTAAAATTCATTTTCGAATAACTAAATATATACTATTAGAAAAAAGGAGTTTCACGCCTTTTCCCACATGGCACAGGAGTAGTCAGTGTTTGCAACGTAACATATATTGAATATTTAATTCAATGAAATATAAAAAAGAAACATTTTTAGAAAACGTATAATTGTTTTAACGCAGAGGGATTCGGACCTGCGCCTCTTAGAAACCGTCCAAGCGTTCTGACCGCTAAGCCATGCGTTCGCCATATGCGTATATACATAAGCGTATAAGAATTTTGACGCAGCTGGATGTAGTGGCTTAGCGGTCAGAGGGCTTGAACGGTTTTCAAGAGGCGCGGGTTCAAATATCGCTGCATTCAAATTTTATACGTCTCCTACATGTGAGTTTCAATTTTTTAAATGTGCGAATAACACTTTAAAAAAATGTTAAAAAAAGAAATTATACTTTTTCTAAAAATGTTTTTCAATTTCTTAAGTGTGTAAATAACACTTTAAAATGTTTAAAATATTTAATGACATGATAAAAAATTTTTTAAGCTATAATAATTGTCTACATATCAAAAAAGAAATGTTGCGACCCTGGCATTTGATTCTTTTATTTTGAAGAACTCAATCTACGCAAGTAAATTATTTGTCTAAAAAATAATTATTTAAAAAATTACTATTTTCCATATATTTGTAATATAATCTAAATGTCTTGACTGTGTGTCTTGTGTGTGTCTGTACACTAGTTTCTCTCCTCTGACTACTCAGATGAAACTAGAAAAGCGTAAATCTAAAAAAAATGAAAGGAAAAGAAATGTCACTTCCAGTCAACTGTATCTCTGATCCAAGTGTACAGTACAAGTTTGATTGGTAAATGATGGCGGCGCTGACAACTTTGATGGTTACGGAATGAGATTTTTTAATGGCATCTCGATAACTGCTTCGGGTTTCCGTTTGTTTATTGAGGAAATCGGTCAGTGGCATTTTTTTTGGAAAAATCTTGATTTCGGGTAAATTTGTGACTTATCGCGATTGGTTGTAGGTTCGATTCCCATTTAGTGAATCAGCATATTTTATTTATTTTAATTTCTCCGCTCTGGTGAACAAAACAAAGAATGACGGTGGGGCGCGCCTCTAAACACGCAATGTCTTGAATTCGGGCAGAAATTGGGAGAACTGGAGTGTCTTGACACTATGATCTCACTGACGGGTGCTATACAAAAAAAAGTATCTTCTTTTGGTGTCTACCGCAAAAAAATATAGATTTTTTAAAATTTGGCCATAATTTACGTACTTGTGTGGTGTGTCTATTTACTGTTTAAATTAAAACAATTATTTCCTCATTAAAATCAATTATACAAATTTGAATACTATATTCTATTTTTATATATTCTAAGCTAAAGTTATTCAATTCTACTATTGGATACTGTTTATATTAGACTCGTCCCCTTTTTTTTATAATTTATCTTGAACGCACTGTATCAAATTTCTACTTTCATGAGTACCCAAATAATTATTAAGCCATCATAGCGCAAAGCGTCTTAATATAAAAATATAAACGCAATGGTTCCAGCCACTCGAGGGAATGATTATATTGAAATTATTTTTAGCACTTTAAAGTGTTATTCACACACTTAGGAAATTGAAAAACATATTTTTAGAGAACGTATAAAACGATACCGGTTTCCAAGAGGCGCGGGTTCTAAGCCCGCTGCGTTCAAATTGTATAGTCTCTAGTAAGACAAAGCACGGTGTTATATATTGCTACATAATATGCAATGTTGACGGAACGAGGACTAGGAGTCAATATACTAGATTCTCTCTTAAAGCGTGAAACTGAAGAAAACAAAATTAAATTCCCATAATATAGAGATAAATATAATATTACTAGCTACCGTGTGCTTTTTACAAATATGCTATACATTCAACAAAAACCTAAGTAAATTATCTTTGTAATATCTTCACAAAAACCCCCATACTCCATCTTAAATATATGGCCATAAAACGCAGCAAGCGGTCGTTAGTAGCAGATAGCTTTAAGGGTAAGGAGAGCACAATACAAAGTTATATATTTATGAGAACACAAAGGTTTGCAAAATACTAAGGTACTTTGATTATTATTGCGATATTAATACAGGGTTTTATATAAAATCATATGCAATAGTGTTAACGAGTATATAATGTAAAAAAAAACATTTGAAAATTTTAAGGGACCTTTCCCTGACACATAGCATGTTGAGGACCGGAAGTCGACGGCGCACTTTGATAAGTTATCAGAACGGAAATAATTTTAATACAATCATTCCTACTTGGGAACCGCTCCCACAACCACGATGTATTTCCTTCAGAAATAAAATATATTTTCAAAGCTCCTACGAGCCTGTAAAGCAGAATATTATTTGACAAAGCTGTTGAGTTGTTCACCGCAAATATTTAATATCACACAAATAGTTTCAGTGTGGTCAGAGTAAATATGTTTATTACAGACACAATTGCTTGAAATATTGTATGTACGTAGTGGAATAACTGCAAAACTTTTATGGCTACAACAGTTTAGGCTTTTGTCAAACAAGCTTCCTGAACGAAATATTTAACAAGCATTTACCTTTTCATTCTTGCAGTTAGTACTGAAAAAAAATTGTTTTATAATTTATATACTGACAACTAGGGTTCGTTTTCCGCTCAAGGGAATGATTATGTTTAAAACATTTTTATTTCTCCGTTCTGGTATCTAAGAAAAAACGCGGCGTTGAGTTCCGCCATTGTGGAAACCGGAGTGTCTTGATACTAGGTTCTCTCTGACTACCCTGCGGGAAAAACGTGTAGCTGAACAAATAAAATTTAATTCCTAAAAATATAATACAATTTTCAAGCGATGCTAAGCGGAACAAAGTTGAAAATAAAATAAATATAACCAATGACCGTAGACGCTCTCCTGGGCGTCTTTTATACAGTGGATTGCTACAATGAAATCTGCACGTTTTATTTTTAGGAACTATCCGTTGATTTCAATAAGTGTTTTAGTGTTTTATTCTTTAGAAAAAGCCCAAGGAATTATATTTTTTCCCTGTGGTAAAAATTCTGAAAGTATAGAGCAGTGTCTTGACACTAGGTTCTCTTTACCTATAAAAAAAAGTACTGGCAAAAGTTTGAAGACAAAAATAGGTGCATATTAAACATTTTAAATATATATACTGCCCTATTATACGGTGAAAATGTCTTTTAAAATAGTAATAGTCCAGTTGTAATCTATTAGAATTAATTATGTTTTACTAGAATCCCCGAATATCACAACGTATCATATAGGTCTATATTTTAAAAGCTGCAAACGTGTATCAACCTTTTACTTGGCAGTACCTGTTATATACTTAGATAACCGATAAAAGCATGCGGTTGTCTGTGGGTTCGATCCTCACTCGGAGGAAGGATTACCTATATTTAAATTATTTTTTTCTTCGCTTTCGTACAAGATAAACCGCGACGTTGAGTTCCAAATCGCAACACGCAATGTCTCGAATTTGAAAAAACTAACTAAATATATATTAGTTGTTTATAATTAAACAACGTTTGCGTGGACTTTATGCTATTTAGGGTAATCTTTGGGAAATCCTCTCCCAGTGCTTCTCCATACGTTCCAAGAAGCAAACATGGCATCTTCTGATATAAAAAAGATATATTTAGAAAATCTTAATGTAAACGTCGAATGGTGAAGATGCACTGTAAGTCACAAACAGCCCAGTTTTCAAAATAAATTACATTTACTCAAATTTAAAGTTAACTTAGACTAAGTTACAATGGAAAGAAAACTAATAGACAATTAAAGATGAAAGTTTTGATAAATAAATTCTATAAAACTATTAAAATTATCGTACTCATAAATTTCCGAATGATCAATAAAAAATATAACTGTAAACACAACTTATTCTATAAGCAGAAAAAGTTTCTATTCCGATATTATTCTAGCAACAGTAAAGAAAATAAACGAGTTTATCTTTTATTACGGTGGAAAATATTTAAAAAAAGAAATCGCCTGAGGGGTTGTAATATTGTTTGTTTTTAATAAGAGCAGTGTTTGCGCGTGAGAATCTGCAGCGGTTTTGCTAGTCCGTGTACCTACCGAGGAACAAGTATACTTTATATATATATATATGTGTGTGTGTGTGTGTTATGGAAGTTTGAAGGGTATCCGGTATATAAGGTAAAATGTCTTTTAAAGATCTATATCACCTTTGGGCATATTCATATCATTATCATTATTAAAGATAAAAAGAAAACGGTCTAATGCTAATAAATATTCCCGAAATTCAATGTAAATATATCAGAATGACTCCATTTTTGCAAAAAAAGCTCAATGAAGTATATGGATGCTCCCAATGATTGCACTTTATTTATTTAGGATTTTTCACCACGAAATTGTACAATGTTTCCAAAAACCATAGCTTATGTAAAAAACTTACTTTGTTATAGAAACACGATATTACTTTGATTAATACTTTTAAATTTCTTTATTAAAGAATATTAATAATTGTTGTATGCGTGATTAAAAATTGATTATGCCGGTATATATATATATTTATAATGTTACGTGGTGTAATAAGTAAAACTAAACGTATTGCGTTTAAGAAATCAACTTCAATTAAAACCGCCACTTAACAATGTCTCGTTTTCGGGCGGAAACGGAGAAGAAGAAGAACGGAGTTTATTGACACCAGTTTCCTTGCTAAGCGGGAAAAATGGTGAAGCTGTAAAAAAAAAAAATTTAATTATTTCATATGTGTTGTTTACTTAAACAACACAGGCTTAACAATATATTATATTATTGAATATATCCGTTTATATGTACAAAACACAAGGAAAATGTTTAATTCTACATTAGTACCTTCGTAAGTTTGTTTTCATTTAATTTATTAGCAGTAAACTTCAACTCGACTGTGAAGTTTTAAGCGTCATTTATAAATCGTAAACTGGATTGCGATTTCACCTCAAGGGAACTATAGGCACCCCTTCAGCGATTCAAAACTAACCTTAACCTAATAA
This sequence comes from Podotricha telesiphe, assembly GCA_038994665.1. NCBI lineage: Eukaryota > Metazoa > Arthropoda > Insecta > Lepidoptera > Nymphalidae > Podotricha > Podotricha telesiphe. The sequence goes on along the minus strand of JAOYRR010000129.1, from coordinate 667,601 downwards.
TTGGAGTTCACAATGTGTTTAAGACGAAATCTCCGGAGGGGGAAGTTGCTGGTTGATTAATGAAATAAATGGCAAATGGTAAATAATAATGTAGTGAATAAAATCTGGGGTGAAATGACGTAGCGGGACGCAAACCCGCGCCTCTTCAAACTTCGCTTCAGCACTCTTTTTTGTCTATTCTAAGTGAATAAACAATTTAAAGTGTTAAAAAATATTAAAATTTTGGGGTGACTACTGTATAATTTGGTTTTCATATTTAAAACTTACTGTATAGAGTCTATGATTTTCCAAAGAAAGAGCGACGTTTATTCTCCGTCCGAATTTCACAAATAGACCCGGAGCTACTTAAATGTTGAAAACGTTTTAAGGGCTAATCTGCGTAACAACCGGGAAAAACGCTTTCTGAGAAACAAGCATTCTTAAGATGGTGAGACTGGTCGAAATGTCTGCATATTTAGCTGTCTACGTTGATTATACGGCCCAGACATTACTCTACTATTTGCAAGACGCCATCTTGTCAATGTTCGTCATTGATTTAAAAATATAATTTAAATATTTATCATTCAAGTAGGCCGTTTATATTACTTTTAATTAATTTATTAATAAGAAAATGTCAGTTACAAAATGGCGAGAACGGTCGAGAACTCAACATTTCCTCTTTTAAAATGTTTATAGTATTTTGTCAGTAGTAATCAAAAGCTTTTTACATCTAAATCGCTTGATGAATATCCGCTTTCTTGTATTTGCATAGAAGTGTTTTGTTTAAATTAAAATATGTTCATTTGTTTTGCCGTGTGATCTCGGCTTAGAATAGGATCACGCTGGTATTGGACGTGTCGTAAGAGGCGACAAAAATACGTGTGAGAGAGTCACGCTGCCAGCGTTGGCAACACGCATGGGCCGAATCGACCGGTTCATTACCACCCTCGGCATTTAAAACAGGCGTCAAGTAGTGGTTTTCTGCCACTGTGTTTCGCATTACGTAATGCTGAGCTCCGGTGCCCAACCCCCAGTTGAATTCTGGGGAGGACACAGAACCGCGCTCTGGACAAGGCAAACAAGGTTTACGCTCCCACCAGGGGCTACCACGCTCAACGTGGACTTTTGTAACATCAGGGGTCTTCATTGCAACCTGAATGCCATCCATCACCATCTTGAGACGGCACGGCCGCCCTTGTTATTTTTAACGGAGACTCAGATTGCCCGACTGAGCGACACAATGTATCTTCTACACCCCGGCTACAAAATAGAACATCTCAAGGTCGCTGTGGACGGAATTAGCTTGAATTACAAGCCCGTGGCGTACCCCAAGGCTGTTTGCTGTCTTCCTTCTACGTGCCACTCAACTGTGGAATGGCCTACCAGCGTCAGTGTTTCCAGTGGTGGCGGCGGTGATCACTTACCATCAGGTGACCCTAACACTTTTTTGCCTTGCATATGGAAAAAAATATTTTTGAAGCATTATCATGCATCAAGAAACTCACTTCATGCCTAAATAAAATAGATATCTTTTTCTATCTAAAATATCTATATTAAATTTATTTTTATTTTTTAGCTATGTTTTATGGTTCAAGTAACAAGCACAAGTTTTTAATAAGAAAAAAATATAAAATAATATTAAAAACCCATTTTTTACTATAACTTATTACAAAATATTAAAAAACTGAAGAGGTTTTCAATATAACACTTACATTTTTTTAAATGTTAAACCACGCATATCTTTTTACACATTAGTTTTATAATTCTTTTTTTAATGGATAGTGCACACTTTGAAGTTGGCCCTGATGATTGCGTATTCACATACTCGTCGATTTAATTTCCCTGTTAAAAACTACTAGGTATCTGGATAACTAAAGTTCTTGTAAAAAAATAAATTTAGAAAAGCTAAAGAATAAAATACAACTTAATTGTCATTTACTTACTCATATTTAATATAAATTTTCAATTACTATTAAAATAAATAATGTTATATTCATAATATATGAAAGGAAAGCCTTCAATGTACATGCATTAGCTTAGCATTGCACACGATCGGCGTACCAAATGTTTACTTTGAAGGGCATATAATTGGGCCTTTATAGAGATTTCAGCACGTACAGTACAGTGAACCACTAATAGCAAACCAAATGTTATTCATTGTGAGCTCTATGCTCACGATCTTAAGAGTAAAGTGCGCATACTGATTGATGCATTGTACCCTCACTCACGGCTAAAAGCCGATAGAAAATTGAATTCTTATCCTCAGTAAACCTGCAGCCTCAAAACCGACGGTTGCAAGCTTTATTAAATTTCAATCATTTTCAAGGTGATCCCAAATAACACGTAGACCGTATACGTGGGTTACACATACATATGTCAATGTATATGAATATGACAAATTGTTTGATCCTTTGGAAAAGGGATGGAAAAATCGAATTTCTCAATTACGCTGTTTTTTTAAGAACACTGTAAAAAATATCATTTTATTTATATTATGATTACTTCTTTTCATATAGAAATAATCTAATTCGTTTGTTTTTTTCATAGAATATTTCAAATTATTCGAAATCAAGTGAAGCAACAAGAGCTATTTCTAAGATTCCATATCCGAAACAATTAACATATGTAAATTCTCTTCAATAAATTCAGACTGAACATTTGTATGGAGTAGGACAATTAACATTGCAAGCTAACAAGCTGAATCACTACATGTATATACATGTCGTAGTAAAACATGCGGTCCGTGGGTAAGTCCGCCGAATATATCGTGTCACTTAAACCACGTTGAGGCTCTTCTGTGACGCGGCTGATATTTTAGAGGATGACAATGTTAGTTGACTAGGTATTTATTTTGTTTACTTGGGCGTAATTTGGGACGGACTGTTGGGATGAGCTCCAAACAGCACCAACTACAAAGAAACTCATTATATATTTATAAACAAAAACAAAAGTAAATCAAAATAAGGATTTGATTAAGTCGTTCATGTAGTAATTTAATAATTAGACATTATAATTAAACATGTGAAAAATATGCAGTGATATGACAAAAAGTTTTGAAAGACTATCTCGCACTCATACTCTAATCCTATAACCTTTAAGCATTAAACAACAATTTTAAAACTTAATTTTTGGTTCGACGCTATTTTATTTCTATTCTTTCATAATACTACTCTATAACACGCACTTCTGTGTTTTTTCCATTACCACAGATACATATTTGCCAAATTACACACTACCTATAAGGAGTTATTTTATCAGCAAAAGCCTTACTTATTTAAATAAATCGAAAATCATGTAACAAATAGTATATTGAAAAAACCTTATTTCACGTAAAATTGCCTTGTGTTGTTTCTATATTGTCTTTTTTCAATCCAGGGAGGGGACGACAAATAATATTCTATTACAGTGCGAAAAGAACCCTACCAATTGGCAATATCTGTTTAGATGGAACGATACGGACGCATTAGTTTATTAGGTGTGCAGAGGAAGATAGATCCGTCAAAGTCAGTTGCACTGGGGAGCGTTAGGTCCCATTTTACCGCTATTTGCAGTTGTCTCCAGCGTGTGGTACAAGGCTCGACTACACTTTTTAATAATCTTTTATTATTTTAATAGTTTTTTAGTGTTACTTAGGAAATTGATAAATATTTGTTTAGAAAATGTATAAATTTTGAACGCAGCGGAATTCGTTAATCTTTTATTAGCTTCACCTGTGTATGAATTTATGTAAGAAAATTTTTGCAACGCAATTTTTTGCTGTACGATTAATTTCTAAATGTGCATACACATGGCAATGCAATATGTTCATAGCATTAACCCTTGATTTTGATTTTAGTTTTTTTTTAAACAATTTGCTTATTATTATTTTTTTTCAACATCATTATTAGATTTCGATACTCCGTTCTCCATTTTCCACACAAATCTGAGACACTGCGTATTGAATGGAGGAACTCAAGGCCGGGCTTTGTCTTGTCACCAGTAAGGAGTAATGAAAATAATATTAATATAATCATTTCCCCGAGTGTGATCGAACATCGCGTATATAGACAGACGCTGCAACATACATATATACATGTTCCAATGTAACACTGTGTGAAACCATTAGAGCTACAGTAAAATTGTACTGTAATAGATTCCTTCTGTCGTGTTGACAACAATACATTTGCATCCATACACTTTACAACACACATTAATAATAATACTTGACAACCAATATGAAATTGATATCTAAAGTAATATGTCAAATACAAATACACTATTACAATTTCAAACTTACATTTTTCTTTATATATATTGTTTAAGATAAAAGCGACGTCACATAAAAATTATGGTAACTACTAGCGACCCGCTCGTAAAACTATAATTAACTATTTAGTTTTTTCACCCTACGCGTTTTCACTGAAATCACAAACTTAGCTTAAATTTATAATTCAAATTGTTGTAACTTTTTTATTTATGAACCGATTGAAATAAAATAAAGTGAACCTTCCTCAAAAACACAATAGGCTAAGCTGTATTTAAAAGGGACATGCCGTGTCTGAAATTAACGCAAACAATCACACAGACAAACAGATTTTTATTTAAAAACATTAATAAATTGCCCCAATAATATTTTTTCTTATATGGAAGATATATATCTTCCATGTACAGACAGCGATCCGTTTCATTTTTATTATATGTATAGACAATCGCTTGCAGATGTGCCACACAACAAATGCATTTTCTAAGGGGTACTGGCAGCATGTCCCCCGGGTTTACAACTGCGGTGTGCCGGTGATTTGTATTCTTCCCTATCACGATTAAGAAATTGTCTCGTGGTCGATAATCCGACAGTAGGGTGGTAAACGGGGCGCAAATGATATGACTGATTACTTGCCATTCCTTAAGTTACATTGATTGCAGCCACTGCTATAGTGATGTAGAAAATGTAGGGCATATCGTTTTGAATTTACTATAGCATATATAATAAAATATTAGATGAATTTATAATAATTTTAAACTTGTTGCTGCTGGTGTGAAATTTTCCCATACAATCTTTTCTATATAATTAAAATATTTTGATGAGACAAGCGTAAGTAAAAAAATATTAAATAACCTAAATAGCTTAAGGGGCATTATGAAGTATTTTTCGTTTTAGCATAAATAGCTCTTTTAAATGTTTATCTCGAAAACTCTTCACAATAAAAAGGCATAGTAAGACAATATATTATTTATCTGAATTATTAAACAAATATATATCAAAACCTACTAGTGAACACGAAATTACTGTAAGATCAATAAACGTTCTCAAACAACAAGTATTTAAAAATAAATCTCAATAATACGGGGAACTGTTTTAAATATTTGTTATATTTGTGATTCTTAGATATAGTCGAATAGTCCCACAACCTACATCACTCACTAAGTAGCAACCATCATTTAAAACCATGAAAGGGCAATAAATAAAAAAACCATTGTTTTCCCCAAGAACAGCATGACAATTTGCCTCATAAGCTATGGAATCGATTTAGGGTTCCATTATGAGAATGCGCCGCAAATGTTTCTTTATCATAGTCAATAAATCCGAGTCTCTCGCAAATTGCATCTGCCATCAATCTAAACGGCGCTACCGTCGTTACGTACTGTAGAGTACTCTTTGATCAGATGCGATGTTATCGTAGTCTAAGTACGAGTTACTTACATTTCTATAGTCTTTTTTATAATAACAATAAACATGAGTGTCAAAACTGACAAGTTATATTAATAAGCGATACGAAAGTGTTTGTAAAAGCCTATTTGAGTATAGAATATTTTGATTTCGAAAAGACAATTGAGGGCAATTGAACTATTTAATAATTCACGTTGTCAATGTGATTATATTTATTCTGATTTTTATTCACAATAAGTAAATTTCGTAGTAAAAATCACTTCACGCATAGTATTATCTACAAATATATATAAGTTCAATAGCGTCTGTCAAAGCGATGGTTGCGGCTTGGATCCACACTAGGTAAAAAAATTATATTCTAATTATTTTCACTTACTCCAGTCAACAAGCAATACCTCGAATTCGGACGGAAAGCGGAGAACAAAGTGGTTTGATACGGCTCTTTTTGCCTCTCCGCTCTCTATGCGGGTAAAAGAGAAAAGCTGCAAAACAAAATCGCCTAAAGTACGACCGCACCCATAACCTCTCCCCAAGCTAAAAACGCAATGTTTATGTAGTGGTTACTCTTCGTTAGACAACGATTTGTCATGAATACTTTAGGAATATTGTTTTTAGATTGAGTGGAATCTGCGAATCTGGTGCAGGGAGAGGGTGAGACGTTTTAGTAAGTTGCTAATAATTAATATCAAATAAGTATAAACATCTACACATAATATATAATTAAATTAAATTGTGTATTATATGGGGTTACAGTTCTATGGTTCAACATCAGGTGTTTCATATAGCTCTGCATCAGGTGTTTCACTCTTCAAAATAAATGATAAATAAGTCTTAGCCCTAAGTATGCCCAGGTTTAAACTTTAAAATAATTATTTCTGTAAATATCTTGAAAATATTTTTAATTCATAGTGTAAGAATGTCGTCACATGCCGTATCTGTTTAAGTTAGATTTTCGTTTCTGTCTCGGCCATAGGTCGTAACGAGAAACGGCTTAATATCGTAACTATAAATATTAGCTCCTGCTCTGGTAAAATGAAGTGTGGCGTTGTTGTGTGGGTTCAGCCACTCAATTAGCTAATTCTCGAAATTAAAGTTCAAAAAGTGAAGAACGACTATAATATTCTTTAAAAAATGTAAGTCAGTTCGTCCGTTCCACACACTTAGGAAATTAAATAGCATATTTAGAAAACGTCTACAAAATTTGCGGCTTCAAATTAGAGGTTCACTGCGCTCAAATTTTTACACGTTTTCTAAATATGTTTTTCAATATTTATTTTATTAAGCTCTCTAACAAACAGGCATAATTAAAACTTAATTATAGGTATTCTAAGCAATATTTATTCACAACTTTTATGCATACACATGTGTCAAAATAATAAGCTTTTTGGGCATACAAGTCATAATGATATGAAACTGCAAAGAGAAATATTAGTGTAGAAAATTCGAAGCGCAGTGGCATAGCGTCTGACGGCCAACGCGATTGGTTCTGGGTTCGATCCCCAATCGGAGGAATAATTATTTTTATTACTTGGTTTTGATAAAAGACAAAGCGTGGCGTTGTGAGGCGGCTGGCGTCCGCCAGTCAACACACAATGCCTCGAATTTGGGGGGAAGTGGAGAATGGATTAGAATGCTGCTATGTGAGAAAAAGCGAAAATAAAAATGCGTATATATTCTAGTTTTTCTTACATTCTATTCCTGAGGTCAATAGGTTTGACCTTAAAATACATACATCGGCCTTGAGCGATCGTCTTACTTTTTTTGAAACTTTCACAGCGAAAGCGTAAATGCTAAAAGCGCACCTCCTCATACTCTTTGCACTTGGCTTTATGAGATTTTACATTTGCCACGTGCCTTTCATAGCTGCATGTAATATGAACATTATATTGCTCAAGTTGATGAAAATTTCTAAATTAAATTAAATTTAAAATTTCAATATGTCGGCAAACGAGTTCTGACTTTAATATTCTTTCTTCTATAAGAATATTAAATAATGTTGACGTTTTCGTGGCCTAGTTTTAGTACAGAATATAAGCAATGGTTATGAATCCTTAAAACATTCATAAAAAGAGGTTGGTATGTAGGATACTTTTACATAATTTGTGGCTATTTATTTTGCAAGAAATTTGAAAGAGGAAATAATAAAAAATAGGGAAAAAAAAGTTACAATTATTTTCATAATATTATAGACGAGTTACTCTGTTCTCCACTTTACCCCTTTCTGATCGCATCGCCTTGTTTAATTAACCGTTAAATCTTAAATGCGCCTCGGTGGCGCAGTGTGACAGCGTCTGATCGTAAATACAATAGTTGTAGGTTCGATTCCCACGCTGGAAAATTATTATATTTAAATTATTTTTATTCCACCGCCCTGGTACCTAAGACTAGGTTCTCTCCGACTTCTCTGTTATGTAGGAGAAACTGAAAAATAAATCTTTAATGCACCACAAACGTAAACCTTATTTTTAATACTAAATGATATTCAAAAACTACTAAAAATGATTGCATTGCATTGAACCTTGATTACCGCCTCCAATGCACCTAAGTGCAGGCACCTCAATAATTCAGTGCACGATAGATAGCACTGATAGGGCCCATCCGTCACAGGGCACTGCGTAAATCGTCTGGAACTTTCGATTGCATTCCCAAATACTGCCCTTGATATATGGGATAGGGCTTGTAATATTTCTTATTTACATTTATTACTAGTCATAAATTTTCATTTTACTATATATTTTGTTTAGTAGTGATTGAGTAGAATAAATGAAGCAAACAAACACTTACTTTTGTCAAATATAAGGAAATGTTTATTTTTTGCTATTCTCTGTGCCTGCAGAAAGAGAAAAGCGTGAAGCTGAAAAAATCTACAATTGTCCAGAATGTCTTTATTTTAAACTATGGACAAGGTAAACGAGCGTCATGCTTAACCGTAATCCATACAAATCGATTTTCTAAACTCGTGGTTTTTTGTTTGACATAGCTGGGCTTAGCCTAAAACTATTATATATTACTTTATTTATTATTATAATTATAACATTCACCATTTGAGCATATTCAAAATAAGATAAAATTATTTTTTAATAAAAGTTAAATTGAGATTTGAACTTGTTTCCAAGATCCGATTTCAAAAATCTTGGTGTCGAGTCTATTGCACGGAGAATTTCGAATAAACCAATTTTTTGGAGATTTTTTTCAGTTTTTAGCTCGAACCTGAAATCGTCAATAGACATATCGATCGATAAAATCGTTTCAGTAGTTTTTAGAAAAAGTCGACCCACCTTTTCACCTTCGGATCCTTAGTGACCAGTGCCTCAGCCCAGTCTTGGTATGCATAGCGCCTGCCAATGTCAGCTTGTCTGCAAAACATACCAAACCAAGGTTGTGATTTGACGCCAATTGGCACCTCAGAGCTAGGAATATAAAGTTCCATACCCTATAGAACATCAGCGACACAGCGGCACATCTGTGACAGCAGCGGCACAGGCACTAGGATCATCAGAACAGAAGCAACCCGGCACCCAGGGTTAGGATGAGTAAAAAGTACGCAATCCATCCCAATCTACTAACTTTTAGTACCAGACACGACTAATTACGGGTGTTCTGCAACTGCGGTGTTTTATTAGCATTACACTCCGTACCAGAAAGTGATCTGAAGACCCCAAAGGGGCATTGACTGTTACGACTCCTGGGATAGTCTCTCTTTCAGTATCGCTGTCATATTCTAGGAATAGTTTGGGGGTTGGTACCTAATGCGAAACACAGTGTCAGAAAGCCACTACTTTACGCCGGTTTTAAATACCGAGGGTGGTAATGAAGCCGTCAAGTCAATCTATGTGTGTTGTCGTCGCTGACAACGTGACTCTCCCACACGTATTTTAGTCGTCTCGTACGATACCAGTGTGATCCTATTCTAAGAAAATTACCATCTTAACTAAAGTTATTATAATTTTGGGGACCAGGTCTCAATGTCAACAGGTGGCAATTTGAAAAGTATTTCAAAAAGTCATAAAGTCCACGCATACGAAGTTGCAGACATCAAGATTTTTCACCGGATCTCTAAACTTCACTCTATAAGGGTTTTACTAAGAGAAGACTTATTAATCTGTATAAGAATTTAGCAGTAAAACGAAAAATAAATATGCAGTAACAACTTAAAGATGGATTTAAAATATATTCATGATTTATCCTAAAGGCACAAAACCTTTATTGAATTCTGTGCGTCTCCGGAATTCAGTATGCACATTTTTGCCATAGCCCGCCTCCTCTATTTTACCTTCTATACAGAACGTTCCTTTCAATGGTGATAAATACGATTTAAAAAATATAGTATTTGGTCAAGAACAAATAATAAAATATTCAAGACAATATTTTAAAAAGTATTAAATAATTACATTTGTTGCTTATACTTTTATTCATAAACCTATAGTTTTGTTCGTTAAGAAGTTAAAAAAAATTGTCGTTTTAAAAATTTCAAAATTAAATAAAAAAAACTTTTTGTACTAACGCAGTTAATGGCTGCAGAAAACTTAGAATACATTTATAACATTGTTATAAATTTTCCGCCTACTAAGCGTCGATTTGACCCCAGAATACAATCATTTGCAAGGAATCGAACTAAATGTATTCATACAATAGTGAAATTGAACGTGGTTTCCATAAAACACTATTAAAATAATCAGAGAAAATCTAGTGTCACGGCACTCCATGCTCCACTTTCGAAATAGAGACATTGTGGTGTGAAGTGGCGGAACTGAACGTCTTACCTAGTGGAGAAATTAAAATAAGTAAATTATTATCATTAGAGTGGGAATCTAACCAACGACCAACTAACAATCGCGATTACAGTCCCACTGTGCCGCGTTGGCCTAAATACAATTGTCTCTTCACTTATTTCAGAAATATTGCAGTAAAACAAGGATCTAGATAAGAAAAACGTAACAAAACTTTATATTTCGGTAACGAAAGAATATTTCAAATCAGGGAATATCGGTAGGTAATTTATAATCGATCCCTTACGTCTGTTTTTGGCATGTCAATTAGGGAAGTCCCTCAAGCCGAAGATAACGTCGTATTTGATTGACTTTAACATAGTCATTTCTTGCAATTAAGTTTAAGCGTAAGTTTTTTTCTGAATACAAACATAATTCTAAAACTAGCTTATTAGGTATATAATAATAATAAGTCTTTTATTCGGACATTAAAACTACAATAACATCGTACAATACTGCAATGTTACATAAACATATATAGACGCCCAATACAGATGTTCATACCTACAAACATACATACTTATTTTTCTTTATTAATATGTTCGTGTATTTGGTGCTTTTTTACTTGCCAACTGGCAAAAACCGCTTCTAACCTGTTCCATTCTGATCTCTCTAGCTACTCTACTCCACGCTATGCGTGCAACCTTCCTGATATCGTCATCCCATCTTTTAACATAAAAGGTGAGTTCTACCTTGTTTCATCTTAACTGCCCTCGGATAACATTCCGTAACTATTTTGCTCCACTTGTCCTTTCCCCGGATCAATATAACCTATATTTAAAAAAAAAAAACAAATCCCATAAGCACATGTTGATAATTCTCCCCTTCGAGATACAATTTAAAACATAAATAAAAATTGTAATTATCGTTACATTTTACAATAATGATATAGACTAGTCCTTAGTTTATACGATTTGATGTCAGAAGTATCTACTGCATCAAAAAAACTTCATAACAATGAAATTATCAACATCGTTTTAAATTTATTTAAAATGATGTATCAATTCAATAAAAGTCGTTTTCCAAAATAAAATACGACATAGGCAGTTTTGTAGTGCTCGCAATATTGAAATATTTGCATGTCAAGTCCACTTAAAATATAAAGGGGAGAGCTGACGTGCCTAATATCAAGAGATTACCGCCTCATTAATGCACAGACATGCAACATTTAAAACTTTATTACAGAATGGATTTCGTTCAATCGCTTAATGAAATTCTATATAAGCCAAAGTGAATACGCTTGGCGTTTACATATGTATGTAATATATATAAAATAGTTTTAGTAGCGTAACTTTTTTATATTATATTATATAATACATAATATGGTTAATATAAAAGTGTGTATTAAAAGTTACAGTCTTTTTATTTGGATTTTAATAAAAAAATATATTTCAATTTTTTTATTAAACCCTTATATTCAGAAAACGTATAAAAATTTCAAAGTCCAAGCGGTCTGACTGCGAACCTCGCTTGGCTTCCAAGTGGTAAGGAAGCTCAAGTCCCGCTAGGTACATATACGTTTTCTTAAAATGTTTTAAATATCCGAAGTGTAAGAAAAACATGCTTAAAATGTATTAAATAAATAAAAATATTTAATTTATTTTATTATTATTAATTTATTTTATCAAATGCTTCAAGTGGAAAAAGTCTAATTAAAACTTTTTTAGATTATTAAAAATTAGGCATTTAAGTGCTTCAAGCAATTCATATGGTAATATTTCATATGTTCATACTTTGTAGTAATGCCCAATTTTAAGTAATTGTTTTATGTTGTATAATGGCGGATCCCAACTCTCTGGCTGTGCAACGGAGACATGAAATTATATAACTTTATTTGACCATAATTCAACAGGAATTAACACCATTCTAGTTATTCGTAAGAAATTAAAGAGCTATTCCTATTATTTCAGTTATATCCCACATATCGTACACAGAGGTAGCGTTTAGCATGCAAATTCGAATTCCGAGCAGCGCTCTTCCCGTAAACTATCTTCAAGATGGCGCGAGGCGTTAGATAGCATTGTATGGCGATGATAATGAGTCCATAATTTTATGGAGGTATGAGCGTAGCGGTCACAATATGGCGAAATCTAAGTAAAGTTATAAACGATGGCTTACGTCTCCACTATTAACTATTCTTTATGAATGTTTGTATACAGTTTATGTACGCTTTGTCTTATAAATATAAGACAAAGCGCTTATGCGCTGCCTTATCCTGTTATGCGAGCAAAGCCTTAAGCTGCTTTTTTTAATGGTTTATATATGTTTAAGTCTAATCGAGTCAGCCAATATATATTATATAAAATGAACCATTTCTATACATGCGTAAACTTAAACAAATAAGTTATCACTCCGGACACCGAATCAATGCAAGGGAATCCATCGCTTTACTTTCTTAGTGCCACGGTCACTAACCCCGATATCAAACGGCCAGCCAAAAATGATGTGCCTGATAAAGATATATCCCACAATTAGTTTAACAGAGTCAAAGTATGCAATAGATTTTAATTTTCGATAACGCTTCGGTAGCGAGCCAAAACGTCGAGTGATTTGTTGCATGCTATAAAATATATTTACGAAATTGCATATTTATGAATACAAATAATGCAGTAATTTTTAATTTAATTATGATTTTATTGCGCAAACTAATAGTGCGTCAAATTATAAACTAAAACTAAGAGAAATTCTTAGTGATATTCTGTTGATCAATTTGTCAGTTTTGAGGCTTCCTCTATCTTTTGCGTTCGTGTATCTCTTGACCCAACATATAGCATATCGTCGTTTCAGGTTTTTCTGTAGTCAACCTCTTTTATTTTTTCCTTTTATAAAATACAAGGAGAGCCAAAAAAAGTCATCTGAGCCAAAAGAAGTGAATTCTGTTCTATTCTGCCAAAAATATGTTCTAATTTCTATTGAATTTATAAAACTTATATAACTTTTATATAAGGAGAAGAAATTGAACATATACATATGTATAACTAAAAATATCTCAACATAACAAAAGCCGTTTTGAACTTAATTGCGAAAGTCTACTCCAAATTAAGGATTCCAATACGAAAGCTCGCGCTCTGTCAGCGTGTACAGTATAAGTTGATTATATGGAATATCCGAGGCAGGTGAAGGCAACGTTTCGTCAAACTGTTATTACGTTAAGTCGGGGCGAACGTTTCGTGTAATTGAAACTTAAGAAATTCATAGTATTTTGCATTAATAGTATGAATGTTAAATAGTTTGCCGGCAAATTGTACTGCAGTTATGTAAATTTGAAGAAGTTCAAATTTGATCGACAAAGGTGTATTTGGGTAAATCAGTTAACAGCAGGACTAGTTCTAGAGTTTGTTTAGGTTCTATTAAGATTTATCAAAAAAAAACTCGCATTGCATTGTATTTCTAAATAAAACTCTTTATCTCACACCTATCCATTATTAGTATCATAATTGTTGGGTCTGCTTTCTTTGTCTATCCGGTCTACTTCGATCAATTGAACGCAAAAAATCATGACCGGAAACGTTGCAGGCCTTCATGTCTTTTCTGATAAAATGTGACCATCTCATCTTCCGTCTCGATCTACACGCTATAATTCTTTTTCTGTGATTATCTCAGTAACTAAGAAAATTGTAATACTCATAAATACCATAACTAAAGTAAGGCGGTGGACATTTTTTTAATCTTTTTAGCTTGTGTGACACGAATGCTAAGCTAATATAGAATGAGTTTTTCTTATTTCCCCTAATTTTCAAATAATATTTAGATAAGTGCTACTGTTAAAGTTTTAAGACGTACCAAAGACAGTCGACATCAAATAGAAATAAATACAAAGTACTAACTCCGATCGCAGGTAACAATGTTTCAACTTCTTGTCACTGTTGTGCTTGTGCAGCTCTATCTCAATACTTCAAAGTTTATATCTTTTACGATTCACTGCATATCTTAACTTAGAAACGTGGAAAGTGTATAAACTATAAATTTTCATAGGTGCAAGTTTGAATGCAAGTTTAACATAATAAGTTTACCTACTTTATATTTCAAATGATTTATAATTTTGTTTGTACAATTAATTGAGTCAAAAGCAGTTAGCAATATGTTTCTACGGAATGCGAGGAACGAAAATGCATATCACAAATCACACACGTTTTCACTAGCAGAACAAGGTAGTCAGAGAGATCCTAGTGTAAAGACACTCTGTTCTCCACTTTCCACCTGATATTGTGACATTATGTGTTGAGTGGCGGATCAAGCGCCACGCTTTGCCTTACCAGAGAGGAGAAATGAAAATAATTTATATATAATGATTCTCCCGATAGTGATCTATCCCATATCCCAACCCTACAACCGCTTCGCATCAAACAGTTAGACGCTGTCCCAATGCGCCACTATACAACACGACACAATAATTCAATATTTCCGTTAAATAAGCATAATTTTATATAATATCAGTACAGTAGCTAATTAGCTTTGGACACTAATTTCGATAAATTACAGTTTGTCTGGCCATTGACTTCACAATAGTATAATCATATTTTTAAGATAAATCAAAGGATTTCAGTAAATAATCGAACAAGCGAAAGGCTAAGTTTTTTTATAATTAATATGAGAAATATAGACAAAAATAAATAAAAATATAAAATTTAGATATCGTCTTGACTATTGTTACAGGTTGGGTACATGGAGCTAGACGACTAGTTCGTTATCTAAACGCCCACGGACACGTCTACTAGAGCTACTTTGACACAAACATTGCTCCCATTGCGACTTATATGCACATCTATATTTTATATAGCTTGTTTATTCATCCTCAGGTCTTCTTCTATCTTGTGAGGCAATCAAAAAGAATAACTGATAAGTCACAAAGCTATACAATTGTGTATTACGTAGAGGAACTCAACGCCGCGCTTGGTCTATAACTTAAACTAGGTCCTAACCTAAGAAATCAAAGTACTTTAAAAACCTAGTCTAAAGTGGGCTTGTGACTAAGCAAATTTTCCCAAATTCATCTCACCAAAGCTCATCACGCGCACTAAAGTCTATCAACAATATTTTCAAGTTAAAACGCCCAAGATATAGAAATGATACTGTATATTTACATGACAGTGCTGTTTGTTATCACACGCCCGCGGGTACGTCTGCGGCGTGAATCAGATCGCTCGACTTCATTGTACTCAGGAAGTTTAGTTATTTGTATATGTCGTAATTTGATAGATAATTTTCTTTATTATTTATTGCACACAACACATAAGATAACAAATTAAAGAACAGAAACATACATAATTTTTCACATAATTTTAAAGTATTATTCACACACTTAAGAAATTTAAAAACATTTTTAGAAAACGTATAAAAATATGAACGCAGCGGGATACGAAACCACGCCTCTTGGAAACCAAGTTTTCTGACAGCTAAGGTATGCGTTCTGAACGCACTCGTTTTTGAACATACATAATTGCAGGATACAAAGGAAAAAGCATTTAAAGTCACCTAAGATTACTAGTAGATAACAAAAAATTGCCCTATTGTTGCCCTTTTTTTTATATCACAATTTAGGCTTATATTGTGCTGTAATTAAATGAACCAGTTAAGGTAACATATATATGGTAGAACGCATGGCTTAGCGGTCAGAGCGCTTGAACGGTTTTCAAGAGGCGCGGGTTCAAATCCCGCTGCGTTCAAGTTTTTATACGTTTTCTGAATATGTATTTTTCAATTTTATTTATTTGTATAGGTGAAGCCATTATACCGCAGTGAACTCGATATGTTGTGAGTTTGATCCAGATCCCACCTGGGGGAATGAATACATCTAAATTATATTTACAAATATTCGCCGCTCCAGTAACAAAGCGCGACGTTCAATCTGGCGAAATGATAGAATGGAGAGTTTTGACACTAGTTTCTCTCCGTCTACCCTGCAATCAATTACTTATTCTTATACAATACATATACTCAATATATATTTTGAATAAAAATAATGAATCAAAATATATTTGCTGATGAATACTTACAGAAAATAAAATCCTCCAGATGCAAAGATTCATAATACTTAAAAGCTATTAAATTTTTCTCCAGCCAGACGGTTATAGAAATATAGTATAAGTTCAGTACATTTGACAATACAAGTCTGCAAGTTTATAATTTCGCCTACGGGTACGTCTCGCTGAGCACTGATCGCTGTTAGCAACTTCTGGTGCGCCGAAGTGCGGATGTCAAATTATAGCATATTTTTATGTTTGTCGAAATATTTTGTAAGTAAATATTTTATAAATCTATCTATAAAAAAATAAATATAAATTTATTCACATAAAGTTTTTTAACAAATTGTGTCGCCGAGTCTTGCCAGTAAGTAATCTAGGATACTTGTGTTGTTGGGAATGACTCGCTTCGTTGACTACAATTTAGCTTTACCAATTTAAAAATGTAACCAAAAAGAAAACAATGTATTATTATTTATAACAGTGAATCAACAAATATAAAGTGTGTGTGTGTGTTTGCAAGTACATAAGAATATAAATAAAAATAAATCAATGAAATGTAGAGGCCACCATGCCGCAGTGTGACAGCGTCTGATTGTATTCGCGATGGTTGTGGGATCAATTCCCACTCGGGGTAATGATTATGATTTTGGATTATTTTATTTCCTTTTCTTCGCTCTTTTGACAAGACAAAGCACGGGGCTGAGTTCCGCAACTCAACACGAAATGTCTCGAATTTGGACAGAAAGTGGAGAACGGAGTGTCTTGACATTGGGTTCTTTCCGACTACCCTGCTATACGGGAAAAGCGTGAAGCTGTTGTTAGTTTTGATATAACTAAGTATTATAAACATTAACAAAATCAAAATATAGAGTAAATATATATATATATATATAGATTTTGTTTCTATGTCGACATACAGTTGAATATAACAGGAAAAGTTAAACAGGATATAAAACGCCTTTAAAAAATGTCATTACTAGGGGCATTCATCTCTTGAAACGCTGAAGAAAGCCTTTGTTCACAATACTCATTTATTCGGACAAAACTTTTTTTCGCCGTTAATGTGTAAATTAACCGTCAGAACGCGGAACGCCAAACAATGGTTGCTCCCCTGATTCAAAGTTATAAATTCTTTTGAAGCACGAATTCTCTGTTTGGACCGATTATCTTTTGTTGTGTATAGCTATAAGCAAAATGTACTGACTGATTGATTCGTTATCACCCAAATTTCCCATATTGAACAGAAGTTTTAGTTATAAACAAAGTAGAGTGTTAAAAAATTAAAATATTGAACTATCTTCTCAACTGTTTTTTTTACATTTATATTTAAAGATGTTTCATACTAAACTTGAAGTATATGAATATTGTTAGTAACCTAACCTACCTTGTGTTTTTATAGTAAGATGTTGATGTACTTGCTAGGATGACGTTCATTTCTTCACTCTGTGGACAAGCGCGGCGTTGAGTTTCGCCACTCAGCACCCAATGAATCGAATTCGGACGAAAAGTGGATTACTATTATTATATTTATATTACTAGATTTGCAAGCTAAATCATGTGTTTAATTTCCATATAAAATGCTTAGTGAAACTACAATAAGATAATACTCAGGGTTATCCAGATACTCTAATAAGTAACTTAGATCTACTTATTGAATGCAAAATCACTATTATAATTTAGACTTTAGTGTTTAGTGTGGATAATGTGAATTATCAAAAAAGTCAGAAGCGGAGATTTTCCTTCATCAAACATAAGCCAGTCCGGTCGTTTGATTGAATTAACATGAAACTTTTTGGCCCCGCCTGACAAATTTATCGCCATGAATTTTTTTCCAGCGATCCACCGTGAAAGCAAGTTTGACTTACAAATTTAATTTCATTTATTGGGATTTCGCTTTTACGTTTCCAAATTTTATTTCTAAAATTGAATTCTGCCGCCCTTACATTTATAAAAATTACAGGTTATTTTTAATTTACAAAGTTAGTAGCCAGTGGGTTTTTATAATTTACATGATTAATCCCTTTTCAGGCTGAAACTTTTGAGAACAGATATTTCTATTTTAGGGACGATGTTTTATCATTCTATTTTGGTACATATTATTATTTTATGACTTCTGTTTATTTTATATAGAATTTACACAAATCCGCTAAAAAGTGTATTTATATGACAGATGTTATTGACCACCTACACTAATAACAAAGGACGATTGTATAATCGTATCTCCAGGTATTTATATAAATATAAACCTAAAACAATAATAAAAAAGAAAATCGAGAATATGCTGATTCATTCCAACATCAATGACAAAAGGAATAATGAAATTCGGATAAGGCCAAATAACACTATATAAAGATCGGACTTTTCGTCGTCGTCGTCTCAGCCGTTCGACGCCTACTGTTGACATAAACATAGAGCTTCTTAAAAAAAACGTTCATTAAGTTATTCTAGCTTTGTACTTAAGATTTTGGACGATTTCCAAGAGGCGCGTTTTCGGATCCCGCTGCGTTTAAAATTTTATACGTTTCCTAAATAGTTGTTTTTTTTATTTTCATTACAAAGTAAAATAATCAAAGTCAATACGTAATGCCTAATATAAAACGTTTACGTCCCATCCAAGGAGCTAAGCTGGGGTGACATAAAGCGTCCTGCAAAAGAACGGTCATTAAACAAGATCGCTATCATAATTGAATTAAAAATTCCGACACGACCCTCCCTGTAACTTGCCTCCACTTTCTGGATAACAGTTTTGCGTAATACTCGGTGTCACCTTTTTGTTTTGATACAAAGTTTTAACTAGCATTTTGTGCGTAGGAAATGATTGCATTACAAGTAATAAGAAAAGAAATAGAATATTAGATTGTATTAATAATATGAATGCAACAGGCCATCGTGGTGCAGTGGGACAGCGTATGACTATGAAGGCGATTGGTTACGGGTTCGAACCCCACGAGGAATTAAGTTCTCTCTGACTACCCTGCTATCTGAGAAAAAAACGTGAAGCTACAAATATTATTAATGCACTGCAGAGTTTTCTGATTTATATATATATTTTTATAAATTACATTCAGAAAACCAAGTTTCATATAGCTTAGTGTCTCCATGTGTTTTCTAAACAAGTCCAGTTTTTGTAATTTGCCTTTTGTAATAAACAAACCGTACCGTAAATACGACTTCACCCATTTTTTTGTTTAATTTTTGTTCAAATAACCTAGCACTGCCTAGATGAAGATAGGATATATATTGCTTGGGCATGGTTGTGGGTTCAAGCTCGTTTTTCTTCGTTCACGTAAATAATACTAGAATATATATAATTCTTTGCCCTGTTAGTAACTAAATACAGACTAAGTTCAGAACTAAATTAAGAAAAATAAAAAAAAATACCTTATAAATAAAAATACAATATTAAAACAGATGTGTTAAATAATTAGTCTTTATGCTTTTCCCCGCATAGCAAAGTAGGCAAGGAAAACCTTAGTTCTCCTTAAATGTAATCATTCCCCCGAGTGAGAATTGAATCCACAACCATCCCGTATACCGACCCCGTCACTCTCCACCATATTGGCCTTTTAAATAAGTATGTATAACCTATTACTCAGATACGAGACAGCACTAATGCCAGCGAGATTGTAGTTACTGTATTTTACTAGAAATATGTGAAAATCTGCGATAAAACGCTCACCGTGACGGAAGCTTCAATTTTAAAGTTCAATGAAAGTGCATGATAATATAAAATGTTGCTGAAAAGTTATATAGGAATAAATTTAAAAGTTATAAAATTTTATCATAGTTTCACCGGTATTTTACTGGCTCAGTCAGGAGGTTCTCAATTTAATACATTATTTTTGGATAGGTAGTTTGATGTAAGTCTAGAATGAAATATTGTAAACCGTTCTAAATCCGGCTACGACGA
The DNA here is from genome assembly GCA_038994665.1 of Podotricha telesiphe. Lineage (NCBI taxonomy): Eukaryota > Metazoa > Arthropoda > Insecta > Lepidoptera > Nymphalidae > Podotricha > Podotricha telesiphe. The sequence continues at coordinate 647,330 of JAOYRR010000129.1, read as the reverse complement.
CATTCTTATAAGCTTATTAAAACTAACAATAAAAATACGTTGTAATTTACAATGTTTAATCCTAGTTGTGAGAATAACACTTTAAAAATGTCAAAATAAGAAATATTGTTTTAGTACGTTCTGTTTGAAGTAATAAATAATATAAGCGATAGAGATTTTTTATATAAAAAATAAAAAATATCTTATTTATAAAAAAATGTATGTTTTTTTGAATGACAACGAAATCATATTTATATTTTAATTATCATTACAAGTATAATAACTTTAGATAAAAAGTTCTATAATTTTTCAACTAAAAGAAAAACAAAACAAAAGTGGGTGTTTCATCCCATATATATCATCAGTGTTCGATAGATTCTATTAATTTACTTTGAACAGAAGTTCTTACAGCACTTTAAATCCAATACCAGTTACATAAAACGATAGACAATCTCCATTCCATTTGCAGTATCTTTCTATGTTCTAGCTCAGAGAATATAAAAGAAGGGACTTCAGCATTTTCCGTCCTGACTCAGATAGAACCTAATTGAAAAAAGTGTACGGCAAAATGAAACAGTTATTATATACATCGCTATCGGTGTCTGTGGTATAGAATTATATTATTTTTTTATATAAAAACATTATATATTAAATTGTAGTATACGTATATTGGTTTTAAACTCTTAATTTTAAATTTATCCTTTTAATAGAATGATAAGTTTTGTAAAGGATGAATTAAATGTGAATGAAAATAATGTATGTTCAAAACGTGTGTATTTTTCAAAGTATGTATTAATACATAATTACAAAAATAGCTTAATTAATTTTGATATGATAGTATACTCGAACTGTGAAAAATATTAAAATTCAGTTATGTATGTTTGCGAAATTCCCTCGAACATAATTCAGGCAAATGCAGCGTTCTTATTTGTCACCCAAGAAGCAATTAGCCTTAATCGCTTAAACCATTTTTAGAAAGCGTATAAAAATTTAAACGCAGCGGGATTCGAACCCGCACCTCTTGGAAACCTTCCAAGCGCTCTGACCGCTAAGCCATGGTTTCTACATCCGGCTATGTCGAAATTCTTATACGCTTATTGCAACTTATTGCGACTTATTTTTGTTGTTAGCATCTCTGTAGACAGATTTTTACAAATTTATTATATCTAAAGATTATTCTTTATACCTAAAGATTATTCTTTGAACAATCGCTTGACAAAAACAGGATAAATATTTTAAAGTTCGTAAAACAACGGGATACGAAAAAGTTAGAGATTATTATTGTCTAAAATCTCAATCTGAATTTGCTGAGTGGAAATATAATTTAGACATTATAAATAATAAATTTAACATTAATATAATATTATACTGTTGATAATCACCAACACAATAATCTAGACAAAATGAACATCCCACAACCGATACCAATTCAAATATAGATTTATCTGATCATATTAATTTTATGAATTTATTAAATTTACTTAAAAATGTAGGGTCTCAGGGCAAGGTACTTGTTAAAACCGACTATGCCTTGAAACGTCGAGAAACTTATATCATATTATTATACAAACATATTATGCCATTTCTGCTTTAGACACACTTCTACGTCAAAGTGCTGGTGCTGATTTCATAGGAATAGTGGCGAGTGCACTCGAGTGTTTCACTCAAAGGGAATAAAACCAAATCTGTTGCATTTTACCTATTTGCCATCTTTTCAATTGAGGCTATTTAGAACTCTTTAAATTTAGAAAAGCTGGTACTGACTAACTTTTCTAAATTGAACACGTATTGTACACGTACTGACGTGTACAATTAGCGCGTATCGTTTGTTTTAACATATACAATTTCTTAATATATTTTCGCACGGTACAATGATCGATTGATATTCGATATCGATTGACAGTAGAAATGTGTGTTACTAATATTTTTATCTGATTTTTGTTAGATTGTTTCTGGCATTGAACTTCACCTTTCCTTTGCTAGCCAGTGAAATTCAACGTCACAAAAAAATATTTATGCAGACGACGATTATAAAACAGTGATACAGAGGAAATTACGTAGGTACGTAGTTCTCTCTACTTACCTAAAGTAAAATATGTATATTGTAGAATTATAATTAAATAAAAATATATAAATATTTGTATTATGCTGATTTACAAATCGAGCTGATGCACCTTTTGATCGGCAATAGACCTGAATTTACTTTATTGTACAATAATTGCAACAATTGCTCATTGTTTATTAGCTAAAAAAGTTTTTTAATATCGTATTATTATTGATTTTATTATTTTTGTATCTACACATTACAAATCTCTAAACTTACCCTAGCTCATGAGTTTAGATTAAAATATTTGTAATAGTTGGAAGCTATTTGGGAGCGATTGATTTATCGGAACTGAGAACGCCTGTAGCGAAGTGATGTATGGGCCTTTTGAGATTTGCACAGAGTATTGAGTAAGAGTGTAATACAGGTAAGCTAAAATTTCGTAGAATTCTACGTTTAACAATTGTTAAATGTTAGAAATTTGTGCCGACCATAAGTGTTATATAAATTACTAACTTCGTTCTCCATTCCGGAACGTTCGGCATTAAGACATTGTGTATTGAGTGGCGGAACTCAACGCCGCGCTTAGTTACAGAGTGAATACCGAGTTAGCGAGTACAAAATTATAGAGAATATAAAAAAATATGAAAATGCTTTTAAAAATTGATTCTTAAACCTTTCTCATTAAATCTTAATTAAAATGTTGTATAAAATAACACAATGTTATATAAAACAACAATGTAAAACCTTCAAATAATGTATAATATAACAATATATTGGGGCCACCGTGGCGCAGTGGGACAGCGTCTACCGTTTTGGGTTGGAATCCTTTTCGAAGGAATGATCATAACTTAATTATTTCCCGCCACACAATCAATATAAAATGTTTAAAATTAGGGCTTAAAGTGGAGAACGGAGTATCTTGATAACAGGTTCTCTTTGACTCCCTTGCTAAGTGGGAAAAAGTGTGAAACTGCAAAACAATGTATAAAAACTATTTATTATTCTCTGAACTATCCTACACTATGTTTCACCTGCAATTTCAAAGGTGCGATTTGTAAAAGCTAAAGCGCTACAAATTCAATGCACACGGGAAGAACACAGCGGACATGAGTTTTGACAAATATGTGTAGCATTTTGTTTGGCAGCGAAATAAAAGTTTTATGCGTTATTTATGAAACTGTCAAACAGGAATAAGAAAATTAGAATATATGTATTATCGAGTGAATTCTTTTATGGTAAGAAAAGTGGAAAATAGCAGCGAGCAGGGAAACATGGGGAAACATCGTACGGTGAGCAATACCTGCCCCTCCTAATTAAAACACCAAGTTGACCGCGACCACTCTGTCAAAAGTAATACGATTAAGAATAAGAATAGTGGTGAGTTCTTTTGGAACAAGTGTTTTTATTAGTATTTCATTTTCAATACTTGTCACTTGTTTTGATTATATATTTGTTCCGGCGGTTTAGGAATTAGTGAAAAATCACTATCTCCTTAACCGCCGCCAATTGAAAAATATGCTTTCTAAAATTGTGTAAGAGTGGATGAGAACATATATAACATATAGTATATAGGTAAAAACTCATATCTGTTACTTTTAGAGACACGCTAAAAGTCAGCAGTTATAAAATCTAATATTTAGTTTATAATAATTGATTGCTTAACTACATGTTTGCTAAGTGTGATGACAAAATTTGCGACAATCTATTAATCTACGAGTATATATATTACAAGTAATTTTGGGAAGGAAGGTAGAAGGAATGACGGTATGTCATATATTCAAAACATGTAATTTCTATTATTAAAACGTACTCTCGTTTTTTTTAAATTCTCATGTAATATTATGAAATCCTCTCGCCCTTCTATATATCCCTAGAAACCGTCTTGCTATTCCCTTGTTGAGTGGCCAAATTACGTGTATAAAATGTTTATAGCTAAGACTGATAGTTCAGCGTGCACGTTGTCTGTTAGTCACACTGTTAGTAACGGAAAAGTTTTATTTATATCGATAAAGAGAGAAAACCTCCTGCGAGATTCGAACTCAAAACCATCGAGCAGACCACTGCACCTATATTATTGGTATGTCTAGTAAAACAAAGTGTAACAATAAGAGAGAATATAAATATACTCTGCGAAGATCTATGATATTGAAAAATGGCAACCAGTGCTATCTCAAAGTAAATTATGACCTTTGTCTCCACATTTTTGTTACTTTTGAACTTCTCTTTAAAAAGACAAATCGTTTGTTCGTTTATTTTTATATATGTTTGGTTTATGGTATAAGGTGAAATAGAATCAACTTCTGTTTCTATTTTGTAAAAAAACAATTTTTTTTTTTTTATTTTAGATACACGGCAATCGAGCGTTCTGGATGGTAAGTGATCACCGCCACCCACGACCATAGTAACACCAGAAGAGCTACAGGGATGTTGCTGGAATTAAATATCAATTAAATGAACTATTATATGTTCAGGCAGGCTCAGTGGACGATATTTGGCTGTAAACGCGATAGTTTTAGATGCGTTCCCACTCGTACGAATGATTACATTTAATTTATTTTTTGTTCCGCCACTCAATACGCAATTTTTAGAATTAGGACGCAATGTGAACAACATGCGTGTTATGACTCAAGGTTATTTTTGCCCACCCTGTTTAGCAGAATTAAGCCTAAAGCTGAAAATAAATGTAACTATATAGTTTTTATAAACTATCCCACATTAGGATTATAGCGTAACTCATAATCAGATTATCAATATTGAGATTAGAGACTAAACAAATCATCACTCAAACAACACCTAGCAGATATATTTTTGGTGCATTAAATATTAAATATTTAAAATGAAATTTAAAAAGTATTTGACTTGCTGTACGTCTTATTTCTGATTACAAGCAAGTCCTACAGCACAAAGTTGACAGTCGCTAAATTTTATAAAGTGCCCTAAACGTTCCACTTCGCTTAATTAAAACTTCAGCCACTCAGATCTTTACAGATTCATTGTCAAATCGTCAATTATTGCTTTCCTAATGATTTCCACTTCAGATTATATATTTTGTGCAGAGCTTTTCCCCGTCATTGTTAAAAAATATTTATTATTACACATTTTAAATAAATTTATTTTGACCATATTAATCGGGTATATTTTGGTATTGTAAATTATATTTCCTTGGCCTTACGAAGACCTTCCTGTGACCACGGACTAATGCAAAGTGTTCGAAACGTCGCGTCCGGTATTCTAAAACAAATTCGCGAATACCGAACATATATGTGATTAATCCGGTTAAAATAGTTTTATTTCAAAGGCTATATATATATATTAGTAGCTTATTAACTTAAGTCAGGATAAACGACGCAAGTAGTTGGATTACGAGTTTTTAAACGTAATATTCCAGCATTCATTACTAGAAGTACACTTTGCATTCTCGCAAAGCATAAAAATAACATAAAATAATATTTTATTTACATAAAAACTTTTTTTATAAGTTTTTAAAATAGATTTTTAAAGCATTACTTTAGATATCGTCATGTCCCAATTCGTATACGATTCTAGTAGATTCACACTAACTAAATATGTGAATGTAACAGTGATTTTAATTTTACTATTTACGATACACACAATATTCAAATGTTGATTAAATGTGAAGATCAGGGTGTCCATGTTTAAAGTAGTTTTGTATTCATTGTCATTGGTAGCTTGATGTTCATTGGCCGATTCAAAAATGCTTTCAAAAGTCTATTTAAATAATGGATATTTTGAATTTGAATTTTATTTTACGAATTATTTTTCTATTACGTTTTATTCGCATGTAGTAAGTAAAGTAGAGAGACTACATAGTTGTAATTAAAGTCATATTCAATGCATGTTAAATGTTCTAAACATAATACCGGACTTGATCTTACCAGACCGCGGAAATGTTATATATATATTAAAATATTAAACTGTTTTGCGCCATTTAAGGTATCTTTTTATATGATTCATTTCAATAAAAGGTTGGCTGTAAGAGATCACTTCCAGTGATAAGGCCGCCTTTGCACCGATCTGTTCCATGCTAAATTGTCAATTCGTCCTTTATCTTTGTGCAATAAATAGTTTTATTATTATTAATATTTTTTTTGTAGCGTCAAACTTTTCTCGCAAACCAGGGTTGTCAGAAAGAAATGTGTCAAGATACTCCGTTATCTCCTTTCCGCCTGAAATCAAGACATTGCGTGTAGAGTGGCAAAACTCAACGCCGAGCTTTACCAGATCGAAGTAATAAAAATAATTTAAATATAATATGGTATAATAGTTTCTTTGTGTATAGGTAAATTTGAGTAAAATGTACGGCACTTTATCAAACTTTTCTATAAGATCGAATTTTATGGAATATTTTAGTTTTCGTAGAGTATGTCATATTGCGCACTATAAGATATGAGTCGTTGAGTATGCACTAATGGAGCGAAGGAGATGACTTTGGAGATGCCACTTACAAGATTCGTTTCACGCTTCATATGCACGCTAAGAGCTGTCTAGGTCTCAGAATTGATCAGCTACGCAAATATACACCTTATAGGAAGGTACTTATAGATCAATTTCATCTCTCTACAGGGATGCTAACAACAAAAATAAGTTGTAATAAACATATAAGAATTTAGACGTAGCCGGATGTAGAACGCATGGCTTAGCGGTCAGAGCGCTTGAACGGTTTTCAAGAGGCGCAGGTTTTAATCCCACTAAGTTCAAACTTTTATACGTTTTTTAAAAATGATTTTCAGAATTCCTTAATTTTTTTATTATATTCATGTATATAGGTTTTGGAGCGGTCTTGATATCGACTTCTAAGTAACAGTAATTATATATTTGTTTCTGTAAGGACTTAAGAGGAAAATAATAGAACCCAATGATATATTATCTAAACAAACTAACAAAAAACCTACATAACAAGGTACGTGATAAATAAATTTATTTATTTAATTTCGATTACGGTAAAAAAAACTGTTTAATTTAAGCTCATATGCAGGTTCTACATAAATACAATCAAATTTAATGGTAACAATCCTACAATTTCTATGTAAAATGTTCTGGTACCTATATGTACATATATCTTCTATTACATCACTATCCCAATAAAATCCTACATTTTATACATTAAGACAAAACAATTTATTTAATGTGACTCGACTCCCTAAATCTACTACGGAGTTTCCACAGTACGTAATGAAAAATGGATCAAACATCTATCATAAACTCTTTTCCGTGATATTTCGAAACGCAAAAACTTACCGGCAACGTGAATAATGTCACGCGAAATTAAATCCCCAGGCTATAAAGAACAGATGACGGTTTCGCGGCTAACTTCAGGATTTAAGCAGACGATATTGCTATTGAATTTAAAAGGATACTTGGAAGGTTTTATCCTTGGAACTTTTAGTGTAAAATTCTAACAGGTAATTCAGTATGGCTTTCCATATCATATTAATTGTATTTATGTAGATTTTCTTTGGTACCAGAGCGGAGAATTGAAAATAATACTCACTAAATCCTTCTAATGGGAATCGAACCCATAATCAACCGCATTTACAGTCACTCGTTGTCTCACTACGACAAAATTTAGCGCATCTAATTCAGTTATTGAACTTCACATTTATTGTTTCGATTGCTCGTAGAATAATCTTTGGGTAGCAGAAATTTGTAAAAATCTCACTACAGAGATGCTAACAACAAATATAAGTTATAATAAGCATGGCATGTATCTGGCTCTCGAGAGCAGGATTTAAGTAAGCCATTTCTCCTCCTGCGCCTTGTGTACGCACATCGGGCCCGTTCACATGATGCACGCAAATGACCAATTTCAGGCGTCCACCATACGTATACTTGGCGGCAGACTGGACCTCGGCGAATCCTTGGCATGGCCGTATTGCATATAACCGTCATGACGTTACGCATTCGCCCCGCCAACTCCTCGACGCTGGAATCAGTGCTCAACGCTCTATCCTGAGAACACCAATTGGCCACAATGGCCGCCTCTTTGACCAGCTCTACGTTAAACCCACTGAGCGTCTATCTAAGGAACCTTCAGAATGGACGGCCCTTAGGGCGGGTCACTAGCAGCGACTGAGTGGAGATCTCAAATCTAATGTACCGATGGTCCGACAAGGTCTCCACATCTTTCTCCACTCTCCAGCTTGCCACATTGCGGGCGACGGACAAGGTGGCAAATGTGAGATCTACCACGGATTTCAGTATTTAGTGTTTATTTTATTTCAATCAAATGTTAATAAAAATTACAAACATTTAAGACGAAATTGCTGTACAATAACTGTGTTATTTAATTGGCTGAAACTTTAATTAATTATAGCCGCAGGAGGAGCCGCGAGCGGGTTGCTAGTTAATACTACTGCTCTAAAACAAGTACTTTAAACTGTTCTATTGATTATATTTGTATGTTTATGTATTACTTATATGTTTATATGTTTTAATACAAGAGAAACTATAGAAAAATCAAACATTATCTGTAATTACACTCTAAATAAGGATCTATAATATAATATTATGAAGTTTCTCATTTGACCTTAATATTGTTATTTACGACGTCAAGCGGCTGATATCAATCTATAAGGGATAAAGTGAATCTTTTCCACACAACTTAAGTTTGATGGAATCACGTTTATGGCGAAAACTTATGCCTATATCTCCAAACATATCGAAAATCGGCCTTCCTTTTTTCCAATAATATAATTGTGCGAAATAGGATTTTGAACAGGATTTTGAACAGGATTTTGAACAGGATTTTGAATAAGATTTTGAACTCCAAATTCATTCTTTATGAAAGAAGTTCATCACTTTTTCTAATCTTTTCAGATATGTAGATAAATTAGAAAAACATGTGAAATAAAATGTGAAATTTAAATGCTTGAGAAAGATGAAATTGATGAATATAAAAAAAAATTAAATTGGAAAACAAATTTGATGCGTAATATCAAGAATTTGAAAGGTAAAATTTACTACGAGCCTATGTCGAAATATAACAAAAGTTAGTCAGAACAATACATTTCAAAACTTTCATAGGAACCATTTTCTTATAACTATTTAAAAAAAATGCAAGCTATAGTAAAAGTAATAGTTTATTCAATTGCATAACGAAAGTAACGGGACAGACCATTTAATTGTGCTATTATGATCACCTTTTTTCTTTCAGCTTCAGGGCTTCCCGCCCGAAATCGTGACATTGGGTTTTGAGTGGCGGACTCGCACGCACGCGCAGGAATAAAAATATTTTAAATATAACTAATCATTCAGACGAGGGATGCTGGGAATCGAACCCATAACCAATCGCGTTCACAATCATATAATGACTAGGATCATAAGCATACATTAAGTCAAAACAATTATATAATTCCTACGTATATTGTATACCTATACTCATATACCTATACTCATATACAATATACGTTTATTTACGACGAACAAAATAAACTGTTATGAGCCGAATGATCAATTAGTGCATTATGTTTAATACCGCAGCAGTATGAACCATTCAAATTAAAATTGGGCAATTTAATAAAGGCTAAGCGTTAACTGTGTTTATTAATTATTTTGCGGTTTTAATGTTTCGATTTAATTTGTATAGTAATATATGAGTTCAATGTGATTTTAATATGGTAAATCTATTTATATGTATTTTGCAAGTGTTTTTATTTACACGACTACTTAGGCGAATAGTTTTCGCATAGCAGGCTCAGAGAGAGCCTAATGTCAAGACACTTCGTTCTACAATTTCTACCGAATTCGAGACATAGACATAATAATTTTAAGTATCGAACGAAGCGAAATCGAACCTACAACTATCGCTGAGGTATACGCTATTATACTGCGCCATTATTACTTTTTCTAGTTGAATATATTTTTTAAAAAACTCATTCAGTCAAATTTATGAAGCTATAACTATAGATGAATATTTTATACTACCTACTTACCTATTTGAATAGAATAGATATTTACGAACTTTTGATGGCAGTTTTAAATAAGAGTTGCCCGCTTTGCTTTGTTACGATGTTACATTCTTTTTCAAGCAAGTTCTCTGTCATTGGCTATTAAGTGACTGATCTCACTTTTTGTAAGCAGAAGGATAAAATAAATTCACAACTAATCGCTTTTACAGTCATATTACTTCCTAAATACATATGTATGAATATTTTACAGTTTTTTTGAACTGTCGTTCATCATAGATACGCATTTAGCAATTATTTCTTTTTCATTTGGCCATCATATATGGAACAAAAAAAGCTAATAAATAGAAGTAAAGGTACATACAACAGATATTACATACTCTATTAACACATAGCGCGGCGTTGAGTTCCGTCACTCAACACTTAATGCCTTGAATTCAGGCGCAATGCAGAAGCGCGAACACAAAAAACTATCGAATTCGCTACGTAAGCGGAGCGAGGCCTCGATACGATAACTGAGTAAGACGATAGTTGGAAGCACGATGCCTCTCTGTAAACTATCAAGCACTCGATACAATTAGGTTAGTGACGTCACGCTAACGAAACTATAGATGTGACTGAGCGAATGAAAATAACGTTCAAAAACCAAACAGAATGGGGAATATTTTTTTACATTTGATTAAAATGTTTATTTATTGGAATTTAAATTGCTTTAAACGTTTAAAATGAAGAAAAAGCTAAGACATTAGTTACAAGATATATTAAAAACGCATTAGCTTAGATTAAATTAAATAGTTTTATCGATTTTACATATACGTGTCTTACGGTTTCTAAACAAAGCCAGTTGACGTTTACAACGACTTGTTGAACTTGACGACTAAGTTTGTTTACATTTGTAACATGTAGCAGCGATCTCTTCCAGTCGACACGTGGATGTGGATGAGTTGTGAACAGCGAGATAATACGCCGTGTAATTATAAAATATAAGTGAAAGAGAATAACTGAATAAGAAACAAAAAACAAAATTTACTTCATAAACTTACAAAAATAAAAACAGATATATACATAAATTTATATAAATATTTAAATGATAAATATGTATAGTAACATAGACACATACATATATTCATAAATTTGGTATCGCTCTTCGAAATATCAAGTGTTGGAATGTCATTGTTACGTGCATAAAAAAAAACCTTTGATTTTAATTAAGAATTTTATTATATTAATACTATATCTAATATGTACTTAGTTTTTAGTTTATTCAATACCAATAAAAATATTAAAACTCTTTATGAAGTCTGTTAATTTTATCTACTAATATATTTGTTTTTGCTCTTTTCATAGTTAATTCAGCTTCAGTATCATTCTTTAGAAAATTGTCTATTGCTGGTGAATAATATTCGAGATTTGCTTCGGCCAGGTTAATATTTGGTGGCTAAATATTGAACAACACACCACTAGCAATTATTATTTCTCCACATTTCTCTGGTGCATAACAGCATGCCATTTTTGCTTTTTAAATGCCCAAACACATTTTCAACCATCATCCTGATCTTTCAGTAGGCTGTGTAATATTTGTAAGTAGCCTCGGTTGTTGTGGGTAGCCAGGAACACCTGTAACTTTCCAAATATTATATTTATTACTAAAGTTATATGAAAAATGCTTTACAATAATAACACAATTGAATACATTTAGTAATTTTGCTTTTAGAACATCTGTGGACAGTCAGGGAAATAAACATAAAATACATTACTAATTATTTTCTTATTTAAAATCATAATTAAATGGTCCTTACTCACCTAATTTCTCTTAGTATTTCTTCATTTTCAAACAAACTTGCGGTAAAAACATAATACAAAAGAGTATGTTATCGTTCAGTAGCTGTCTTTGCATTGTGGATGATTTATTATTTAAATAATTTACGAATATTGTAAAAGCACTAAGCAATATAAAAAAAACACAAAGTAATTACTTCAACACTACAATTACTTTTAAAACTAAAATTAAATATGTTACGAATGTTTTCTATAATATCAAGTGACAAAACTTTAGACAATTCTCGATAGCCAGTCTTCGAGTTTAAAACGGTGTTCGTGCTAGCATTTTTCGAAACTACGTCACTAATTTGGGCGATTTCGATACGTTTACCGTACGAAGGAAAGCTGTCAAAAATTATTCGTGCTACCAAAAGCTTGTTCCTTTTACGCATGGTAGGAGCGTTTTTCAATTCCTATACAAATTGCACTCGATAGCCATACGAATACTTTTTCGCAATTTATTCGTGCTCGCCCTACAGAACCGAGAGTCTTGTCACTAGGTCCCTTTTCCTTAAATACCCTTTGAATTTTGAATACCCTGCTATCCAGGAAAAAAGGGTGACGATGAAATAAAAATAACAGATGTGGAAAATAAAAGGCAACAGCTGGTGAAATACGCATTTATCACACAGTCAGCTTACACCAATTGAGCTCAAGTGCAACTCGAGTAATGCACCGTTGCAAACACGCGTTTCATTTGAACTACATGTATTCTTTTGTTTTACACTAATCTATTAGTATTATTGATTTGGGAACCAACCCAAAGAAAACAATACAAAAATACGCAACTAATCATCATGAAACTGTATAAGTTCGGAAAATTACCTTAATCACTTTCATAACTATATCAATATATTAATTTGTGTAAAAAGCTCATATTAAGACTTTAACAAAGAGTTTAAAGTATTTCTATAAAATGAAGAGTTAATATTAAATTTTACTGTTCCAATAGAACAACTGTTAAGTTTATATAGGAAAGACACAAGGTTTCAAAATTGTTACTTTAAAAATAGATTAACAAAGCTATATACGTTTTATAATTAATCGATATTCAATAACAGTGCATAATCAGAATATTTAATATAATATAATAATGTTTGTTTGTAAGCGTCTCTTAATAAAACTTACCTTGTCCCTCAACATATCTCGTACTCTCGTCGCCTGATGTCTGCTTCTGTGCAATTCTAACTGCAACTCCAAACATCTTTCCTGCCAGTTCACAGAGCCTATGTCCGCGGCTGCCAGTTCGTACTCTAATGGGTCCAAGCGTGAAGAATGGGCGAATGGTCTGAAAGCAAAACATATTACATATAACAAAACATTTTTAGAAAACGTATAAAAAACGCAAAACGCAGCGGCATTCGAACCCGCGCCTCTTGGAAACCGACCGCTAACCGGAAACTGACCGCTAAACCATGCGTTCAACGCATTTCATATGTTTTCTAAAAATGTTTTTCAATTTCCTACGTGTGTGAATAACACTTTAAAAATGTTAAGCATATTATAATTTTACAAATTTTGGGGGACATTGTGGCGCATGAATGCATGCAATGCATGCATTGCATGAATATTATATATATATAATTTATACAATACAATATAATTTATAATATAAAAGCTTCATTGTAAATTTGATAAAAACATCTCTTAGAATTGTTATAAATATTTAAAACCAATAAAGCATCAACAAATTTTATTCTATTTATGACCAATGTTCATACTCTAAGGTCAAGCGAGGCCAATCACTCCAGTTTGCATAATCTAGTAGTTTTTTCTTTGATTACATTTGACTTAGAATTCCGTATTTGTAACTTAGGTTATCTCTTCAACAATACAAATATTGTTCACATTGTTCACATCATCGACCATTATGGATATGCTTAAATATTATGACTTCAATCCCTCTCGTGGGATCTCTCGTCGATTTTGTAGGCTTTTTGTAGGTTTTATTGGAATCAGCCACTGTACTGTTTTACATACGTGTAATAAATGTGCGTTCCAATTTGATATATTATATTTTAGTATAAAGTTATTAAATTATCTTTATAATAATCACACTCACTGTTATAATCATAGTCTAGGTTCTCCCTGCCCAATTCTAGAGAAATAAAAACTTGTTTTAATATCTCAATCTGCGCTATGTTATTTGAAGTATATCAAAGAAACCTGATAAAAACTTGCATATTATTTGTTCAAAAGAATTTTATATATAAAATTCTACATTTTAGTCACTTCTCTTAGAGTGGATACGATATATTTTAAAAGCACTAGTAATGTAATTTGATACAATATAATAATAATGAGATATCAAAATAAGCTGGCTGTGCCTTTGCTTTTCAGCCTAAATAACGGCTGGTAAAAGCTTTATAAATATTCTTAATATAAATTCAACATTGCTCAAATAAATAATGACGAGTTCAATGCTACTGTCCACGAATACAAACAATGGATTAGCATATTCGAATACCAAAATTTGCAATCTGATAACACGGAAATTGTGAACGACTTAATCCTTCAATTTGTGTGCGAGGACATCATAGAAATTTCATATTTGAATAAATATACGTTGGACTGTGACTAAAATAGCCTACCTAGATTTTAGATGCTAATGCTGTATATATAATAGATGTATCTAGTTTTAAAAAAGTCCCTATAGTGGGAGGGTGAGTATAATGGGCCAGTTCTTCTTAGATCTGAGGTGGTAAAATATTCACGGTTATTAACTTTTAAATAATTTTTTTTGGCATTGACAAAACAAGAATCATGCCTGTATTTCTATAAATTTAGTTTTATCTTCTTCTCCAAATATAGATCAATCAAACACCGTGAAGTGACTTCTTATAAATACCTGGTATAATCTATCAGCCCGATAAGCAAATCACAATGAAAAATGAGCATATTGCTATGATAAGTAAATAATATCTTAGCGTCTTTTCATTTATATCAGACTAGCGACTAGCTCGCGACTTTGCCTGCTTAAACTACACGACTATAAGTAACTATTTCACATTCTTTGCTTAAATTTATAATTTCAATTGTTGTTTTTTATTATTTATGAACCGATTGAAATTAAATAATTAAATGTTAATGGAAGTTCACCAAAATAAAATGGTCAAAACTGCATTAAAATCACTGAAGTCGTTGCTGATATTTGCGTTTACAAACCCGCAGACAAACAGATCAGCAGACAAACAGAAAAGAAAATTAAAAATCATAGTTTTGGGTTCTATTACATTGCTATATGCCCCCAATATTTTTTTGTCATATATCTTCCATATACCGACAGTGATCAATTACATTTAAATTATATGTGTTGGGATGTCAATTGATTTTATAGTTGGTCAATTGACTCGTAAATTATTAGGTTATTTTATAGATTGCCAATTTATTAGAATGAGCAAAAAATAATCATTTCTAATTAGGGTTTCCTAAAAAAGGTTTCCGCTGTATTTATTTCGTATTATACTTTGTTGCGATAAGCAATCTCAATAAGTATAAATTATTTCGGTGAAATATATTTAAATATTAATAAACCGAAAGAGCGTTTTTATCACCCTAACCTCCTACAATATGTATACATACTTAACATATTGAAAAACAAGGTTTTTCATTAAAATTAGTAACTGTATTTAAGCTGTATAATGGCGTTCTATATTTCTACATACATACATCGATAATTATTCGATACAGCAAATCAATCGTTATGATAATTCTACCCAATAACGATAACCACTGCAGTAATTATATATTAAGTATATTATTATTACATATAATGTACAAGCACGTTAAAGTATCTCTTGAACTGCATTAATAATCAACCGCAGATCGTATTATTGCAGTATTAATATGGGATAGGGCTCATTCATATAAATCGAACATATTTCATACTGACATAATTTTATGTGATACATTTTGTATGGCGTGATGATATGACGGATTATTTATATGGCACGGATACTGTGTGAGTGAATCTTATTACTGTGATTAATCTGTGCAATTGGAGGCCAGTGGTAATACAAAATGCTTATTTCAATTGATTTGTGATTAAACTAATTAAAATGTAAAAATGTTAAAAAGGTAAACAAGTGGTAAAAGGAGAAAAGGAAGGTTTTAGTCTTTACAATAATGTAGATAGGACTGGAGAAAAATTAATCATTGTATCATTTTGAAAAATACATTAAATATGCATTTAGGATGTCTGAGTAAGTTGTTAAAGCGAAGAAGGCCGTTTCCGTTCTTAGCTCTACGCCAAAGCCTTATTAAAAGAAATATATTACAATTTGTATGTGTCAAGCTTTAAATACAAAATTTATATTGTAATTTGGAGGTAAAGTAACAGTTAATTGAATTTAAAGTTATCCGGACAGATTTTATAAAATCAGAAAAAAACATTAATTAATTTTCACTAACAACACACAAGCAAAATGTGCAAACAGTAGTGTTAAAAAGATGAAGTTCAAATATATTTATGCTAACGATTTGCTATAGTTCGATAAGCCTCAAAAAAAAACAAACGCTAGACTAAAAGTCTTTAAGGCTTTAGTTTTAATCATTAAATCTCTACTTAGGGCCCATAAACATTCATGTAAATTTTTATCAAGTAATTTAGATATACCTTTTAAAATAAAATTATTAATATTAAAATAATTTATAATTATCGTGTCGCATTAGCATCGTATCCTGATAGTATGAAAGCGATTACTTTACCAATCACTCATTGAGCGCTCAACGACATTATCCACGATTAATCCAGAACAAACGAGTTCAATTTACAATAATTTCCTCGTTGAAATGCAGTTATAATGAGATGAAGTAAACAAATGTGACATATGGACGAGCTGACTGATTGATATATTTAATAATTCATAAAACTCGTAATGATTAAAATAAATTTTACAAAGTTACTATTTTATATAGGATTTTTTATAACTCAGTAATGCGGCGATTCCGTTAAAAGTATATCAGTTAGTGTTTTATTAATGACTAGCGACCCCCTCGCGGCTTCGCCTGCGTAAACTACAGAAATAAACTTTTTTGGTTTTTTATCTCGTCTGATCTCTACGACGCGCTTTGTTTTAAATACCAGAGCAGAGAAAAAGAAAATTATTTAAATATAATATTTTCTAAGTGGGAGTCGTACTCACAATTTACCGCACATTCCGAGGCTGTCCCACTGCGCCAAGATGGCCACTTGAAAGTATACATTTGAAATTTAAAAACTTCTTACATTCCTATCCTAACTGCAATGTGGAATGCATTAAATTAGATTGGAAAACTGCATACACTGTTATTCCAGTGAAACGGATCAGTAATTATGTTATATGGTCATGCAGCGTACCTTTGAATAATTTAGCTCGGAAATTGAACAGGGAGGTGTTATGTATGATGAACAATAATATTACTGTTTAAATACATATTATATTCAGTAGCAGAATTGACTTAATATTCGTGGAAAATTTGTCGAAATTTGTATTATACATACGTACATGTCATTGTGTTCAATTCCAACTAGGTGGAATTATAATATTCAAATCATATTCTTTTCACCATTCTGATGAGAGAATACGCGCGGCGTTTAGTTCCGCTGTCCAACATCTCGAAGTCAGGGGATTCGATCGCAAGATTCTCCATGAAACTAGGTTTTCTCCATGATAACCATACTATACGGGAAGAAAGACTGAAGCTGTTTCTATCTTCCATGTCAATGTACTTTTCCGTCTTGCGTTTCAAATCTCTTTAATAAAACTATTTGCTACAAACTTCACGTGTGAATTGGTACTCTATATTATTAGGATATCGTCATTTCGAAAAGGAGCTCGTGGTTACGGGTATACTAAAGCGATCAACTCGCTTATAAGATACTCTCTTGAAATATAATAAAGTATCCTTATCAGATAGTAACAAACTAAAACAAACTATTAACACCTTAAAATGATGGAACTAAAATAGTAGAAGTTACATATGATCCACATTTCAAAGGTAATAATGCATTTTGCTGCGGATATACGACTTTTTATTTAAGATCTAAAAATTTTTAAAAGCTATCCATAGGCGCATTTCGACAGCGTCGAACTGTACATGCGATGTTTGTGTGTGGGTGCGATTCCCATCCGGTGGAATGATTATTATATAAAAATAATTTACATTTCTCCACTTCGACAAGGCAAAACGCGGAATTGAGTTGACACTTAACTTAACACGCGTTGTCTCTAAGTCGGGCGGAAAGGAGCAAGGAAAAGGAGAATGTGTGTCTTGACACAGGTTTCTCTGATTAGATACTTTAGGACGATAAAATGTGAAGGTGAAAAAAAAAACATTTTATGCAATCAATTGACATACCTACATCTAATAAATTATTAGAACGATAAAGTTTTTATAAGGAAATATATTAAAAACATTTTTTAAGAATATTTTTTTTTTTTAAGAATTTTTTTTAATTACATAAAAATAATATATCTCTCACCAATAAATATATAACATATATCTAACTAAGATTTCTCCTACCAAGGGAAGTCGTCGCGCCGAGCAATCTGCAGTAATTACTAGCTAGATTATGCAAAACTAGCACTAATGACAGTTCGTGTTATCGGATGAAAATGTGATTACAGCTCATATTACATTTCACGTAACATTTATTGCGTAAATACTAATTAAATTTATTTGGAACTAACAACCTAGTCTAATAATTACACTTGGACAAAACGAAGTAAATAAAAAAGTATAAAATCATAATTTAGAACGATAATAAAAATACAAGACAAGTTTTGTTCTTAACATTTTTATCGCACACTTAGGAAATTGAAAAATATATATTTAGAAAACGTACAAAAATTTTAAACGCATGGCTTAGCGGTCAGAGCGCTTGAACAGTTTTCAAGAGGCGTGGCTTCAAATCCCGGTGCGTTCAAAATTTTTATCTAAGTTTTTATTAAATTCTAAATACAAGTGTTGTTATTAGTCGTATAAAACATGAAAAAAGTATAAGCTATACCAGCTTAACTGACTAGAACGGTGCTCAAAAGGAGCGGGTTCAAATCCCACCACATAGGTCCATTACAGGATTTATCAATTTGCCCGTGGGAATATCATGAAACTTATCAGTTTAACTGAAAACTTTATTTTAGAACAAAAAAATATATATATTAATATTTTCTTTTACAACGTCACGCTCTTTGCCGCGTAACGCCGGAGACAAAGTAAAGCTAGTGTCGAAACACTCCTCTTTGTTCCTCCTGCTCCTCTTTCCACCCGAAATTAAATGTAAATATATAAAAATAGTAGATACAAAAGTAGCCTATAAAGTTTTATATAACAGTTGAGATAATTCTAAAACTGTGCATAGATTCATATTCCACATCATTGTTTTTAAAGTTTCACACACTTTGGGAATTGAAAAACATATATTTAGAAAAAATATATATTTTTTTCATTTAGCAATCCCACTGCGTTCAATTTTTTATACGTTTCCTAAATATATGTTTTTAATTAACTTTGCACTTGTGACATTAATTATGGTGTTTAAATGTAAAGCGACAGTCCAAAATGTTACTAATTAGTAAGTTGTATAGGATTGGATCTGTATTTAGGTATATATATATTATTAGAAAAACTTAAAAATAATCAAAACTATAACAAAACGGTACTCTACCTGGGCGGCGGTGGTGGTGGCTCCCTAGACCGCCTAGGCATCAAACGCGGGCTATTCGGCGTACTAGACGACTGACCCGCGCCACTGTGGTCAGTGAACCTTGACAGCGGGTCAAATATTTGCGACAGCCGCCGCGAACGCTCTTCCGACATTGTCTCAGCACTACACTTCACTAACACTATCACATCACACGACCGACGACGTCACTATCTATTCATTAACTATTTTGAACGTTCAAAATTTAAGCGAAAAAGTCGCGGTGACGAAAGCCGTCGCCGTCCTGCCGCGATCGCAGCCATCGCGCAATACCTATAATATATTATCTGAAAAAGAAATAAACGTTATTAGATAAAGGTATTAGTCACCAATTAGGTAGCAGAGCGTCGAAACAAAATGTCAGCGAAACGGGTGCGATGACAAATATTTTGGGCTTATTGAAATGCTATCCCGACGAGTGACATTTAAATGACAAACAACGTACAATAATAGAGGCAACAAATATTTTTTTATACGTGCTCTAGATACTTTTAAAGGGCTTAACAATGTATAAGAGTACCGATTTATTTATTTTTTTAATGATAGCTTTAAGTATTCCATTACTACGCGAGGTAATAACATTGACCTAATAATAATTTACTCTCGTTCTCAATTTTTTATTTATCATATTCACAATTTAAACATATATTATAACGACGTATCTGTTAAACAAAAAATGCTGAAACATCTCCTAAAAAAGTTATTATCGGCTTAACTTAATAGTCAAAAAACATTTTTACGTAAACGTATAAAAACTTTAACGCAGTGGGGATTTGAACGCGCGCCTCTTAGAAACCGTCCAAGAGCTCTGACCGCTAAGCCATGCGTTCCCAAGTGTGTGAATAAGACATTATAAATATTAAAAAGAATAGTCAACTCTTCAGCTAAAGGAGCTCGTGTAACTTTTATTTTAACATAATTAAATTAGTCATAAACATAAAAAATCTAAAAATAAATATCGTACATTCTCACTAATTTCAAATTAGAACTAGCCACATAAAACCAAGTCAATAAAAAGACAATAAACAAGGGAAAGTCGTAAATTAGGCAATTTTAAACGAAATATAACGAAAAGCGGTTAAATGTGTGTCAGTTTCTATATCTAACACGAGTGTTAGCGTATTTTTAAAATAAAATCACGCGCCTATGATTTACAGCTCATTATAATTAACGCCGGATGCAAGTCAGACCAGTCATTAAACAAATCTACGTTTTTCGTCTAATTTTAAATGTACTAAGTCAGGATTAAATCATCAGTCGGTTAATGTAAGCCAATCTATTAACAGTCATTAATCAGTTAATGGAAAGCGATAAAAATAACTGTTTTAAACTTTTCAGAATAAATTGGGAAAATAATATGTATTTTTTTTACTATTATTTATATGCGTGTGTTATTAACGAATCGAGTTTGATAATGATTGATGTGTTTGAATTTGATAGAGAAAAAACATTTGTAATATCAATAATGAATAAATTAAACGATTACGTATACATATAAATTTGTATTTACTATAAATGTATCTTACAGCTATATGAAAATTAGTTATAGCAGCTTCACACCTTTTCCCGTATTGCAGGGTAGTCAGAGAGAACTAGGGGAACTCAAGACAAATGCGCGGCCGCTTTGTCTTACTAGAGCGGAGAAATGAAAATAATTTAAATATACTCATTTCTACGAGTGGGGATCGAACCCACAACCAATAGCGTTTGCAGTCGTGATGCACAATGGCGATTATTTTATATTATTCTCTTATAAATTCAATACAAAACTTCACGAATAGCTAATAAGAAATTACTTATTTAATTTCAGTAATACAAATCAAAAAATATACATAGTAAAAGATATATTTAGATTTTTTCATTCATTTCAGACATATTCAGATTTCCTTAGTGTGGGAATAACATTTTAAAAAATTTTTAACATAAAATATATATAGTATATATATATATATATAGTATTTAAAACAAATGAATTAATTTGAAAAGAAAAAAAACGACTGAATTCAAGCAAAAAGACGTGGTCATATATGCGTAGTGCATAAATAATAAATAAAAAAAATGGTTGAACCTATATTAATGTGTTTTTACAACATACATATCTTGCGTGCGACTGTAAACGCGAGTTGCTGGTGGGTTCGATTCCCACTTAGGAGAATACTTATATTCAAAATATTTTCATTTCCTACCTAGACTTACCCAGCTACGCGGGAAAACGAGTAAAGCTAAAAAAGCTATGCATTTAATGTATACGACACATTAAAGATACATCTTATTCCCATCGGCATCCCATCATCGAGTTCATTGATTACAGTAACACATCAGTGGGGTGAAAAATTACTTTACGAGGTGGCAAATTAAAAGGTCACTGACCAGAAAATTGCCGGACCCAGATACGAAGCTTTGATTAATGTTATCTAGAACGCTATCTTGAACACACTTTAAATTGGGGTCAACCCTTCTTTTGTTACTGACATTCTTAACTGTATTCATGAGGTTTACAGGTATAGCAAATGTTTTGTTTACATTACGCTGTAAATTATATAAATTATTTCCTTTATATTGATGATTGCAATTTGCGATACGTTACTTGACAGGAGATATGATTTTTATGTAAAAAATAATAATTTGCCAAAAAATCCTTTAAAAAAAATATATAAATATAAAAATTTAAAAAGCTCGAAAAAAGATATTCTACTAAACAGCCAGAACCAGAGGTAAATTTTTCTTTAACAAGGACATTATATGTACGATATTGACTACCAAAAATAGAAGTAAAACAACGAAAGCAATTTCTTATCGATATTTGGCACAGGCTTTGTGGCTCAGCCTAACATGCCGGTGGAAACTTATGGTGTCACAGCTTGTACAGATTAGAGGCGATATGGTACAGGACTAAGGCCATCGTAATTAAGAAAATTTATTGTAAATCAGTTAAAAATATCCTTTAGGCAAACTTTACTTTAACCTTTACACATAACACAAAATAATAGCTTAGGTTAGCTACATTTAGTTTGAAATCCAAAAAGAACTGAAATATAAGACCAAGGCTGTAACTGAAAAAAAGGTTAAAGTTGTGCCTAGTTTTGACCTAGAACGAGTTCGTTAAAAATTACAAAGAAAAAATATCAGTCAAGAATGCTTGACAAAAACATAAGCAAAAGAAACTAATTAATATCGTAGGTATTTCCAAGGTAAGCACTTTTAAAGCTATTGAACAAGACACAAAACATTTCTAATGACTTAGGGCAGCAGTTCTAATTAGACCTCGCTACCGTCTCCAGAAAGAAAACGAAGGGGGAAAAGTCTTACAGTCGTTAAAAGTGTGTATTCAGTTTTCTCACCGTTATTTCTTGATAAATTGATTTTTGTTATCTCAACCGAAATATAAAGGTTTGCCAAATCTAATCCCATTACCAGAAATTTGTATGAATGTAAGTGCATTCATTTGCGATGGCATTGTGCTATTTTTCATTTACTTAATACCTTTGCTCTTTTGTACCTAAATAGATATATTAGCTTACTTACGAGTATATTTTTATTTTTTTTTGTATTAAAGTACTCACACACAAAATTGAAAAGCATTTTAAGAAAACGTATAAAAAATTGATTTAGATGTAGAACTCATGGCTTAGGAGTCAGAGCGCTTATTTCATACGTTTTCCAAAAATGATTTATTTTAGCCTATTTATGTACATATTTCGATACTAAATAAGTTAATAAAAATGAATAACACGTCTACTTTAATAGATAATTATATAGTTTCTAGCAACAAGCATTTAGATAAAGTAATTTATAACGATTTATCCTAAACCAGCAACTAATATGGGAATTCGAATACGAATACAAATTCTACCCTACGACGAGTTTACTGCATCTCTATATTGGCCACGCGGCCACAACGTGGACAAAGTATTGAAAACAAGAATATTACAACTAATAATAATACAACTGTTGTTTAAAATAAATTCTATGGCCTGCTTATTTTATAGGCCATCATAGCGTATCCGGACGGTGTCTCAATGTAATCGCTATTGGTCGTGGGTTCGATTGCCACTCAAGGGAATGGACAAACAAAGAAACAGTCAAATGATAGACAAACCGGCGGCGTTGAGATCCACCACGCAACATGCAATGTATCAAATTCGGCTGAAAAGTGCAGAATATTTTGACACTAGATTGTCTCTGACTGCGCTTCTATATGGAATAAGCGTGAAATCATAAAGCATATATTCTCCTTCTACTTCGGTAAGAAATAACAAGTTAATAAATAGTTCCGCCTATGAGCTCCATTGAATCAGTTCCACCCTCTTACCAGATACTTATAAAGAGTTAAGCAAACAAATATTACCGTGTTTCAGCTTGAAGAGCAATGTGGGGTTCAGCAAGTGTAAACAAGGGTATTTTTGAATTTTTGCACTTGATACTATGTAATTTTATATATACTCTTTTTAAAAAAAATCGCCGTTCGAAAATACGTTTAAAGTACGAAAATTGGAAAATTTGTATAGCGTAGAAGATCTAGCAAAAAGTCAATATTTTTGTTATTTTCAAAATAAATTAACAATATCAGTAATTAAAAACACATTAAGTTAATAAAAATAAATATTGTGTCCTCCATGTGTTTGACATACACGTTGCTAAGACAACGAGCTTTCACGTCAGAGGGTCACGTCTAGTATTTATTAATAATCAAGCCTTAAACAGGAATAGAACCCATAACAAACTCGTTCAATCAAAAGTATGGAAAGGTACTAATCAACCGCATACACGTGGGTAGAGCAAGGGAGAGCGCATCTAGTGTTTGCACAATATAACTCTCTTTCAGATTTAGTCTTTAGTGGGAATCAAACCTACAACCATCACGTTTGCAGATAGATTATGTTCCACTGCGCTACAAAGACCTCCTGATGTAATAATATTTAATATATTAAAATTAATAAATTAAGGACATCTTAAAGCAGTGGGACAGCGACTAAATGTAGTCGCAATGGGTTGTGGGTTCGATTCCCACTTGGAAGAATGATCATTATTAAATTATTTTCATTTCTCCACTTCTGTCACTAAGACAAGTCAGAGCGGAGTTGAGGTCCGCCACTCAACAGAGTGTTTCGAATTCGGGCGGAAAGTGGAAAACGGAGTGTCTTGTCACTAAGTTATTTCTGATAACCCTACTATTCAGAAAAATAGAATGATTTGCATGAAAGTAAAAGATACTTATAAAAACAATTATATTAAATTATATCATCTATATAATATAGAACTGATCAAATAACTTTCATTACTATAATACTTAGGAAAACAGCAAGCCATCTCTCATATTGTGACGTGTTTTTGTAGCCAACTCTCATTAGTGTCTGTCTGGCTGTTACCACAGTCTTTGTTCCCGAGTAATGGTCCACGCAGACAGTTTTTATATATATTAGATGGATGCTTAGAGACACTTGTAGGCATGTTTACTTTAATGTTAGATTTTTTTAGATCTTTTGTTGCAACATACATATATTTTCTGAAACGATTGCTCTTTAATTGTATGACTATATATTAATTTCAAATATAATTACTTTACTTATCTGTCTTCAGCTCTATGTTTTTCCCGTTTATCAGACTAGTGAGAGCGAGCCTAGTATCAAGACATTCCGTTCTCCACTTTCCCTCCGCAATCGAGACTACTTTAGTAAATATAAAAATATATTCTAATATTATTATCAACATAACTACAATTAATGAAGATGATGATAATGGTATGGTTGTATTGAGCCCTCCCACAGCGAGGGGTCAATACAAGTATATGGGAAGTCTCTTCAGCATATTTCTATTCCTGAGGAGCTGACCGCCATACTTACTCTTGCTCTCTTCAAGCCCAGCATAAAAGATGCGCTTCACTACTCGCTTATCTGCCATCCGTGATATGTGTCCGGACCACCGTAGCTGACGCCACATGAGACACCCACATCTGTATGCCACCCACATTGGCTCTTTGCAGCATTTTACCATAATTTATACATACATCCGGTAAATACTTCTTTACATAATGCTATATAGTGTATACTTTACTTTAGATACGTTATAACTTTTCACTTATTAAATGGAATTTATAGTTCTAATGCAAATTTACATGTAATATAAAAAAAATCTTATATAAAACAAACTCAAACAATACTATCCATCGCTGTATACTACATAGTCGATTTATCATCTATAAAGGGCTATATACTAAGCGGGTAAAAAAGGTTGTTCTAATGAACACCAGTAAATAACTGCCTTAAAAAAGGGCAAAAGGAGAGCATTAAAGCCGATGCGATAAGACTATCAGCTTCAAATTGGTACCTCATTTTCTTACTCCACTCAAAAGATCGATTACCCTAATTTTGTGGTAACCAAGTATCGTAAAGCCTATTTATTCACCGTATCTCGGAAAACGCCCCTGAGCCTCGTTTACCTTCCTGCATTTTGACGATAACGTGATTGACCTTATAAATAGTCGAGGAGATATTTTGTTATTAGTTTTACTTTTGTAAGTATTTATTACGAAACATAATAATAGTAAGTAATGCGAAATGCCTTTAGTATGCAATTGTGTTAAAAAATTATAAAGACTATTAAGTTATAAAGCTAGCCTTCACAAAATTATACGTATAGTATACTTATATTAATTTTAATATCTTTTAAATTATAAATAGTTGGCAATGCCAACTAAAAATATTTAAAACACTAAGAAGTCACTTTAATAAAAGACAACGGATATTTAGAAGTTTCACGTTTTTTTTCGGGTAGCCAGAGAGAGCCTAGTGTCAAAACATTCAGTTCTCCACTTTCCGCTCGACCGAGACTTTGGATGTTGAGTGGGGCTTAATCTAAGATAACAGAGCGGAGAAATAAAACTATTTTAAATATGAAAAGGCATATTTAGAAAACGAATAATTTTTTTTAAAATTTGAACGCAATGGGTTTTGGGTACTGCGCCTCTTGAAAACCGTTAATTTTTATACGTTTTCTAAATATGTCTTTTTCAATTTCCTAAGTGTGCGAATAACACTTTAAAAAATGTTAAAAAAATATATTTCTTATTTAACACTAAATTTTTAAGTCACTCAGATCATTTGCTTATTGAGCGGAAGCTTGAACGAGTGAACAAGATTGACGACTGGTCCACAGGGAGCTGATCGCAAGCATTATAAGAAGTGCGTAACCCATTTGAAGCTATATTATTTATATCAACGCAAAATTTGATGTGTTTAAATTTAAAAGTATATTATATTACATTACTAATTTTAATAGAAAAGACTGTTGGAAACTTTCTACCACTCAATCCTAAAAACATTGAGGTCTTAAGCCCACCACACCAGATAGCAAGATACAGTAAACTCGTTCTGCAAGAATCCAGGACAGAGCACGTGAGGCAACTGAGAAACCGTTGGCGGTAGTTTAATATAATAATTGTATCAACTGACAGACGAGTACCATCTCAGTCTATCTGGGACCACGGACTACTATAAAATGTTTGAAACTGGGTGAATGTGGCTACTTTCAAATATGTATTTTCGAACACCTATAATATATGCGATTAATCCGTTTAAAATAATCAATCAAATCCGGTTTCAAAATGTGTAAAAATCGCGTGAACCAAAGATCTTATTATCTATTATTATATTATTTTATTCTCTGTTTGTCTGTGCGTTTGTGCACGCTATTTTAAGACACAACTTAATCGATTTAAGTGGAGTTTTAATTATTGTATTGTAATAACGTCCCCTTAACATTTACTGTATTTATTTCATTGTAATCGGTTAGTAAACAAAAAATTACAACCATTAAATATTGTACATTTTAACAGAGTTTCCGATTTAAGCGAGAACGCGGGCGGGTGAAAAAACGAAATAATTTACGTAGGACCGGGTCGCTAGTATCGAATATGGAAAGATTAAAATGTCACAACACTTGCCTAATTAAAGATATTGCTGCGTTCACCATTAAAAAAAATCAGTCGTTCGTCTTTCATACTGAATTAGGGTTTACCTAAACACGTGTATTCCTGCCATCGACTTATAAAAACATCTCCGTCCCAATCACATTCCAATCTATCTGGCGGTTCTCGCCTCTCGTTATAGTCTTCAAATATAGTAAAACTTAAAAAAAATATTTCTTTTTATGAGGGCTTGAAAGGTATGCAAGATGCTGTATCTGATTAAGGCTTAAATTTGATTACCTTACAAATTATAACATATGTTCACGTCTCGCATTTAGCGGTCTCAAACATAGAGCTTATGGTCAAAAACATTCTCCACTTTCTACCCATATTACAGTAATCAGTCATCGTGGTGCGGCAGCGTCGAGCTTTAAACGCAACTGGTTGTGGGCCCGATACCCACTCAAAGGAATGTTTAGTCACTCCGCACGCAGTGTCACGGTGTCGGGAAAAAATTGAAGCACGGAGTGATTTGGCACTAGATTCTCTTTAAGCGAAAAAAGTGTAAACCTGCTTTTGTACACGGATGTAGTCCTAAGAGGCGGAACCTCATAAATAAAAACATTGCCTCGAGTGGGATTTAAACCCCAACGACCATGTGTAAGCAGCCATTGACTTGGCTTGGCTACTATACCGTCGTCAAAGACAAACTAAAGAAATCATAAAAGTAAAAGTCCCAATACAACATGGTCATAATACAATCTAAGCGTACCCACAAAATAATATTACGTAATATATGGGACATTTTATTAAATCGTAAGGACACCATCGGTAAAGGGTTTACTGTCGCTTTCGGCTATCGAATCTTTTCGCGTGTGTTTATGATTATTGCACTTGTATTTCTATCTGTTTTGTTCAGCTAGGTCAAGTGATGTATCTGTATATTTTCGATAATATTTATTATATCATTATTATTTCTCCATAAATAACAAATAATTGTACGGTATAGTCCGGCAGTTAGGACATCTTTAATTAAGTCAAATATTCATCAACTACTCTATGTGATCATTGTGAGCAGTTAGATGTCTTAACGGTAATAAGACAACCAAGAAATATACATCTCAAGCTCCAGTCTATTCATTTAGTCAAGCACAGTTTAAAATCAAATGCTTCTTTATAGATGTACATAATTTCTATTGGTATTAACTATTTTCTGGTTTTCTTTTTTTTGTAGTCAGAAAAACTAGTGGCAAGACACTCAATTCTCCACTACAGTAGTTTATTAGAATTACTTTATGTACTTCAAGTAAGATTTTATTATAATACATTTGAAATAATATTGATGAGTCGTCTGAGATAACTTTGGCGTAAGTACTAAACAATAGGTATGGCGACGCGCCGGACAACTTTGTACCTGTCTTCACTATGAATGAATATAACAGTGTAGTAGATAATGGACAATGAATTAAAGCTTTTAAGCTCGCTAAGTAACTGACATACGTTCTATAGTATTTTCTCTTTACAATAAGAATAATAAAAATTAATTTATGTCACAATATTTGTTTGTTTCTAAATATTTTTTTTGTAAATGTATATTTTAATAAAGTATTTTATACTTCAACTTCTTTTTTACTTTTGATATTCAAGGCGTGGAGTGGAAGAGATGTAATTTTTTTTATAAAATCTAGAAGTCGTCGAAGATGTCTATCATATTATTGCTAAATGACACCATTAGAATCAAGTGCCATTAATGGAGGGCACTAGGCTCTCTAGATAGTATAAACACTAAGCAATCGATTTGGCAATGTTCCCAATAACTTGATATGGCCTTATGGTACGAGCTCGTCTAAGATCCTCCTAAGAAAATAAAAATGGTAACAAAATACGTCTTTCTTGCAAATATTAAACTATAAGGACTAGGATTTGTATAACTTTGAAATATTCATAATTTGTTTGTTATAAATACGTATTACGGAATTTTGTATGTGGGAATAATGAAAAGTTTAATAAAATAAGCTTTCGGTTGTTGAAGTTAAAAAATATATCTCGACATGTCGAGATTAAATCTTAAGCATTACTTATGTCAAAAAATGTAAAAATATTTTAATAAAAACAACTTGCAAAATAAATGCTTAAGACTTTGAGGCAGGTACTGGGTGAACTACTTAGACTAAAATATTCAGATTCACGTTCAAGCTAAAACCTAAAGCGGTAATCGATATTCCAAGCTCCTACATTTTAATAGGACTGTAATATTGCAATTCCATCTCATTTCTTTAAGTTGTTTAATATATACATTGATTAAAATGTAAGATGCTAATACTCAAAAAAATTGTAGAAAGCTCCGTCCACTGCTGGGCATATGCCTCTCCACTAAAGTCGAGCTTTAGTTCTTTGCTGCCAATCCTTACCGATCTTTATATGCCCGCCCAAAATATGACAGACACGTGAAAATTAAAGTGAAATAGTCAAATCTACAAAAGAGAAAATTAAATAAGTTTTTAATCTAATTTGGAAGTAAAAATGTTGTTTACTTTGTAACACGTGGTAAAAGATAAAATATAATTTTACATAAATATTAGCATTTCGAATTTGCTATTTTACCACGGTATGTCTCAAACATCATTACTATTGATGGCAATCTAATCCATAGTATTGGCTCTTGAGATGGGACAAGCACTAAGCAATCGATTTGGCAGTGAGCCCAATAAAACTTGATACCAGGCTTACTCGACCTACTTCTTAGCGAAATCTTCCTTCAACTATTTTAAGTGAGGCATATTCTATATAAAACCTGTTGTTTTGGACGTGTAACGTTCTTACGTTACTCTCTCTCTTGAGAGTTGACAATGCGATCTTAACAACAAAATGTGGAATTCATGTGAAAGGTAATATTTCTTCTTAGCAGCTTCACACCTTTTCCGTATAGCAGGGTCGTCAGAGAGCCTAGTGTCGTGACACTCAATTCTCTACTTTCCGCCTGAAAATTGAGACATCGCGTTTAGCGTCGCGGAACTCAACATCGTTTTGACTAAGGTACCAGAGAGGATAAAAGAAAACATTTTAAATAATAATCTTTGGCTTTTGCGATTCTTACACATTTTGAAATTGAACTATTTTTAACCATTTATATCAACTAACAGACGAATGTCACCTCAGTCTACCTGAGGCCACGGAGTACTGTAAAGTGTTCGAATA
Organism: Podotricha telesiphe; assembly: GCA_038994665.1. Lineage (NCBI taxonomy): Eukaryota > Metazoa > Arthropoda > Insecta > Lepidoptera > Nymphalidae > Podotricha > Podotricha telesiphe. Next base: position 616,770 of record JAOYRR010000129.1, on the reverse strand, counting down.
ATATACGCGATTATTCCGGTTAAAAATAGTTTATTTCAAAACATTTTAAATCCTCCTAGGAAACGAACCAACAATCGATCGCGTTTACAGTCAAATGCTATCCCACGCCACGTTGGGCTCATTTTGACATTGACCTAGCCAGCAAAAATGACCTGTGTAAGAAACGCTAGATCTGAAGCAATCTTACTTTTTAAAGTCCACGCCAAAACCATTTTTTCAACTTTAACTGGAGAACCAAAAAATATTTGTCTACCTACCTTACCTAGACATTTACTTTCTCCACAATTACGAAGTAGCTAAGAAAAGAAGAAAGAAGAGAAGATTAGAGAAAATAGAATTAACATAAAATAACGTCGACATTTTTACTTCACCTCACTGTGCCCTATCGCGCGTACCAGACAATGGTTCGAGCCAAAAGGCAGATTTTAATTACGAGCGCCGCCTGGAGGCTGCGTTATTCATTGTGCCTTTGTACAGCTATGTCTATTTCGAGACTCATCTCCACGCCTATACAAATGGTAGACCATGTGGATTTTTATGTTTCCAGCTCATTGCAAAAATTGTATTTATATGTATTTTGTATGTAAACAATTATTTGCTTATTGTCATCTTATATTACTTTGTTAAAAATTGTAGGCAGCTTTAAATATTTTAGTGAATACTTATAATTTTAAGCTATACATATAGTTGGTACAATTTATATACTATGAGTATACTGAGGTTAAATAATATAAATAAATATTTTTTTCTCTTAATTTTTTTTATGTAACTTTGATATAAAGATTCCTGAAACTGAATCTACTGAAGAAATATGAAATTACTACTGTAGAAATATGAAGTTTAATATATAATTTTCTTGGCGTAGATGGGAGCACTAAGAAACTCCCTAAATTATTACAAGTACGCCGAAAAACAAAATTTTGCAGTAGAATTATAAAAGGTACAGACTTAGCGTCTTAAACAACTACTTTTAAGCACTGGGTTTTCTTCGACTATCCTACTGTAGTATGGCATGGGTGATGAGTCTACGAAAACAATATTGTCCCCAATAACTAATAATATAAATAAACTTGACTTGGTAATGCTATACGAACTGAATTTGGGGAATATTTTCTAGAAATCAAATTGAAACTTCAACTTCAATCACAATTATTAGTTCAATTTTTTCTCAAAGCTAACACAATTTCCACGAACCAATGCAAATATTGGAATTGGCAAATATTGGAGCTGTAGAAATGTTTCGAACAGAAACAATAGCCATTTGAACGATATTAGTTAGACGGGCTCTATTGTATATAGACGTTTTGTATACTTTTGATTATAATAAAATTAACTATTACAATAGTAATATATAAGACTGGCAATTATTTTCTATATATTATAATTATTTTCAAACCACCACTTTCTATTTGTAAAAAAGATGATTTACATATTTATATTGTCTACAACTTGTCTCAAAATGATACGTAGTGCCATTACTATTTGAGTAGGGTAGCAATTAGATCGGAACACTGTTATGCTTTGATTTTGTCCTCGTTAAATTAGAAGAAAGTTTCAATCAAATGTCACGTGGCATCAAAGTGGAGTAGTAGCTTTGATGTGCCTATTATAATGTAAAGAGCGTAGCGTGCCACATATGGGACAAATCGGACTGCACGCGTTCACATCCCTTTGATGTGTTCATAATTTAAATACAGGTGTTTTGTGGCCTAATTAACAATTGCTCCATAATATGACACGGAAATTTGGGTATTGGGCTAAAACTTAAATGCAGAATCTGTCTTCCACAGTGTACATTTACAGAAATATATAGGATATAAAGAAAAATATATATACATAGTATATATTTTTTTAACATTTGTTTTTAAAATGTTATTCGCTCACGTAGGAAATTGAAAAACGTATATTGAGAAAACATGCGTACTAATGTTTTAGCGGTCAGGGCGTTTGAACAGTTCAAGAGGCGCGGGTTCAAATCCCTCTGCGTATAAATTTTTATTCGTTTACTAAATATACGTTTTTCAAATTAAAAACCTGTCAATACGTTGCAAACAATACAAACAAGACATTCCACTGTCCCAGTAATAGAAGCTTAGTTAACTAGAGCAGGCGTTGTATCGGAGTAAACAATAGGATTCATCAAACTCTGCGGCACAAGAACAAAAGCGCCCTCCAGTTAATTACAGACGACAGTCTTTATTTGACTTACAGCGCATACAGCTGCAGTAATGTATTTGAACAGCAAACTGTCTCTGCTCGACTGTCTTCGAAATGTATCTTCATTTAATAAATAATTTAGTAGCTGGCTTCGTTTTTATCGTTTGAGTGAGTTTAGAGAAGTTTGTTAAGGAACAAAATTGTATTTTTACAAAGATTTTTTAAGTTTAAACAAGTTTAAGTTTACGTTGCCTAAACTAAAATATGGGAATAGTAAAAGCTTTCATTTCTTCCTTTGTCAATTCAGGCAATTCAATATGACTGCGCCAATTAAAAAAAATTGTACTCTTTGATAACCTTAGTGAATACCGTTTTTATATTTGTATTTGCAACAAAATATAATGTATCTTAAGGGTGAGTGCCTGGTGATCTGTAAAACAGGTATTTACCCAGTACGGACACCAGTCAGTCAAAAAAGGATGTGGCTTACGAAATATAATCCCATGAACACATATAAGTATTGAAAATCGAGCTAATTTTATAGATAGCACGTTTCAATGGTTGATTCAATAAATCATTAATGCTTTAAACTTTCTAAGATGATTGAAAAGTGTTTAGAAGTTTAATAAGAACTTTCTTTAACATAAATAATTATTTATTAAGATACTAGTAGATGAACCCAATTTTGTGGGAGTAGGCTTTACGACGATTGTAAAACATATTAATTCCATACCTCCAGAGGTCACCTCTGATCTGATATAAAAGTCTAAGAGACAAGTAAATGATTACTTTAAAGGAACACAACCGGGCATCAACTAGTTGGGTATAAAAGAATTAATAAAGATATCAAGGCCGATGATTCTAGGTTTATGTCCCATAGTAGTATCTATATTTCACGTCGCGGCATAGAAAAAATATTTCCTTCTAATTTAACTAAAAGTGGTCATAATTATGACGTATCACGGTAATTTTTATGGTTGTAAAATTAAAATGAAAATTAATTTTCGATATAATTACGTAAAATGTTAAATTATTTCGGCAGAATGAAATTAAGCCGAGTTTACAATGACGGCCCGTAGCGCTAATGATTGATGAGGGTGCGTGACGTGTGGCAACGAAACCAGCGGGAGTTAGAACGCCTGGACAAATTATCACTCGTTAATCCTATGCAACTATGGTGTTTTTTTACGACCTACCATCAAAAAAAGACAGTTTTTCTTATAATAATATAAGTAGTATAAAAAGTATAAAAATATATTTACTTCTGAAATTAAATATTAGGACGTGTATTAATTTATAAGAATGTTATAAAGCATTAATTAAAATTGTCATAATTAAAATGCTAATAAAAAATACTAATTGCTGACTAAATAAATACGTACAAGTCTCTTTTAAGATTTGTCCAAAAATCTAAGTTATTTAGACATACTTCTTGTATTCAGAACATCTATTTTATTAACTAAAGTAATGGCAAATTACATGCTTTTCCCGTAATTACAATTAAATTAGATGTATAAAATAACTATGTAAATTGCTCTTCACAAAATCACATTAATTATTTACAAAATATTTTTATTTCTAATCTATAATGGATAGATTTATTTATTCATTTTTTAATTGATTGATTTAATTCTTATTTATTGACTCAATAGGATAAAATTAGAATCACAATTTATTTATTAACTATTAAACAACCATGTATTTCATGGCGCCACTTCCAAATGGGTGATAAACGCTGGCGTTAAAGTTTACGACGTCAGCATTTGACAGGGACGGTGAAATTTTTAATTCTTTTTTTAAATAATGTATTTTTATCTCTGTTTTACATATATCTTTACTAAATTCTCTATACAAAGTGACGTAGGCGAAGTGATAAGTGATCAACCGGTATGTTCTAAGCGCCTTGACCAAAGAACTGAACTGAACTCAACTGAATTCTTCTAAATATAAATAAAAAAAATATTTTTTATACGAAAATTGTTTAATTACAACAACAACAATCACAAAGCAAAGAAAACGTTGTCGTAATTCAATTAATATATATTTATATAAATGTTAATATTTAAAATATACTTGGGTGGTTACCCGAGGTGGCCTTTTTACATACAAAATACGGAGACTTTTTACATACTAAAGAGACAGAAAACCAAAAAAACGAGTTGCAATATTACGAAAATTAAATCAAGAATGGAAGGAAATACTATTAAAAACGTTTTATATATCAAAAGAAATCAAAATAGAAACTATTGCCACACTTCCTCGGACAATGTACCGATATTTCATTTTCTCGCAATCGTTAGTCATTTGAAAGACTTGCTAAAATTAGGGCTAGTATATAAAAGGCAGGAAATGTAACTGGGTCGTGACGCGAACGCTTTTAATAGCGGTTACTTAACTATGATTTGTGACAATTGTAGATTTTGGTTTCTGTATGGAAAATATTAGTATACATATATTTTTGAATAACTATATTTTTAATTTTTTTACGCAGATTGGATGCGGGGTTGATTCCCGCTCGACGGAAATAGGTAGGATACAAACGTACTTGTACGTTTAAAGTAATCTGACTGTATTCGCGATGGTAGTGAGTTCAATTTCAACTCGAGGGAAATAAAATGAAAATATTCTTTATTCTTATAGGCTATATTACAAGAACTTTGCATTTGAATAATTATTTTTAAAATATTTTCATTTCTCCGCTTTGGTGACAACATAAAGCAAGGCGGTGTCAGATTCGGGCGGAAAGTTGAGAACGAAGTGTCTTACACCCTTTCTTTTCCTGTTCCTTCTTCCTAACTTGCTATGCGGGAAAAACGTAATTTTTTTTTCATTAATAAAATATCATGTAGTTATATATTTCCCTACTGTGATATTATATTTAATTATAAAAAAAACTTGCATTATTTTTTATTTGAAATTAGAAAATAACTAAACAGAATTACTTAAAAGCAAAAGATTCCAAGATAAAATAAACTGAGTCCCGTAATGTTATCCGTTAATCTCTACTCAGACGAGATTACCGAGTCTTCCGTTCTATTGATCAGTGAACACAAATAATAAGAATTCGTAGTAATCATTCTTTTGAATTTTTTAATAATAAGATTTTACTTTACAGATATACCTCATCTGTAAAACTACTGAGCTCTATTATATCACACATCGTACCTCAGTTAGCTATGATATTTAATAAATGTGTTGACAAAGGTATTTTCCCCGACCTTATGAAAAACAGCAATGTAGTTTTATTATTTAAAAGTGGAGAAAATAATGATCCTAGCAACTATAGACCTGTCAAATACAAGTCAGTATTACCATGGTTGAGTAAAATATTCTAGAAAAATATTCTAAATCAGCTATCTGGTAATTTTATTGATAATGCACAGTATGGTTTTACTAGCAGATCAGATCAGTCAGATCTACTGCAGATACACGCGTTGCGCTTCGAAAGGACATCCATAATGCTTAGTCACAGAATGCAATCGAAGGTTTTTGTGATTTGTCTAAGGCTTTTGACTGCGTGAACCACGACGCACTATAGCTTAAACATAGTCACTATGGAGTCCACGGTAACGCTCGTGATCCCATTGCTTCGTACATTACTAAAAGGATTCAGCATGTTGCTATAAATAGAGTAAAGTCATCCGGTTGCTATTTACGGATGGGTGTGCCACAAGGGCCGATTCTAGAGCGATTTTAGGGCCTTTAGGGCTAAACCGGTATTACTCTGGGGCAATGCTGCAGAAATTGCAACAATATTTGTAATTCAAAAAAGAACATTGCGGGCTATTCACAGTGTAGGAGTACAGGTTTGTTTGCAATAAGTATTTCATAAAACGGGTATCCTTACAGTTGCATCACAATATATCTACAATAATATTTTGTTAGTCCGCAAAAATATACACAATTATTTAAAAAACAGTGACAGACACGGTATAAATACCAGAACCAAAAATAAGCCGATTACTCCAAATTTTCGTTCGATCAAATGGTGAACAAATCATTTATGTCACAAGGTATACGTATGTATGAAAAACATCCCCAAATAAGTTCAGACTTGCCACTTGAGCAAATTTATTACTTGTAATAGTCTATTTAAAACTATAAGTATAGTAGAAAAATAAAACAATTCTCTCAGGGCTGCATTGCAATATTTTTTTTTTAACAGCATGTCTAATCCATTTGTGAAACGCGCATACCTTTTAAGTCAACAGACAACAGCTAGGTAGTATCACGACACTATGCTAAACCATCTTTTTTTTCTCTGCCTAATATAATAGCACTTATAAAAATATTTACAAGAATACATAAACGAGTTTTGTTGTGACCGTTTTATTTTACTAAAGGGGTTGAAAGAGCCGCCTGCAACAATTTATTAGGCACGAACTGCACTATATATGTATTTACTTTCCCAAACTACACGTACGCTAAAACTATTTTCTATTGTTTTATGATCTCTATTGTTTAAATGGCGCCGTTATTAATAAGCTTAATTTATTTTACATTCAATATTTGTATAAAGAGGCTTGTTTTTTATTTTTAATAAGTTAAGTGCTTGTAATTATTCCAGGAAAAATGAGAAGTAGCGAAACCCAACATATACGACGAGACCCAAAAAAATCTAGATAAACTTATATTCATACATAATTGCTTTAGGTTTCAATATGGTAATAAAAAATGTAATTTGATGAAACTTGAAAGGCTTTATGACTTGAAATCTGCTTACAATGTGTCCCTAGACGATGGATCGTCTTTATAATGCCTTAGAGATGTCAGAACATTCTAAGTGGTTTTCAAGTACCCACATATCGTAAATTTTACATAAAGTAATAGATTGGCGTATAATGGAATAATAATTTCTAACCGATTACAAAATTGTTGTAGATTAATGGCTCAAGATCTTTTTGCTAATAAGGATTTAAGCTACGAGTTTAATTCTAGTGTAATATAAATGTATGTAATAGATCTGGATAATACCTAATCTTTACTTTTGATATAATTCAAATGTTGGCTATAAACTAAAGTTATTAAAATAATAAAAAGAATGGATTTTTATAATTTATTTAATATTTTTATAATTAACTTATACTCCCTAAGAATTTTAAGCAATATCTTTAAAATTTTGTACTTGAGTCGATAAATCCAATAGACCAAAAAAATAAATTACCTTGAATAAAATTAAACTAGAAGCTATCGTATTGTATATCTCATAGTGGCCATCGTGGGTTAGTGGAACAGCGTCTAATTGTTAACTCGATTGGTTGTGCGTTTGATCCTTACTCCGAATAATGATGTCACGATGTCGGCAGGAAAGTGAAGAACGCAGTATTTTGACACTAGGTTCTCTCTGGCCACCCTGCTATACAGGAAAAAGCATAAACTGCACTTCCTCCGCTCTAGTAAGACAAAATCCAGCGTTAAGTGTCACCACCCAACATGCAATGTGGAGTGAAGTGGAGTCTTAACAAGTTATCTTTGTACTCTGCTATATGCCGGAAAAAACGTTAAAAAGTAAAAAAATAAAGTTTTTAAAACAAAACCAAAGGTAAATCTAATATGACTCAAAGATAAAAAATAAAATACACACTCGTATAATGATACTAAGATTGTCTATTTACAACTTTAGCATTTAATTTATCAAAGAGTAGATACATAAACGAGCCTCGTAAAGTGAACTCTTACACGATATTGCGACTGGGGACGGTTTTATGCATGGTGATATCGAGTGTTTATAGAAATCGTGATGCGCTGTAAAACGGCAAGCGCTTTTGCACATCAAATTTACGGTATGTTTTTTTGTCTGTTCGCATTAAATGAAATGCGCATAGATTGCAAAGGAAGTATCATTAGAATGTGAGCTATTTTTTAACGAGGAAATTCGTTACAGATACCTCGCCGATTTTGCGGCGTTTAGAACTGGTTATGGGAGCTGATTTGATGAGTCCCAAATGTTACTTTGACAGAGTCTAGGTGATAGAGTTCAGACCTAGTGACGATACCGTTTGCTGCTGGCTAAAACACAAACACCAACAGTGTTCAGTGATAGTTTTTAATGATGAGTGATACGAATATTATATATTTTACAAGTTGAAGAGATGAAGTGTCGACTACTTAATCCAACTTAATACCCCTGCCTATTGAGACGTAAAGAAAAAACTTTTGACTCCCTATTTTTTTACTAAAATTATGCGGGTATCAAATCAAATTTTGGAAAAGACAGAGAATTTTGAAAACGTATAAAAATTTAAACGCAGCGGGATTTCAACCCGCGCCTCTTGAGAACCGTCAAGCGCTCTGACCGTGAGTCATGCGTTGTACATCCGACTACGAATCTTATACGCTCTAGAATCTCTCTAGTGAGATCACTCTCATTATTTTAATAAAATATTTATAAAATAATAAATGTTTTACTTTTGAATAAACTCATTCTATTAATTAGTGTTATTTGAATGCTGAGGTAGGATTAAGACGGCGTGGAACGTTTAATGTACCTATGAGCTATGTTGTTATTATACCCGGCTTCACACTACACACTTTACTTCATACATTTTTAACTTCACTTTAAACACTTTTACCTGTATAACAGGTCAGAGAGGAACTAGTGTCACTATGCTCCGTTTTCCGTTTTTCGCCTAATTTCAAGACTTTACGTTACGTTTTTAGTGGTAAAAAACAACGCCGTGGTTTTTTCCAGAATTGTTAAAAAAAATATATTTAAATGGTACTATTCCCGTTTGGAATTGTTTCTTTATTTCCTAATTATTTACATTACACATCATGTAATATATAAAATTCATTAAAACGATGTTAATAATAACTAATGTATAATATGATATACTTGAAGGATATAGTGTAAAGATCTAAGAAAGTAGTTATTGGTTCATATTTAGGACTTAACGTAATTTATAAAATAAATATACCTTCTTATATAACCTTAGTAATATACCTTAAATTTAGTTAGCCATAAAAAAATCTGGAAATTTGCAATTTGTTATCGAAAACCATGCTATAGGACAAGAAATATTCAACAAATTTTGAATATATAGAAATAGGTAGAAATATTTAGGTAGTAATAGGTAGAAATATATAGAAATAAAGTATTCATAGTGCAACGGAACCTCCACAATAAAATGCAATTCACACTTAACCGTTTTTATATCGTATTTATTTCTAGTTAGAAGCTAGCTAACGGTAACTAACGATGTGCTATACATACATATTTAAACTAAAAGTTTATTTAAATTTATAATAAATTATCATATTCACGGTCAACGACTTAAGATTACCTCTATAATAGTTTGAATACATATAATTTTAAACAAAATGGCTAGAATTTTACCATTTTTGATCGGCTTATATACTTCCTTTCTACTTTTTAGTTAAGTAAAAGAGAAAAAGTATGGAATATATTTATTTTTTGATATATATATACACTCTTATTATTCTATGGTACTGTGCTTTAAATTTAAACGATTTCGAAGGGTATTTTTTAAATTTTCTGACAGACTTTTCTTATACTTAATATAAATAGGTAAGGAATATAAGTTCAGAATAATCTACTGAATTATTTATATATTTTCTTTTAAGACCATTATTATGGGTTTCGTCTAAAAAGAAATTTCACTGTAGATAAAAAACGAATCTAATAGAAAACAGTTTCCGATTGTTTATCCTTAAAGTTCCATATTATCTCAAGGTTCGAGAAAGGGGGTGAGTTCGTTGCACATAAATCTCTTTACGGCCCACTTAGCAAACGACTGAAAAACTTACTAAATCTTAGTTGCTATAATAGTTATAACTAAGTTAGTAGTAACTTACAATTTTACTAAAAAATCTATTTGAAAATACAATATTGTATAGTCAACGAAAATAATATTACTAAAATTAATTTACGTACATATAAGAAATTAAATTTATAGAAGATAAAACGAGAATTAATTTTATGATTTTTTTAATGCTTAGCTTATAAGGAAAAGCCAGAAAATACAGTTTGTATTGACACACTGGGTATTCTCAGTATGCAGCTGATTGCAGTACTCCACTTTCCTACCGAGTTTAAGACCTTCCATTTTAAGTAAAGAAAATGAAAATAATGTCAATATGACCTTTCTATAGAATAATGACCACTGCGCCACTATAGCCTAATATATCTTATCTTATCTTACAAACGTTTATTTATATAAACCAAAACAAACTCTTCAAATACAAAATGAATAAATAAACACTTGTCTAAATAATATCAAAGAGTGTTTTCAAACGTATCACATTGCGTAAGAAAGCTATAATTATAAAGTAGCGTATCGACGGGGTCGGTTCCCCTTGCGATGGCATAAATAATCATGTCGAGATTTTATCAAGTGAAAATACGATGGCGAGCTGGAAAATAGTTTCCTTGCCCACCCCTATATGGAATTCTAATTAGGGTAAAGTAAAAACATCCACTGTTTCTTTTCAAATCGTTGTTGTAAAGGAATGTTTATGTACACTTTTGTCGACTGTAAAATTAACTAATCTGTTTTATTTTACGAGCAGATTCACGTTTTTCCGCGCAAAGCTAGTCAATGAGAACCTAGTGTTCCACACATGCTTAAACTCAACACAGCACATTGCTTTACTGAAAAGGATTACTTACTGATGAAAATAATAGAAATCTTTGAAATTTACCCGAGCAGCGATCAAACCCACAATAAATCGTAAGAATCAGAGTTTATCCACTGCGCCACAATGCCCTAAATGGTTTTATTTGCCTACCTATTTACAATTTTTTGACTGCTTCCCCTAATTATGCAGTCACTCCGTTCGCCACCTTAGCTTCATTTTTAGATGCATGCCACTTATGAAAAACTCGACATCGCACCTTGTCTATTTAGGATTAGAAAACTAAAATGTTTTAAATATAATAATTGCCTCAAGTGAGCATCGAACTAACAACTATATATTTTTTACAGTTTAATAAAAAAGGGTAGGCGTCATTATTTGACAAATCATGCACTAACACCATACTTTAGTAAAAAAACAAGCTTTACAACAATAGCAATTCTCTTTTCCTTTACTTTCATCGATCTTCTATCATATCCTCTGGGGAGCCCTCATATTTTTACGTGACCTTCCTCCAATAGCCTCGACACTATATTTTGAGAGGTCAATTGTTGTAATAGTCGCTACCGGCAAACGCTTATGGCACTTGTAATGAAGAATAATAGATTGAAACTATAAATAACTATCCATTTATATTTACAATCTTAAATTGTGACCAATAGAAATATTTTTGTTAGTTTATATTCAAATTACAGAATTGATCCTTTGGATGTTCTTATATGTGTAGATTACCAGACTAGCAATACTACTAGAAGAACTAGACTTTTGTACCGATAAAAGTTGGGTGAAACATTTTTATTAATCTACATATTAAGAAGAAGGTTCAATTAATTCAAAAAAATATTCAAATACAGCTTCGAATTCGAAGTCGACTGCACCTTTTTTGATGTACGATATATTTTTACCGCATAACTTTTTACTGGATGAACTAATTTTGATAATTCTTTTTTATATGATAGCCAGTGATTCTCGTGTCGGCCCGTTTAAATTTGAATAGTACTTTTTGAGTTATATCTACTTGGTTGCGTCATAAATACCTTATATTTAATTAAAAATAAGTTAATCGTAGACACAAGAATACGTTGAAGTTTGTTTTCTTTTTTGGTAAAATTATTTATTCAAAGTTTTATTTTAATCATGGCTCTAAAATACAAATACATTAAATCATTCAGCACCACAACTAAATTAACTATCATCCTTGACAGTATGCTGATATATTAATAGATCTAGTAGCTACCAGTGACAGAACAATAATCGAATACTGTAGTCTCAAGAGAACAAGTAGTGTTCTCTAAGTGTGTCCACACGTCCTTTAACACTTGTATTAGGTTACTGCATTTCGCTTCGTTCCCAAGACGTGTTGCTTTAAAAGCCTCTTAGCTGTATGCAATAAACTAAATCTATAGGTAAGCTAGATGCAAGCTTTTTATATGCACTCTAAAAAATATAGTTTCCAGTTCAATAAAATCATATAAAGAAATTTGTTTTATGTATTTTATTAAAAAAATGGCAATTTTTCCGCTCTGGTAAGACAAAGCGGAGCAAAGTTTGGCCACTCAACACCGCAATGTCTACAATTCGGGCGGAAACTGGAAAACGAGTGTGACTAGTTTCTCTCTTATATACGGCAAAAAGTGTGAAGATGAAAAAAAGGGTTTGTATTTAATTGTATTCTGTATTGCAATATAACAATTATCTATAAGGATTTACATGAGATGATTTTTCGAAATTTTTGACTACCTTCAAATGTATGTAAGAAAAAAGGGATCGTATGTAAGAAAAAAATAAAGCTAATCAGGGCCTTATTTATACGCAGTAGAAGATATTTCGTTTCACGGTGAAGTTTATTAAACTGTTCATTTAGAGTCGTGAGTGCGCTGAATTTTTCAGATAAGCCTGTTTATATAGGCGTGATGTATTAGGGATGAACTAAAGCACTGCTTAATGATGCAGATTCTCTCTTTATTGCTTGATAACGTTGCAGAGTCACGATTATTTTTGTATTTAGTAAAATATTTAATAATAATATGCAAAAGGATGTTTAATATTATATATTGGTATTAGACTCTTTTGCCATGATATACTTAATAATAAATAATACCTGCTTAGAATAATTTAATGAATATTGATTCTAGAAAAACAAAATATTGATTTATAAATTGCATTATTAAATTTTTTTTTTCATATACGTAAACTACGACGTCATTCGTTTACACATCAATTTTATCTATTTAAATTTCAGCGTCATACTTTTAAACTTGAATTTTTTTCTTTTTTTTTGAATAGTGAAAGGTAAGAAATACGTTTAATTTGCAGATCAAAATATCAAATTTGAATTTTAAAAATGATTCATTTACTTTGATTAAAATCTATAATTGGAGTTTAAAAAGTACAATAATGAACTTTTTAACATTCGTTTTTATATATATATCTTAAAAAGTGACGTAAAAAGAGTATATATAAAGCCGCATAAATTCTTAAGTATCTAAGACATATCCATATCAATAACTTCAGAATATTATATTTCAACATCCCATTATTATAAATTACAAAAATAAGCTATCCTAGTACAGTATAAGATAAAAGTTTCTAGCAAGTAGTTTCACAGAGCAGCTAATTTAGTTTAGCATCCGTAGTAACGGAGTTATGAGTGACACGTCGCAGCTGCAGTTGCATGAAAGCAATTTCTCGAGAAAATAGTGCATGACGAGATTTCATCATAAATTACCTTCATCTTCATTCCGACACTCTGTTATAAGAGGATTTAAGTGATTTACTTGATAAAGTTTATCTTGAAGTATTATTTTATTTACATGCTTCTTTACTTAATATATACATTTTTTTAACTCTATAATTATAGCCATTGTGGCGCAGTGATACAGCGTCTGAGTGCAAACGCTTTAGCAGTGGATTCTTACTCGGGAGAATGATTTTATTTATATAACTTTCAATTCTCGGCTCTGGTAAGAGAAAATGCGGGTCTTGAGTTTCGGAACATCAATGTGCCGAATACGAGCAGAAAGTTGACAATGCAATGCCCTGCTTGAAAAAACGTAAAGGTGTTTTACTTGAAATATAATAGCTGATGAAAGCATGTTACATGCTTCATTATATTTAACAGGGATGTTATGGAGCTCCGTAACGGTAACGATTATGATATATCAATTTAGATTATGATAATTAAAATTATCAGTAACCGAATCCGATATATAATTTCAGATATGGGTGCAGTTTAAAAGTGAGCTATTAATTTATTTAAAGTATTAAGGCACCTGGGATTAACGTAATATCAAGCACAAAGAGGCAGAAATGAACGAGATATCAATTAAAACAATCTTTTGGAATATGATAATTAGATACAAAATGCAGTCATTATCATTAACAGTTCATTCTAACATCCTAGGCGTCATAATTATATTGTCATGTCGATTTATTTGGCCAAAAATAGAAGTTTACGGGTACTGTGTCTATTGTAAAGGAAAAAAGTCAACCTCAACCTCATTTTAAGATAATTTTGCGAACGAACGCTTGTTCGTTATTACCCATGAAATGTAGCGTAGTTAAAGTTTATACAAAGAAGAAATGCAGAAGCCCAGTATACCAATAAAATCAAAATTACATTGATTAGTAAAAAATTGCACACACTACTTGATAATTTTTTATAGTGGCATCCATGTTGCTATGGTAACGCGTATTCAACACATCAACGGGGCCTTTAAGATTGACAATCGACTAGAAAAAACATTTATACAATACTATATATATTTTTGAGTATTATAATATGTTTATATTTGAATGGATTACGACCAATGACAGAACATATTATAACTTAAAAACAATAGTGGAGCTTTTAATACGTAAATCGATTCATAAACTCACCCAAAACCGTCATAAAATCAAACATTACCTCATATCGACCTACATCTTACACGAACCATGAATACATTTAAGAACAGATTTCAATATATTAGGGGAAATTTTGTAAATTGACACAGTTACCGTTACCACATCGCAAATCCTATTAGCAGACAAAGAGCATCGGAGTGTCAGATTGAAATATCTGTACGCGGTTTGGAGGGTTAAAGTTCATTTAACTCTTGACAATAGCTTTATATACTATGGCTATATATGTGTATAGAGTGTATGATGTCGTCGTAGCGCAGTTGCAGTATGAATGATAAATACATAAATTGGTTATGGGTTCATTTGATTGTTTTATTTTATTTGGTACTAACATGTCATCAACAACAGTACAAATACAAAAAAGGTGTTTCTAAACTGAAAAAAAAGTGATAGCATTAATGATTTGGAATTTCTAGAATTTAGATCTATCAAAGGATTATATATTCAAATATCTTAAGTGCAACAACGCATTACTAAACTCTTCTTCTTCATCCTATAAGAACAGAGATTTATTTCGTATTAGATATATTCGTGGCGCAAGTGGAAATCATCCGACTGTAAACATGTTAGGCCGTAGGTTCGATTCCCACTTGTACTAATCAACATAATTCATTTATTTTTTCGGCCCTGGTAAGGCAAAGCGCATTATTAAATTCCAAAGAACGGAGTATCTTGCCACTAGGTTCGTTCGACCTACCCGTCTTATGCGGGGAAAAGTGTGAAGCTTTTTAACATTTTTTAAAGTGGTCTCGCTGCGTTCAAATTTTTAAAATGTTTTTCAATTTCTTAAGTGCGTGATTAATACTTTAAAAAATTTGTAAAAAAATAATAATAAATAGCATTCTCGCTTGCCTGATGATTGTTTATAGAATAATCTTTGGGTAGCAGAAATTTGCAAAAATCTCTCTACAGAGATGCTAACAACAAAAACAAGTTGTAATAAGCGTATAAGAATTTCGACGCAGCTGGATGTAGAACGCATGGCTTAGTGGTCAGATCGCTTGGACGGTTTCCAGAGGCACGGGTTTGCGTTCAAATCGTTTTATATGTTTATTCTAAAATATATTAAAGCGTGAAGCTGTTCTATTAACATAACACGTGAAATGGCGTGAAAATATAAATAAATTACAATACATAGCAAAAAGGGGAGTATATTGAATTTACGCATTTAAAGCTACCACAACGCGAATCCCATTAGCAAACAAAGAGGGCATCGGAGCCTCGCGGATTGAAATCGCGAACACGGTTTTGACGAAGCGAGATTGCTCACAAGTTGGGCGAATAATCGCTGTACGTGTATATAGTGTATGTTAAATGTGACGCTTTTATGACAGAATTGTTATATGACATGTTGTATTTAAAATACAAAACTGCTTCAGGCATTTTAATTTTACCGAATAATTCTGAAAATTTCCTTTTAAGTAATACCACTATCCTAGCTAACTTATAGGTCAAAAGTATGCTTTTTTAGCTTAAACAGCTTTGTGTTAATTTATTTTATTATACAGTACATTAGTATTTTAATTAATACAACAACATTTACGTTTTTCCCATATTTACTTTTTTATTTCACTTTTGACGCGAATATAAAGCTTTAAAAGTGAGCGTGCCAAAAATAAACGTACGCCAATCAAAATGGTTGAGTTCATTTAATTAAGCCTACAACAAAATTGATTTGGCTTTAAAACTCTAAAATGTCTAGTCCACACGATCCATTTATTTACATCCGTTCTCCATTACATACAACCACTATCGATTGACAGATAATGTTTTTAACTAAATCTATAAAGATAATGCATATAAAATAATTTAAATGTATAGAAATAAATAAAATTGTAGTGTCTGTTTGTAATTTTAAAATAACCGATTTTTACTAAATTCGTATGTATGCGTACGAATATATGTACACGGTACATATACTAAAATAACATGCAATATTTCTTCCTCCGGCTAATCTATGGAAGGCCTGCACCGATTTTGACGGGATTTCACGGAAATTTAGGCTACTTTTATTTTAAAATTCCATGCGAACGCTGTCGCGGGCACAACTAGTAAATAAATATAATTAAAATAAACATATTATGATCTTTATATAAACTTGTGTAAACTAAATAA